>OU974074.1:6205904-6763404 GCA_918843875.1 Diadumene lineata | reverse complement strand
GTTGGTTGGTTGATTGATTGATTGGTTGATTGATTGATTGATTGATTGATTGACACTCATGGAATCAAACTTATGACCTCACACAGGCTGCACACTAGCCAACTATTACATGCCTCACTCCTTATCCACATGGGTTGGATAACAATAAGTTGTATTTGCCAAATGCCTATTCAACATTGGGGCACCTGACCCAAACTGATTAAAGCACAATTCCACTTGACATAATAATAGAGTCGTTTTTGTATAAGTGGGAAAACAGCACTGTCTTGTACTGTAACCGTAGTTTTGAAGAAAACATTCCATTTTTAACCATACTGTTTCCCACTCATAGGAAAATGACTGTATTCATTATTTAAGTGGATGATGTACCTTGCTAGAGAGTCTACTGTTTGTTCATATAATTGAAAGGCAAATCCTCTAGTAGATTCTTGTGTTATTTCATAACATCCACTGGAAGTTACTGGTTTGGCAGTCTAACAGATCAATTGGAGGAAAAAGTGTTATTTTGTCATTTGTCCTTTAGTATCCATTTGTAAAATTTTCCATGTTTTATAGATCAGCTTAAGAATTCATTTCTCCATCCATTCATTGAATGAATCTAATTCTACATCCAATCAGTTTATCTATCTCTTTATTAATAATTTATTAAATCATTCATTACTTCATAAATCCATCCATTCATACATCAATTGTTCATTTACTCTCTCATTCATTCACTCTTTCATTTCTTCATTCAGTCACTTGCTCATTCATATACATCTATTTCAAAATATTGGATGCCAAATTGGATGTCCAATATTTGCAGCGAACTTTTAAAGTAAGACACAGTAACCATTATATTAGTGTTTGAATGGTGTATATTTTGTTAGATTTACCAAGACATTTTAGGGGAGCAATTCACATCCGACATTCTCTCTGACAACATTTATATTCATTCATTTATTTTTACTAACATTTCCATGCCTCTAACCTGATACTCACTATTCTCTCTGCAAGAAGTGGGTAATCCAAGTAGATAGCATGAAAATGAAGATGATTAACACTGGCTAGGGCACCAAGACTGTTCCAACAGACTCGAAAACCCCTGAAACAATAATTATAACATCAAGTCAGGACTCAAAAAGGAAGATGTGGCTCCTTCACAGAGACAAAATCTTCTGTTCAGTCTGTAGTAACTTAAGCCAAACATTTCTTAATTTTTTTACATATTAGCTAAATGAGTGTGGCCCCTAGCTTTGCCCCTCTAATCTGCCCCTGATGATAACCATAACACTATACAGGGATGGTGGTATAACGCGATTATGCGATTTCGCATAATCGGTCTAAAATCGCATAATCCGCGTAATCGCGAAAAAATCGCATAATAAGCCAAAATGTTCACAATTTTGAGTAAAAAACAAGCAAAATATCGTTACTTCGTGAAAAAAAATAAGAAAAGAAAGGTTTTATTTTGTAAACAAATCTCGAGAACAGCCTTAAAAACTCCACAAAAACAAGCCAGACTCTCGCGATTGTTCGCTTTACGAAAATGCTTTCATATGCCAAAAATTACACACTTTGAATTGCAGGACAAGTTAAATATCAATAATATTAAAAAAAAAAAAAAAAGAATACATAGGTTTTCTGTGTAAAAAACTTGAAAAAAACATGAAAAACCCCATAGCACAATCGACACTCGTGCGATTTAACGTTTATCAACTAGGCGTCATTCGTAATGGCAGAGCGTAGACTAGAACTAGTTTTGTTTTAGCGGCAATTTTAATTGGTTGAAATGATCCAATGAGCTTTGCTGTTATATATCAGAACAATTACATGTGCTTAATTACAATAAATTATTCCAGATTTATGCTTGATTATTCTATTGTAAGATGGATAAATTTTTATTTATGGGCCATGCAGTATTATGGGATTCAGCCCATTCACATTTCCTGACGTACCAGAAGTAGAGCAAGTATACCAGTATTTAAAGAAAAGTAGAAAATAGGGTGTTATGTAATAGTTATGTAATAAATATGACTGACTGGCTAAAAACTAGACTACACAAAATAAATTTAGCATGATTGAGAACTATTTGAACTTTTTGAACTAGTACTGAGTAAGGCTATTTTTTATAAATCAGTATGAAACAGTTACGGTAATGTTATTTTACAGTTCATGTTATTTTTCAAAATTGAATACTTGAACACAGCTTTGCAAGTATGTGCATGTTTCTTTTGGAGTCGTAATCATAAACTGAGAAATACTGTTTGTTTTTTGTTTGCCTAAATATTTATATTTAGAAAACCTTTCAGTTAATTAAGGTACTAATGAAAACCTCTCTCAGGACAATGTCTATAGATGGTACAAAGCTTTATATTGTTATTAAAGAGGTTATGCTGTCAGATCTGTATATTAATAAATAATTAATATGTTTTTCATGTTTTCATTTGACTTAAAAAATATTCTAAACTTAAAATGCTCACAAAATGGTTTTATACAGTTTTCTTTAATATTGCATAACGTTTTGCAATATTGTGCAATTTTTCCGCATAATCAACACTTTTTCCCGCATAATCAATGATTTTTTCCGCATAATTTTATCAGAAATTCCGCATAATTTTGATTTTTTTTCCGCATCATACCACCATCCCTGACTATAACAGGTTGCAATTACTTAGAAATCATGTAAAGGAGGTCTAACTGTTTCAATGACTAGCAATAAGAATTAGTGTCTGGGAATATTTGACTGCCTTGTGTATGAAATGTTCTTGATCAAAAACATCATTATCATGACATTCCAACAAAACAATACCACATAACTAAATCCACTCTTGACAATCATTTGTCTGAAAAGTGAAAAAAGGTTTATAAGCATCTGTATTATTTTGTTGTAAAATTAATGCACACCCGTGATTACTCAGCAGAACCATATCTAGAGCCAAATGTACAGCATCTTCATACAGCACCTAAAAGAGCAAAAGAAAATTTAATTATTAAAAAAAAATGATGTACAAATTTAAATTTTTTACTTTTCTTAAAGTTTCAGATTAGTTGTAATTTTAAATTATTACTAATAGTATGTATTTTTTGAAAAAGAGGCAGAGGTAAGAGTTCCCAGTGGAGCACTGCAATGTCTGAGATAAGGTAAAATTATAGTACGCTTACCTGTGGTATACTTTGATTACATCTGGGTACTAATAGTACATGTCCAATATCAACTGGACTGTCATTAATAATAACTAGGTTGTCTATGAACAACAAGAAATATGGATTCATGGTAAGAAGTACTTCATATGTATGTCATTCCAAGTGATTATAAATATAAATAAATAAAAAGTTGAAGTTACTTATCATTTTGTTTCACGATGTTAGTCTTGTAAAAAACGCACCGTTTCGACTGCATTCAGCTAGTCATCATCAGGTGGAATGCGTAGAAAGAGATGACGCAACATTTTATACTTGTCTATTCCCATGGGAGTGCATTTTGATGGTGCGAATGTATGCCTCTGGGATTTCAATGCCAATATCTCTATTAATCACCACCCCCAGTCTGTAAAACGCGGTGTGGTTAAATGTTTGCATTACAGAGCTAAAAAAATTATTACTAGACCTAACGCTACGGTAAACGAAAAACAACGTCTCGAATCGGCTTTAATTTCTAACGGTTATCCTAGTTCTTTTTTGCAGAAAGTTACGAAAACACGACCAGCTGTAAAGAAAGAACCCACCAACTACAAGTCTTTCGCAGTACTACCCTACATAGAGGGCGTTTCACAGTCAGACGCTATGTTGATGCTTGCAAGACCATGGCATAAAGACAGTTTTCAAGTCCGACACGACTCTACGTAGCCAGCTAATCCAACCAAAAGACCCCGTTCCCAAGTATAGGAAGGACGGCGTAGTTTACAAGATCCCTTGCAGCGAATGTAACCTAGTCTATATCGGAGAGACTAAAAGACCACTTGAAGAGAGAATCAAGGAACACAGCAGGGATGTCCGACTCGCTAGAACTGAAACATCAGCTGTAGCAGAACATGCCACTAAGACCGGCCATTGTCCCGACTGGCAAAAGATCGAATGTGTAGACCAAGACCAGCATTGGTATTCACGTTGCGTCAAGGAGGCTATACAGATCAGACTCCACCCCACCAACATTAATAGAGATAGTGGCATTGAAATCCCAGAGGCATACATTTGCACCATCAAAATGCACTCCCATGGGAATAGACGAGTATAAAATGTTGCGTCATCCCTTTCTACGCATTCCGCCTGATGATGACTTGCTGAATGCAGTCAAAACGTCACGTTTTTTACAAGACTAGTTAACATCGTGAGACAAATGATAAGTAACTTTTTATTTATTTATATGCTTCATCCACGATGAATAACAATCCTTTTCACTCTATGATTATAAATATAATGGCATAATTAGATACAAATGTACAAATGAAATTTTATACAGGAGAAAATGAATAATATCATGTATAGATAAAGTAAATAAGTAAAGTGCATATAAATGAATGACTACTTGACAACAACTTCAAATAACAATATGACATAAATGCCACAACATTATAATAAAACATAGTTAGTACATACCCAATTGATGAGCAGTTTACATGTCAAATGAATGAATAAAATGAATGAATACGGATCAATGGGATAGTAGTTGTAAATGTGATAATAAGTTGTACACCATTGAGTGACGATCGCAATAACTGACGTTTCGGATGTTAGTCTTTCATCGGAATAATATGAGGATATGATTTTTTTCCCTCATATTTATCTTAAACGTCAGTTATCTCTATCATCACTCAACAGTGTACAACTAATTATCACATTTACAACTGTTTCTCAAGAAACACCGATGCAGTCTATCTAGTATTTCTTACTAGTTTTTACCTAGCTCTCAATGAGATAGTAGATTAATGGTTGAAGAAAGATGTTAAACAATTATTGAAAACACTGTACCATTTAAAAGTGGAATTAACCATTTAAAAGTGGACTTCGCAAAACTGGCAAAAGTGCCCAGGATAGACCCGGTGTTTGACCAATCAGAGCACATCATTTTCTTAAGACTTAATGAATGTATTCATTGGTGAATGGATGAATAAAAAATGAGTGATTGAATGAAATTATGTAAATGAAAATAAAGTTTCTGCTTAATATTATTATTTGTTTATTCATTGTTGAATTACCTTGTATTTCAGAACCACCTTCTTCTGGACTAATTTTAAATAATACCTGTGAACAATGGCAATAGGGATTAGTAAAGTTGACATGACAAATCAAAGCTATAAATGCAGAAAGTGGCATGGGTGGCCAAGTGGTTAAGACTCTTGCCTCTCACAGTCTGCTTTGTCCTGGGTTTGAGCCCTGGCTCATGAGCTGGATTATATATAAATAGAGTTTGTTATTGTAAGAGTTGTTTCTCTCTCCTATGCCACAAGGGTTAGGGTTTTTTCTTCAGATTGATTCTCTTGTTTTCCTCCCTCAACACAAAAATCAACTTTGTGCAAATATGTGTGCAAAATAGTGAATGTAGGGGTAATCCATGAATTCATTTTTTCGCAGTCTTAGGACTTGACAAAATTACTTTGGGGGTTGAGGTCATCTATAATATCTCCAAATGTTATTTCAAATCTCAGATGAGAACTAATTCCCAATACTTGAGTACCTAATTGTTATATTTGAAATATTAAAATTATTCATTATGATTAATAAAATTTAGTGTATCGTGTATATTGGGAAAGGAATGTCTGTGATTAGCTGATCAGAGATATATAATTGGAAACAACATCCTTAATGCAGTTGTGTTAGAAATCTTGATAAGAGAAAAAGTAGTACCCAAGCCACCCACCAAGTTTAGTTTGTTGATTTGTGTGGTACCCCAGTTCTTCAATAGTACTCCCTATCAAATCTTGTTATGCTCGAATTTGTCTCCCATACCTTACCAATAATATACTGACTGGCAGAATTATTAACTCTATACATTTTGATTTTTGAATTCCCATTTATTAAATCTAACCTCGCCAGGCTGTATCTTTGTAAAATTAAAGGCATCTGGATTAAAAGGCTGTCTAATATCAGTTATAGGCGTGGGCTTCCTTCTCTTTGATGTTCTCTTATCATTGAACTACAAAAGCAAACAATAGTGATTGGGCTTCCTTTGGTAGAATTCCACAAGTAGCCAGCTAACAATGTGTAGAGTATCCTAATCCCATAGCCAGAGCCCATGTTTTCTTGTGGCCTGCAGTGGCAAAGAACAAGGGCTCAGCTGGCATAATGTGATACCAGAACTTAGCCATAATATTTTATGGTTTCTGGTTTTATTTGTTTAACTACATATTCTTTGATAGTGTTTTTAGGTTTCAACTATTGTCAGATGATCTCCTTGGTTGACATTTTGAACTGATAGTACTGGATACATACACATGAGCAACCAAACCTGGAAACCATAAAACATGGCTTTTGGTATGATCAGATTATGCCAGAGCCCTCATTCTTTGCTGCAGGCCACGAAAAAAAACAAAAAACAAAAAAAAAACACGGGATCTGGGTACGAGATTGAGAGTAACTATTCAAACCTGAGCAATAAATTGTTTGTCTCCTGGGATGACTCTAGTTTGAACGTGGTCTAAAGTATATCTGAAAAGTCCTTTATCCATAGCTGACCTCCATCGGGATAATAACAAATGATCAAACTAAGAAAGCAATAAATATGTTTGTTAAGTAAACTATAAACATCAACATCTGGAAACTTAAGGTAACTCCACCAGGATTTGGTTAATTGGTGTCCTCTGCTGGGATCCTCAAAAACCCTATTACTCTATGAAAACAACACAAAATAGCAGTCGGCATCACCTGATCTATAAGAAAGTAATTTATATTAATTCTGAAGTTGACAGGAAACTTGGACAAAATTCAGAGATGGAGTAGAATTGTATAATAATACTGGATATTTGTGACAAAAGCCATACTCGCTGTTCATGTACGGAGTACCCCCTGGACAGTAAAATAAACTTATCAAATACAATAATGATTTATTCAATGACTCCTTTTTTCCAGGCATACTCATTTAAATTTATCTATCCTCACTTTTCTCACTCAATTATTTATTAATTGATCCATTAATATTTTATTAATCAACTGATTCATCCACTCAGCCATCCCCTCACTTAGTCACCTATTCATTAATCTATTTATTTATCATCCATTATAAATTCATCAATGAATTGAGAACTCATTCATTCATTCGTTTGGTGAATGTCAAGCTAAAATGCTTACAATATATTTTTAGGTAAACTTACCTCACTATCTTGTGTTTTTACGTGGCTATTTACATCACAGCTATTCACAGCATCCACAGAAATGCTGTGCTTTTGATATAGCTCTGATCGTCGAAAACGAAAAGTTTCAGAAGCTTCGTCCATTTTCATTCAAATTGTTTTCTACCCAATAGTTCATACAATAACCCATTAAATATTTAGATTAAATACTTAAGTAATACGCTGCATATTTAAATAACACTATTGAATAAATATTTGATGAAGATATGAATAAATAAAAACAGAAAATAATAAAAATGTGAAAAGTTCTCGCAAACTAGGTGTGTTGATATATCCAGTCTTCTGACCGTTCAAATCCAGTCTCTTCGCATTCACCCATCATGCTTTGTAATCCAAGATGGTCGACCTGCAAGGCGCTATTTTCAAAACTTTGAATCGAAGACGAATTTGTTCCATTGAACTACAATTGTAGCAATGGAGAGATTGGATTTGCCACAACGGATAATATCTGCACTAAAGAAAGGTAATCAAAAATCATTTGAATTTTTCATGATTTTTTTAGGAAGTAGGGGTCCGGTTGCATCTGAAGGGTGGGTTTGTGTGCATATGCTCAGGAGTTGGGAAAAAGGGACAGTCCCAGTATGAATTTATGAATTAAGTCCGTCAGATGATCATAGAATTTTGAAAGCCAATTGCTGATCTCGATCCACAACAATCCATGTAATTATTGAAAAACAGCAACTGCTCCCAACAAATGAATTCGACATTTTGTATGCTGCATTCTCATATATTTTCTTTCCCACATAAGCTGAACAAATATGTAAACATGAAAAATTTGAACCCAATTCTTGGGTTGCAACCACATGACCGAATCAAGAATAAAGAATGAAGCTGTGGTCGCCATGTTGGATGAACAAACAAGTGGCAGCTGTGCATGCCGTAACATGCAACCCAAGAATGTTGGATTTTGTAGCACTTTCTCAACGATAATCCAAAACAACAACAACAACAACAATTTGGGATTTTTTTCCCTGGGTAAAGTACTGTAAAACAAATTCCAACATGGTCTATATGGTACCATCTATAAGATAAAATAATTGTTAAAATAATTGGAGGGCAGGCCCAATTCCCCGTGCCCCTCCCTACTGCACACCTAGTTTGTATTTGTATGTTGATGTGTATTGAATTAATCATATGTTTCTATATGTTCCAAGCTCGACTGGAAAACATTGAAAAAATAGTCTGCACATCATCATCAGACATTCAACGACTGACAAAACTATCACTATCTGATGTAACCCTCCTGCATCAAGTAGCTTCTAACTCAATCTCACGACCTCCTGTCCAAACTGCCTTGGAGCTATATCAAAGTGGTTACAATACACAGATTACTACAGGATGCGATGAACTTGATAATGCTCTAAGAGGAGGTATTCCATGTACGGGCATTACAGAAATAACTGGTGAAAGTGCATCAGGAAAAACACAACTTTGCCTTCAGCTTTGCTTGTCAGTGCAATTGCCAAGTGATAGTGGTGGCCTAGGACGAGGTAATTTGGTTATGTTTACAATACAAATGCAGTGAACCTCCCCCTTTAGCTTAATTCTCCCTTCTACTATTTGCTTTAATTTCAATAAATTCATGATGATATTGTGCAAAAATCAAGCAATAAGAAAATCATATTATTTTGTTTAGATTGTCTGGAATAGTACAAATTTAAAGCACTTTTCTTAAACTTCCATTTTACAAAGAATACATTCAAATAGATTGCTTGGTCTTCCTGTGGCATGGTGAATATTGTTTACCCCCCTTTATTCCATTGCAGGTGCGTTATTCATTTCTACTGAGGATGCTTTTCCAAGTAAACGTCTTCAGCAGCTTATCCCAAAATTTCTACAAAGACAAGATAAAGACATTGCAGAACACCTTAAACCAGGAGATCATATCTATATAGAGCACGCTTCTGATGTGGTATCAATTTAAAGATTAATGAAATACATTAATTCATCCATTTATTTCTTCAGTCATTTAAATTAAATACTTTAATATCAAGTTAGAGTAGTTGTCATCTGAGTGGGAAACAGTATCACTACCAACTCTATTTATTCACATACATTTCCTAAACATTCACTCATTTAGTTAATATGGAATAATTAAAGTTATACTTATCACATTTTATTTCCTTTTGGAAAGACCTGATTTATTTTTAAATTATTTTGTGATTAATACTCAGTAATTATAAGTGCAACTCCTTTTCAAAATTTCTGGATCATATTTTGATTAGTGCACCCCCCTTTCAAAATTTCTTTATCATTTTTTGATTAGTGCACTCCTTTCAAAATTTCTGTACATGTATCATATTTTGATTAGTGCACCCCCCTTTCAAAATTTTTGGATCTGCCTCTAGGCGTCATGTCTCCTTGATACCTATTTCCATTGCTGTATCTCAAGCAATTTCTTCCACAATACATCCTGGAGTGAACACTACTACACTACTGTAGTTACCTGTAACTTACATTGAGATTTTATTTTATCTTAGGAAGATCTCCGCAATATCATCTTCAATCGACTGCCAATGCTGTTAAAAAATGGTCAAGTCAAACTTATAATCATTGACTCTATAGCAGCTCTATTCCGAGTCGAGTTCACCATGGGGGAAATGTCCAAGAGAGCAAAGGCTTTGAGATCATTTGGAGCTCAGCTTCATAGACTAAGCCATCAGTTTAATGTCGCTGTCATTTGTGTAAATCAGGTAAATTATGTTGATTTTCTGACAATTTTAAGGACATTGGCTGTCACAATTCAATAAGTGGCTTCAAGAGTCATTGGAACGGTCATCAAAGGCAAGGGATCACGATCTTGAGTATAGATTGAATAACATACATTTGTGAGACATAAATTCAGGTCAAGTATTTTCTCAGATGATTTGATGGTAACTATGTATACTCATCATTGAATGGTTTTTACAGGTTTCTGATGTAATCAACAACAACACTAACATTAGTAGGTGAGTAGCCTATGTACCCTGTGCCAATGTTTAAACTAAACATTGTCAAAGAGCCACTCATAGTCTGATCATTTGAATATTATAATATAAAAATAGAATTCGATGTCTTCCAACCCCCCAGTTATGTTAACTTTTAAATGGAAAGCTGTAAGGTTGTCCAGATGGTATTCCTATTTACTTACTTGTGGTTTAATGTTTAGTCTAGGTTGTAAAGGTGTTATTCCAGCTCTTGGTCTTGCATGGTCAACCATGATAACAACAAGGCTAATGCTTTCCCGTACTGAACAATTCATTGATGTTAAAACTGTCAAGGTAACGAATTCCAAAACTTTGTCTAGTTATTGACTTTGATCTTTTCTGACTAGCTTTATCAATTTGAACTTTATGTACGATTGTTTTGCCTTTTACTGCCTATTATTTGTCTTATTTCATGATAATATTATTATGATTTGTTAGGCTAAGCATAACAATATGAGTATATATAAACCATAATGCTATTGGTATCATTTGCTTGCTTTCTAAGAGCAACTCCCATTAATTTTGAATAAGACACCAGCCTGCTTTTCTAGACCACGAATCTGGACTCAGATGAGCTTGCTATAACAGGATTTCTCATTTTTTTCGGATCTGAAACAAACCCTCTCCTAAACAAAATTCTAAGATTTTTGGTTGATGACCCAGGAAAGATGAAATCAAAAAGAAGTTATCAATGTAAAACTACTTGTTGGGAGAGAGCTTTTTCATGAGATTGTTGTGTGCCAAAAACGGCTAACTTTATTCATTCATTTCTCTTCATCTTTTCAGGAGTCCAGTGACCACCATTTAGTAAAGAGAAACCTCACGGTGATATTTGCTCCACACATACCAAACATATGTTGTCCTTTTATAGTAGACAGTGATGGAGTTCATGGCCTACCTGATCACACAAACCTCACTGACAACAGTGAAAAATAAATGTTGCCCCATTTTTTAATCCAAACTTGCTTTATATCTGGGCTAATGTTATTGATGACATAGTTACCCCCTATTACACAATATTTCAAGTTTTAAGGATCAAGGCAGGATGAGTTTGTTGAGACTATCGTTTCCCCCAGGCCTACCTCTGTGTTTTGCAAGTTTGAGTCAAGGCTGGTTTCCATATAATCGAGAACAATCGAGAATTGTTGTAAGCAATTGAAAAAAAGGTTTGATTTTAGGGTAACCAATGTTTTTTTGATCCTGCAACTGTTTTCGATCAATTATTATATGATCGCACTCGAAATTGTTCAAAAACGGTCGTAGGATCGAAAATCAGATCCAAAATCAGATATTTTTTATCATTTGCAAACCAGGCTTCACTAGTAATTAAACAAGTAGAAAGAGCTCACAGCTGAATTCATTGCATTGCAACCAGCAAATTTCCATATATTTTTTCTGATCCATCAAACAATATTTTGAGGCAGAACTTTGAAGACGGCTACTGACCAGCAGATCAATGGACTAAAGTATCTGAATTCTACAAAAAATCCCCCCCCCCCCCCCCCTCAGGGTAAACATGACTTGTGAGCAGAGAAAAAGATGGTTGTTGGTCTATGTGCAACAGTTTTATCTGTAAACATCACAAAAAAGAAAAGAAAGAAACAAGAATATAATATTAATAGAAAACTATACATAAGAAATGGTTTAGGGCTCTAAATATAGAAGCCTGTAAAAATATGTAAAAACATTTAGGATTTATACAAAGGATTTCATTACAAAGTACATGTACATGATTAGTGTCAAGTCATTTATTTTAAAATAAAATTATTATTAATAACCAATCATTATTGGTCTTTGTACACTTGTAACAAAATTACTAAAAACAAAATTCTATAAAATATGTGGTTTGTTATCTTGAGACTACAAGATAGCCTTTAAAGCTGGTTTCTCACTAGAAATATAGATGCAAGCATAAGTACAAGCTTAAGCAATCAAACAGTCATATAGAGATTCCTGGTCCTGTCCTCACTTATGAAACAGACCCAAATAAAAGGGTCAAAGCATTCTGTTCATGCTTGCACTTATGTTTATTCCATACTATTTCACCAAGAACAGTACCAATGCTCGTCTTCTTTTTTACAGTGAGGACAGCACCTCACTAATGCTTGCATCTATTCACAGTAAGGAAGCAGCATGCTTATGCTTTCGTCTATTCCACAGTGAAAACAGCACTTGCACCTAAGCTTGCATCTATTTCAAAGTGAGGACAGCACTTGTGCTAATGCTTGCGTCTTTTTCACAGTGAGGGCCGCAGTGTGCTTATGCTTGCGTCTATTTCACAGTGAGGGCAGCAGTGTGCTTATGCTTGCGTCTATTTCACAGTGAGGGCCGCAGTGTGCTTATACTTGCGTCTATTTCACAGTGAGGGCAGCAGTGTGCTTATGCTTGTGTCTATTCCACAGTGAGAACAGCACTCCCACTTATGCTTGCATCTATTTCACTAGAGAGGAAGCATTCCGGCTTATGCTTGCTACTTTTCACAGTGTGGACAGCACTTGAGCTTATGTGTGTCTTTTCACAACATGGTCAGCACTTGCACTTCTTTTCACAGTTTTGACAAAACTTGTAGTTACGCTTAAGTCTATTTCTTTAGTAGGAAACAGCCTTGACCGCTACCTCAATTATACTGATGTAGAAGGTTTTGAAAACGTTCACAACATTCTTTTCACAACGACTGGCTGTACAAGAGCTTATTCTAAAAAAATATACTTTATAACTTTGACTTGGCAACTAGCAGTGTAAAATGTCAGAAATGTTTCTTGTACAAACATTTCTGTGACTCTAATACTGGTGGAAATTGCTCTTTCATCCCTATTTCTCCCCAATTTTTCCCGTAGGGGGGAGGGGTGAGAAACGGATGTACACAGGCTAATTGCTAATGGAAAGCTGTTAAAATAATGTGCACATCAAAGTAAAGATTTGTCAGATAAACATTTCATACATTTTACACTAAGTCCATTTTCCTTGTTCATGATATAAAGTTACTACAGCTTCAACAAGTGTACATGCATAAATAAACAACAAAATTAAGTGATTCAGACAGTTCTATATCTATAAAGACATATTTTGAAAATAGCTGTCAATAACATCCATTTCAAAGGTAAAATTTTGCTACTGCAATGTCTCTTGCTGGTTTTGAAAGGTGTTGTAGATCTAAATGAGAGTTTAGTTCTTGACTTGGCATACAGTGCTATTGGTTGCAACAAAAATTATTGCTGTGAGATGTTGAATCAGTTTGATTAAATACAGCTTGTTATTTGCATATACAATTGCCTTAATTCACTATGACATCATGTCAACACAATTATTAACAATCTATTGTTTAAACACAGGGAATTATGGTCATTGGATGGGGTCAAATCAAAAATGGACAATTGTTCTAAAACCAGTATTAATGTAAGAATAGAAGTGGAATAGCCCTCAAATGACCTGAACATTATTTAGCACATATTACCACATGTTTTCTCTTAACACCAGACCATTTTAGATTTAACTGTTTTGCTAAAAAGAATTTTTGTCAAATTTTCTATTGGATTTGGCAATGCTTCCTCCCATTAGTAAACAAGCAGACACCAAAGTGAATTAGGGCAATTGAGATTGTCTTACCAATGCAAATTCTAAAGAATGCGATGTTCTTCCACCTAATCAGCTACCAGTATTGTCAGTCTAATTAAAAATAATGTATTCATTCAAACAAAAATGTTTTAAAGTTACTGTACATTCCTAATGGCTAAATGTTGCAAATTAAACTAGCTTTCTTTACTTTGATCTCTGTCTGAAACAAGAAGTGCCGAATGCTGTCCACCAGCCGACACACCAAGAACTTTTTGAAGATCAGATTGCAGAGATTTTCCTTGTACTTTTGTTGGGACAAACACATCTTCTTCCTCGCCAGTACCAAGCTGTAAGCAATTTCCCATACCCCAGGCATACACATCACCTTGCTCTGAAACTGCAAAACTTACAACTTCACCACAAGCAATGTTAGAGATGACTTCACTGTCAAGAGAAGCAACTTGTACAGGTGTTGATGACTCTTTTGCGCCCTCTCCAATTCCAAGTCTGCCATAATCAGCTCTGCCAAGTGAATAAACTTTCCCAGAATTACTAAGAAAGAGAGTGTGATGTTGACCATTGGCTATTTCTACTTGATTTTTATCAATGTCTGTAATAAGTGCACTAAGGGATTCTACTTTGATAGGGAGGTAGCCATTTTCTACATCGCCAGTGCCTAGTTGGCCATAGTTATTCAGGCCCCAGGCATACACTATGTTGGATTCATCAATAGCAAATGTTGCATAACTACCACAAAATACGTCCTTAAACTTGTGAGCTCTTCGTAGTCGTACTTTCTGAGGATTAAGGATGTATTCTAGACCACGTCTTCCTCCACGACTTGCAAAACACTCCTTGACACGTCCTAGTTGTCCTTGTTCTGCACAACCCCATGTAAACAAGTCACCGTTTTTAGTCAGGGCAGCTGTATGGTCATTACCAGAAGCTATCTTTATAATAGGGTCATTTTCTGATGTTAGTATTACAGTTGGTTGATGTTTAGCACCATCTGGCTGTAGACCCACTTTGCCACTCGCATCCTGTAAAAATCAAACAATCCATCACGATTGAAAACTGTGTAAAACAACACATGAAGTGATTTGTTGTGTTGTCATGCAACACATGGATCATCTGTGACACAAACCTTCAAACAAGTAAACTGTCGGGGGATAAGTGCAAGGCAATGTACTCAAGGGGGCATAATTCCTGGATTTGTCATTTGGGGAGGGGAGGTTGAGGAGGTCCTAACAAAACAAACTTCCACTAGAGGTAAAAACTAGTACAAAATACTAGGCAGGACTGCGTCAGTGTTTCTAGAGAAACAGTTGTAAATATAACAATAAGTTGTACACCGTAGAGTGATTCGAGAAAACTACTAATAAAACTACTAGTTTTCTCGAATCACTCTACAGTGTACAACTTATTGTTATATTTACAAACTGTCAATATTTGGCTTTGGGAGGGGTTGAGGTCATTGGGGACTACCCCAAGATACATCTCCAAAGATCATACAAGTTTGACAGAAATTCAAAAATTATTTTAAAGAAAATTGAGTAGCAAAGTTTTAGGTATAAAACCGAATCAAAACAAATCTTATTGTTAAACTAATTTTCCATGTGTTGACTCACTAGCAATGAACTCTAAAACATTAAGCTCACAAATAAAAATCTTCTGATGTAATTTAGCTCTAACAGACAAAATACTGCATATTTACCCTGTATGTTCCCCATGCATATACAGTTCCTTTGTTTGTTAGTGCTACAGTATGACTGTCCCCTGCCGACACCATTACAATCTTGACATCATCTTGCAGCTCAGCAGGACCAGCCACAAACTCTTCACCACCATCAGATGATGTCTTACGACCAAGAGCACCTTCATCATTGCAGCCCCAGGTATATACCTATGAAAACACAACAAGACAGTGTATCATTTGTGAGTTCAAATCTATTTTAACTACTACTGTTACACAAGACAGTGATGGTGGTTGTTACTTCAAAACAACAATAAATAATTATTTATCATTATAGAGTGCAAACAATTAATCCGTGAAACTTTAGTAATACTAAATAGTACAATTTTATGGTAATTCAATTGTTTTCTTTTGTTCAATTAGCACTATTTTGTACTATTTAGTAATTAGTGTTTCACAGATTTATTGTTTGCACTTTATAACATTCTAATAATCATTATAATGATAATTATACCAAATATGTATTATTAATTTAACAGATTTCAATACATACTTAACAGAAAAAAATTGAGATCCTGTCCCAGAAGGTTATGTGGAAATGTTCTAGTGAATACCACCATACCTTTCCCTGGTTGCTCAAGGCAACTGTATGCATGCCTCCACATTTCACTTGTACAATGTCGATACCATCAAGGTTTTTAGCTTTGCCAGGTTTCTTTCTTTCCATGATATCTTCACCAAGACCGAGCTGACCAACATCTCCTTGACCCATTACTAGAACATAGCCTGTCTCCTTTTCAATTATGAACTCCTCTTCTGGAAGAACAAAGAATGTGAAAAATGTAAAGGGCTGAACTAGAAGTCCCTGTTTGCAATTTCATTGTTTTAACCTGAATTACATGTAACATTTTTTAAAATTTAATAATTCAAACTGTTCCTATTTGAAATATCAAAGCTGTCATTTTAATTAGAATATGGGCAGAACTGGCAAAGGGGTGAACATCCCGGTGAACACAAAGTTGAAAACTCTAAGTTTGTGAAGTGAAAAAGGCGGCCATTTTGAATTTGCAAAATACAAATCATTTCCACAACCCCGCAAATATATTGTACTTTCGCGAAATTTGAGTCTTTCCTTTAACACATCAAAATTTTCAGCGAATGCCATTAGCTATAAAGCTCTTGAAAATTGAGAGAAATGTGGCAGATGGCAAAGCAAATTTTCATTTCTTTTAATACCTTGCTGTTCTTTCTTCTTTTTCTTGCCTCCAACTTCAGCTGCTTGCGGCTTTCCTTTAGAAGGTTGAATAGGACGCTTTCTTGCAGGCATTATTGATCCTTTTTTTCAATGAACTTTTAGTTTAACGTGAGAAATGGCTTCCGTTTGTTGGGTTTTTCGGTCAGACTTCGCTTGTAACCTCTCTCAACTTGCTCAATGTTGCACGTGCATGCGCGCGCAGGTCGAATCAAATTTGGCGGGTTCAACACCCTGGGGTACTGTAGGGATTTTCGCGGGATTTGCCGAAAGGGCATAATTATTTTTGCACCAGGGTATGAAACAAAACATGTCCAGCACGAGAAAACAGCAGATGCAATAGTACCTCGCACAATGAGATAATGTTGTTATGAAAAATTGCAATAAATATAATGAAATATGTGCTTAAATCAATTTCAGTTGAATTTTACCATGCCTATAATGTGTGTATGTGTGTTTTTATTTGGTGAGTTAATGATCACTACATTTTGGCGGAAAATTTAGAGAATAATTTCAGGAATCTTTTCCGCATATTTAGTTTGTTTTGGTCCCCTTCCCCTCCCATATATGAAACTGGGATTTTACTGTAGCCACGCATGCGTAAACGTTCAACCATCTGGAGGCTCGAAAATAAAATGGCTACGGAGTCATGAATGAGTGTATAGGTCTTGCTCTGTTAGACAGGCATTTTCTATTCATGTGTGGAACACAAATATGTTCCATAGCAGGAAAAGCCATACGGACATCAAAAAGAATACTCATAAATTTCTAGATCACAAGAAAGAGACAACAGGGCGGCTCAAAGCTTTGCGACTTCTGCTAGGTTGGAGACAAGTTCGTGTTGTTGACGGTTGTCAATACGCCACAAGTTAGCTAACCTATGCTGTTTTCACTTCTCTTTTAGATGTTTTCGATAATGCAGAATCTAAAGTATTCCTAGAAGGTCATTACTGTGAGATCTATTACGTTTTCAACGATGTTTTCTCTATTGTGGAAGCGAATCTCAGGCAGAAAGGTGCGTTTTGTGACTTTTGCAGTTTGACGACACAAAATACGAACCAACTCGGCAACAACTTATTTATCAATTCAGTTATCTTTGAAAAGCCTACTTTATTGCGTTAGTTTTTGGCTTGCTTGTCGTAAATATTGTCGCCTTGTGTGATGCATAGTGTTTGCAAGGGATGTTTAGATTTGTGCAATTTGCCTGTACCAAATTTATGTACACACATTCTCTTGAGGCTGGTACGAATTGACCTTTGTATCTATTCAAGAACAAAGGCTTTTAAATATCTTTATTGTTGATTATACATTGAATATTTCAAGAGTTTCATGCTACTGATGAAAATTCTGCTCAGCTTGCGGAAATTTGATTTATAAAAGAGGAAAAAATGACGAAAAACTTCCTTTGAACACAGGTCATAGATCACAGAGAGAAGACCTCGATGCAGTTTTATACATCCTAGAGGTATGTGACTCACTACTTTGTAAATATGAATGACTAAACCAATTACTTGATAACTATCTAGAGAATTTGCAGGTTTTGCTCATGCAGTCACAATTCAAGCCAGTCTGTATCAACATTGTCGGAATAGTTTACAGATCGATGATTTTTTGTCTATCTTTAGAAAATCTTGTTATTGCTTCCTGAACTTATCCAAAGAAGATGGCAGTTCCACAGTATAGGTAAAAAAATGCTTTTGTTCATTAGGATTATATTTGGTATTGTTTTCTTTTTGTTCTTGTTTGTTTACTGATCTACTAATCTGGTCTAATATAGATTGAGGCTTAATGATTTTTTTTTTAATTTTTATCATGCCAGTAAAAGTACACACAATGCCTTGTCCTTCTAAGTTTTGTGTCTACAACGCAGTACTTCTCTACTTTCCAAATACTTTTTGATATTTTAATTCCTAATAAATACAATTAGAAGTGATAATCTGTTTTTATTAACAACTAGGTTAAATTTCTGAGGTTCCATTTCACTAGTATGCAATTGAAAATTTTTTTAAATTTCTGTCACAAGATGAAATTGCAATTTGAAGAGTCTTTTGTATGTGGGAGACACACTTTAGATAATAATTTATTTTCAGTTACGTCCACGTAATATATTAATTGAAGTAGTTTATTTGCCCAAGCTTTCTAGCTGGTTTCAAACCTATCCTCAGGGCAAACTGATGTATATTCAAATGTGGAGTTAATAATACGTTGACATCACTGGAAATTATTATCTATCAAAATTATAATTGTCTCTGGCAATTAATATTTCTTCTTGTCTTCAAGACCAGTGTCCATATAATGATGCCATACCATTAATTATTTTACACACATCAAGTTGTACACATGTTGATTTTTGATAAGAATTTATCCTATCACCCTCCTTTTTAATACTGCTACAATCCTGTACAAAATACTATGGTCTAAATCCACTTTTTGTCGCTAGGTTGTTTTTATTTCTTTTAACTTCCCACAAGCTTCTCCGCCTCCCTCCCATTTACAATGTTCAATACAGAATGTATTTTGTGAAAGCAAATAATGGTAAATTTGCTGCTCAAGGTTTTATTGGGGGGATGGGGTGGGAAGGGGAGATCAAAGTGCATTGAATTAAAAGTACATGTATCCCATATAATTTGTCTAGGGTTGTAGCTGTCTCCAAGGCAATCCCAATTCAATTGTACATAGATCTCCAGCATTGTTTTGAAGTATCTATGTCATAACAAATATACAATAATACAGAGCATCTGGTATAGTGCGGCAAAAAATCCAAAATTATGCGGCACCTATCCCTTCATTATGCGGCAATTAGGACCAATTATGCGGCAAATTATGCGATTTTATATAAATCAATATATATGATCATTTTGATTGATTAAATGTAGTTAACAGTGTCAGATATAAATCCCATAAGCATATAAAATCCTTTACTCCCTCTATTATGTCCATATGCGACTATTTTTTTAAGGGATAATTTAATTATTTGTTTATTTATTTATTTATTTCATGGGCGCAGTTATAGCTATAGCTGAATAAATAAACTTACTATTAGATTATCCCTTATTCTTTTTAATATCATAAGCATAACTTTATTTCCTACTTCCTACAAACAACACACGTAGCAGAGGATTTTTAGTGCATAAATACATGTTACCTATGCTTGATTATATTAAATGACTACCTGACGAACTCTACAGAGTTAGACGAAACGTTTTGGAGAAATAAAAAAGTTTGCAATCAATTTCTGCATCAGTAGTGCTGCTCACTGGTTTATATTAAAAAATTAAAAAAATTTGAAAAAAAAAAATAAAAAAATAAAAAATAAAAATTTCAAATTTTGAAAAGTAAAAATTAACAATTAAAATTAAAAAAATACATACAATAAAAATTAAAAAAAATACAAATTTTAAAAAAGTAAAGAAAATTAAATTAAAAAAAAAATTAATTAAAAAAAATATGTGGATTTGTCAGCATCAATGATTGGTTAGTCACTCAAATAAATAAACCAATCAAAAACGATGTTATTTAGCAATACTAGGCCCGCTCTCTGCTCTGTCCTGCAAGGAATGCCTTGTAGATCGAACCGCATCGTGTTTTCGTATTTGAAGTTTTCTACATTTTTATGGGTTTTTCTAGGTAAATTGCCATTTAAAAGTCGAAATAACCTCCTATTTTAGATTTAAAAAAATATTTCATCAAGGATTTATGTTTCATTCGGAAAGATTTTTCTGAAATTATGCGATTTTTCTTCAGTTGTGTGATTTTTAGGAAATTATGCGATTTTGGTCTGATTGTGCGAAATCGCATCATCGCACTATACCAGATGCCCTGATAATAGTCCATTTCTCTTGTAATGAACAACAAGCTTGTGAGTTAAAATGGAGAGAGAAATGTATTCCTATGTGAGCGAGAGGACTGGGAGCCAGTATGCTAATGAGTTGTTTATATGGAGCTGTCAGAACATTGTGAGACCAGGGTGGTCCGAGCTCTTTTAGAGTGTTATTGTGGAAACTCTACTGAAGAAGATTTAAAATTTAATTTAATTTTACTTACTGTCAAGGTGGCATTGAATACTGTTATTAAATAAATTCCTGGTCGATTGAGCCTGGACCCGTCAAGGCAACAAAAGTTATAATGTACTTGAGCGAACTATAGGAAGTTTCTCAAATGATTCATAATCATGTTTTATGTGTCCAGGACTAAAAATTCAATGTTAAAAAAATGAGCCAAATTCACCATTGCTTACAAACTGCTTTTTTATATCCTAGTTGAATTTTGAAAGAGTATAAAGAGTTGGGGATGAAGGTTGACATCTAGAAAACCCATTCAAAGGGGTGGGGTTATCTTGTGGACATCATTTCAAATCATTTTTTTTAACAAATCAAAAACAGTTTCCTGTGTTTGATACTCTGATCAAGAGAGAACACAAGAGGGGCATAGGAAACCATAGCGCAAATGGAGTGGTTTCCAGCTTTTTGGTCAGTTTTCTATAAACATCATGCCTACCATCCCAATTATTTTATAATATAATTTACTAGGGTGTAGCTCTTTTATTCTGTATGTCAGAAGTCTTAGCATTCAGTATTAGAGGCTGCACCAAGATTAACAGAAGTAGCCAACATTCTTCATAAAGTACATAAAGACTGGACCGAGGCTTCTAATATTTATCATCATTCACGTTTGTAAAAATATTGTTACTTTAAATCAAGTCTTAGCATTCATGATCAGAGGCTGCGTCAAGATTAAAAGAAGTAGCCAACATTCTTCATAAAGTACATATGAAGACTGGACCGAGGCTTCTAATATTTATCATCATTCATGTTTGTAAAAATATTGTTACTTTAAATCAAAATACAAATATATGTGGATATTGTATAGTTTTGGAAAAGTAAAGTCAGATGTCTACATTCAATATCAATTAATAAAGTTGTTTTCGAATAATTGGGAAACAGTATCTTGCTAAAACATGTGCTGCAAGTTTTTTATTTGATGTAAAAAACTCCAACATTTTTAAAACTGAAAGTTTCAATATGTAATGGTGAAAAATAAGCAAAAAAG
Source organism: Diadumene lineata (assembly GCA_918843875.1). NCBI lineage: Eukaryota > Metazoa > Cnidaria > Anthozoa > Actiniaria > Diadumenidae > Diadumene > Diadumene lineata. The sequence goes on along the minus strand of OU974074.1, from coordinate 6,741,561 downwards.
GATAAAACATAGTTCCTGATGTGTGCCGAATATGTATCACGCATTTGACTCTGGTCTATGAGAGTTCAAGAAAACCAACTTTCACAACAGAACAGGTTCAATTCCTTGGACAATTTTGGCCACATGATTGAACATGAACAGGGGTTGCTTCTTACCATGCAATCCAATGAGTAATATCACTTTAGTATTTGATATCTATAGACAAACATATTTTGATATAAAGTGAATATATTATATCAAAAACTAATGAGAGTTCTTTATGGGGTATAAAACCTCATGCATGTGACCAAAATAGGACAACACATTGGTTTAGATCGATGCTTGTGAATTAATAAAATAAAATTATTTTAAATCAGAAATTTGTGCTTGAATTACTTTCCTCAGTCATACTCCTCACTAGTCTTTTCTCTTTTATTTTTTTCTCATTGTATAATGATCAAAGCCACATTTCTAAATAAAAACATGTAAAATGGATTGTGTTTCAACATAATTTCATAGGCACTGGCTTATATTTTGAAATTTGTTCTTCAGGTCGTATCATGTTGAAGCTGCTTCACCATGGCAACACTGTAAAAGTAAGTGGAAGTATCAAGTGTCTCTTATAGTTAATGCTTTAATTGTACATCTGTTACCTTCCTGTTCTACTTGACTGTATATCACTTCTTATAAGCTATTTAATTCACATAGAAACAAGCTTTTTTTATTTGAAAACCTATATGTATTCCTGAGATACGGATGTATTAGCTGCTCTGTCTGTAACCTTTGATTGATTGATTGATTGATTGATTGATTGATTGATTGATTGATTGATTGATTGATTGAGCGAAGAGTTGATTACTGTATTGTTTCTTTCACTCTGTTTGTTTCTTGCTTTGCTCAGCCTTTTTCGTTTTGGGTGAGGGTAGTCTTTCTTTACATTGGTTTGGCTTCCTCTGGCAGGCAATTAGTAGCTTTAACAGGGAAGTTCAATTCACACACTCAGAGCATATAGAGAATTTGTCTGCGCATGTCAGAAAATTTTAGCCCACGGTCATGTTTACATTTTTTTCTACGACCGGGGAACTTTTGAGTTCCAAGCGCAATCTTAGTGATCTTCAATTTAAGAAAATATAAATGGATACTTAAAGTCTATCACTTTGTAAGGTGCTGTGACTAAGTCAAGCAAATGTGGAGGTTTTTGATCTCAAAATATTTTTGAGCAAAAGTCCGCAAAACGAAGAAGAAAACACAAACCTACTGCATTCGTGTGAGGACTGCTGCCAAAATAAAAGAAGTATCAGAAACCTCTTTCCACAGATTAACAATCAAAGGTCACGGGAATTGTGTGGTACAAAATGATTTCTTATTGAGGATCGATTTTGTGGATTGATGAGCAGATTATTTGCGCATTTTGCAAGTTTTGTTCAACTTTCCTTCTTGATACGCGGTATGTTTGAGGGGCTGCGCCGAAGCTAAATATAACTGATGCGAGTCGTCAAACCACATTCTACATCACAGCATTGTTATTTTTTAAAGAAAGATTGGCCAAAATGTGATATTGCGATATTTGTTGACGCCCTGGTTGTGTTTCTCCTCTCAAGCAATTTCGACTGATTTGAATACCGAACCTGAAATTAGGTTAGAATGATGATGAAAGCGGCCATATTGCATAATCTTGCAGATACTTGATGGTTGTAAACAAACAAATTGTTATGCTAATGTCCAATAAGAACTATAATAAGCCGTACGGAAATAACGGCCAATCACTGTATGGTTGGAACAGAGACTTTTGACAGCTGAAGTATCGCTTTTGTGAATTGGGATTAAAGGGGATTTAGAAGGTATTTTTCTTTCGCCTGATTATAGCGGCTTCTACCATTAACTTATGACATGCGCAGACAAATTCTCTATATGCTCACACTCAGTTATAATGCATGTAGTTTTTTATAATGTTCAATCAACTATTTTTTTCACTTTTGTTGACTCACCAAATCTTGTAATCCATTTATCAAGAGGTTTTTTTGTGTGTCTCATTGGATTTGTTGTGATTTTTATTTTTGTTTGTTTTCATTTCAGTTAAGAAGAGAAGGAGTAAGATTATTCCTTCTCTGGTTCCAATGTCTACAAACCAACTCAGATGAGCTATCTCAACTAATGTATGCAAGCATCATCCCTGGCTTCCCTAATCCAACTGATTCTGTTGACTGGGGGAAATCCACCTTATCAAGAACAGAAGCAGATGATATTGTATATGTTATACGTGGACCAGAAAATGAAGACTCAATATCACATGCTTCGCAGAGTACATTTCACCTTGCTGATAAAAACAGTGAAGGTATGACAGAAATGCGGTCATGATACATCCTTTTCAATTAGAGCTTGCTTTTTTTTTCAAATTCAGACAGTCACATATTAAACTCTTACTGCTATTTGCACAGGCGGACCAGGCTGATTGCCTGTGGCTTGTATTGAGGTGCCGCAAGTTCAAGTCCCACAGAAATCATTAAAAAAACATTTTCTGTCAAAATTTCTTCTTTTCATTGTTAAAGGTGTGATTTATTATCTTATTCATCAGATTGGTGCAGTAGAGAGGAAATCCACCCTATCTACCCTCTGGCTACCAATGAGAGATCACCGTCTATGGATAAGCTAACAAAGTTCTTCCTTGATAAAGTTCTTGAGTCAATGAGTACTGGGGTAAGATAACTCTATATTAGAATGTAGTGGAGTTGAGTGAAGCGGAATAGTTTCAAATAAATGCATGAAAGGGAAAGAGAAAGATATGAATTGAATTGAAAATTCAAAGTACGATTGATTTGATTTGATAAGCTAACAAAGTTCTTCCTTGATAAAGTTCTTGAGTCAATAAGTACTGGGGTAAGAAAACAGTCTGTATATTTAAAGTGGAGTGGAGTGGAGTGGAGTGGAGTGGAGTGGAGTGGAGTGGAGTGGAGTGGAGTGGAGTGGAGTGGAGTGGAGTGGAATAGAAAATAAATGGATGAAAGGGAAGGAAGGAAAGAGATACAAATTGAATTGAATATTCATAGTAAAGTTAAATTGAATTTATGTGAATTGAATTGGATGGAAATTTTAATTGCTGTCTTCTCTTCTACCAGTCTTACTTGTCAAGAAAAGTCCCCATTCTGCAATGTTTTTTATCATTGTAATGATAATGATATTGTTATTTCTAGTAAATTATTGACAGACATTGACAACAAACAAAAAGTGAAAAACATAATGAGTTAAGCTATGTAATGCTGTTCTAATTATAAGTAAGAAAGTATATTAGATAAATGTGAATTTATAAATGTTTCTTTATTTCAGATTGTGCTAACCCATTGGAGTGACAAGAGATGCTATGAACTATCATTTTCATTCATATTCAATAGTTTTAAAAAGTACTATCTACCATACATATTCTCTGACTGGAATCCTACACCACCTTTATATGAACATGATCCAGGTTTGTAAAACAGTGCTTTCTACCTTAATTTTGTTGACATTACTCATTTTTTTGCACTTCTCCACTTTTCACAGTTTTCAAAAATTCGTGAAATCAAATAACTGTTATTAAAGTGACATTAATATTCTATTATCATATTATTAACGTTGTCTAGACATTAAAATCCCGATACCCACTGTAACATCAAGTGACAAGCCCAACGATTCAAGAATGACAGGTCCAAGAGAGTCTGTCCTTCGATGGTTTGTAGCATTTACTGTTCGCTTCAAGAGACAAAACTATGATGAATCTGGAAGTCCTTTCTTGGCATCCAAATCTTTAGAATCAGCATTATCAACGAGTCCATCATCATCATCACCAGGGTCAATCGCTAGTGTTGATTTACTACGCAGTGGCAGTACAAATGATGAACACCTTTATGAAGCAAGTGATGTTATTCGGGAAGTGCTGTATTCTACTAAAGAGAATGTTCAACTCCTACATGAAGTGCTAAGACAGGTACTAAACTAGAGAGGTGTTATCAATCAGCTCTCTGTTTCACTACTGTTGCCTTGTTTTGCAATTTATAGTAATGTGGTTTTGTGCTTTGTTTTGGCTACTTAGTAATTTTTCCAATTCTTTCACTTTATGTGAACATTCATTGTGTGTTAAATAGTTTTATTTTGTGTTATGCATTCTTTTTAGCATTTCTCCTTACATTCTGTCTTTCAACCATTGGATTGACAAACTTTGTAAGGAACTTGTGTCCTATATTAATTTGCATCTCATAATCTGTTACACCATGCCAAATCAACATATTGAATAAATAAGATAAATAAATGAATGATTGTGTGATGTTGACAGTAGTCAGTTTCCTATGAGTAGGGATCACCATTGTATTGCTTTGTAAACTTCATTTCTAACAAAGCAATTGAGTCTGGCAACATAGCAGTATCATAATTGTACCAACTTCAATGGTCATTATTGAAGTTGAAGGCACCAAAAAGTAACCCAGCAAAGTATCACCTTCAATATCACAGACTATGAAATAGAATGCAATAGTAGGCAAGCTGAAGTCAGGGCATGGTAGTTTGCAAAGCATCTTTGCTTTACAAAAGGTGTCACAATTCTGGCTACAGTGTTGGATTTTTTATATAATGTTTTAAACATAAACAGTCATGCACAAAACATCTAATATGTTGACAATGATAAATATAGACTTGTTACTCGTGCCGTAGGCAACGAGTCTAAAAATGCAAGCCATTCTCCGTCGTCGTTGTCGTCGTGGTATTTCTCCGAGATTTCGACTTCATTCCCAGGGTCCTTCGATAGCGAAAGAGAGTAGACTGGGGACTAGGTTGCTATTGGTTACTAGGCCAGTGGTCATGTTGCTAGGTATTGGGATTCCTGTAGCCATTAAATATCACTTGCTCGAACAAACCATAATACTTTCATTGATATAGTTGTCAAAGAAAATGTGTTTGCCTGCCATGTGGTCGAAGAAGATGCCGAAGAAACTCTCTGCTAAAACGCTCAAATTACACACAAATGCACACGCCGATCGCGATAGACCCACACTAAAAGATGGCGATGAGCGTACATTTTGAAACGGGTTGTTTCGCGATCACCTGAGCAATGATAGCAATTCTAACAAGTTCAAACCAGTTCTCACTAGTCTTAATAAAAATTTAGAATCCGTTCTCTATTGGCAGTAAATCTTTTAAAAGCTTTGTAAAGACAATATGAAAGTTGAGAGCAAATGTCAACTCAGCCTTATACAAATGGTTTGCTTATCAGTACTAGTGAAAATGAAAACGTAAACAATATATTGCTTTGTTATACTTTGAAAATACTCATAATTTTGACCTAGGAAATAAAACCATTCCATTCCAAGAGTATAAAATTGTAGTATAGTAAATTATATTGCCTTCAAAAAGTGTTCTTTATATAAGGAAAAAACGCTTCGAAAATTCAAGACGAGACGAGTGGAGACGGAATGTCTGAAAAGTTGCAAACTTGCGAAAAGACATTCGAAGGCTTTACAAATTTGCATTTTAAACTAAAAAAAAAGCTTTCATAACTTCCTCAACTGTTTTCATTTCAACAGAAAACAAGACATAGATTAAGTTATTTTCTAAAATTCAGTGTCTCAGGAATGTTTAAAAGTCAAAAAGTTGAGAATACTAAGGTGTGAAAAGTTTGTTTACATGTCGGTCGCTAAGTAAAGAATGGCATGTTCGCGATCGAGTGTATTTGTCTGTGACTTTTAATTTCCCGACAAAATAATATAAATAATCTACGCCCAATGTGGTTTCCGAAGTAATTTTAGGCTAACTTGGTATTAGGCTTGGCTATTAGACTTGGTATAATACGTATCTGGTTTTTCGAAGCAATTTTTTGAGAAAACTATTTTGATAACGAATCAGTTTTGAATCTACTAGCTTCTCCTCGTAACCGTTCTCGTTGGCCGGTCCTTGGATTTCCGATAAATCCCCCAGGTCCTTCGGAAATCCAAAATCGAATATCCCCCCTCCCCTTCGGAATTCCAAAATCAAAAACCCCTCCCTCCCCTATGAAAAAAACATTTCTTGAAAACACAAATAAACATGTTTTTTATATCCCTTGTTTCATTATTTTCAATATGCCAAACATTTTTATCATTCATCACTATTATTTAAGGGCACGAGTAATCGATCGCAGATCGTCTAGTCATGATTTTAATTTCCCACTACTTTGCAGGGTTTCCGCCTATCACCAAGAAATGTGACCACTATCAGACAGGTTCTGCTTGTCTATCAAGACTGGATCAAGGTAGAGAACTTTGTTTTACACAAACCATTAGAGGGAAACATTCTTGCATGATCCAAGCCCTCCCCCCACTGGCCGTCCCACTACTAAGTTTCCATACAATGAGAAGCACTCGGTATGGTGCACTGGTGTTTCTATAGAAACAATTGTAAAATATATTTGTAATTTGGACACCATGAAGCAATAATGATGAAACTGGCATTTCAGATGTTAGTCCTTTGACGGAGCAATATGAAGAAAGTTTGCATACAGTTCACATTTCCTTAACTATACAGATTTGATACACTGGTGTTAGGTCATAAAATGTACTTATTTCATTTCAGCTCAATCAGTCAGAGAAGCCTGTCTTTATGCTTGAGCCAACAAACACAGACAGAGTAGATTCACCTCATGGCTTATCAGTGATGGACGATGACCTTGATAGACCATCCAGTCCAGGAAGAACGTATTCATATGTACATGCCCTAGATAAAGAAAAGCAAAAAGTGATCTTTACTCTACCTAAGGAGGAAGTCAGAGCTGGTCTACAGGCTAATTTAAGATTGTTTTTGCTTCACTCAGCTGAGGTTTTCTTAGTGCCTGAGGACTTCGAAGTTCTTGTCAAACAGGTAGGAAGTCTCCATGTCAATATTTGGTATTTAATGAAACAGACTATTCTAGATCTGAACAGAGTGATCATACCTTCTCCCAAACACATTACATGCTGCCTTCGATAATATACTACCATGTTGAAAAGTCTCTATGCATAGAAGAGAAAACAAAATGTAATACCCTAAGTCAACAAGTGCAGTGTTAGCCATAATAAAAACTAAAGACACTTCAGAGAAGGAACAAGAAAAACCTCCCACATCAAACAAAAAACAACAGTAATGATATTGCAATATGATTAACATGCATGTGCCTTTATTTGACTGATTGAAGTGTATATTTGTTACTTGTGTTAGGTTGATGTATGCAAGAGGGTAATACACTTTTATAGAAGTATTGTGTTAGAAGTCCCCATGGCAACCAAAACATGGTAAATATAACATGGAATAATAATAATTATTTTTTGAACACAAATTGCTTCTAATCATTAAAAAAAAAACATTAATACCTTGATTATTATATGCCAGACAAAAATAGCTGCTTTAAGATGTAAGCAAGTAAATAGGAGAATGGATAGATGGATGAATGATGGCTTGAATGGATGATAATTGAATAAATGAAATCATGGATGAATGAGTGAACAGGGGATGGATGAATGAACTGATAAATGAATAAATATTTTTCAATGTATAAAAATTCTAAAGCAATTACAATACATATTATTTCAGGGAGCAACTACTTCTTGTATTACTTGGTGCAGCCCAGCATTTATTAGGTAAAGACGTACCCAAGGAGAAAGAAAGAACATTAAGTGGTCAGCTTGCTGGCAGTTTATTACAGGTATAGGATTATCAGTTGCAGTATTTTCATGGTGTTGCTTTTATTCATGATGAAATTTCCTCCTTTTTTCTTCTTTATCTTTTTCTTCTATTTTTTCCTTACCTTATTCTTTCTTTATTGACTTGATCTCCAACCTTTTTTAAAACTGTTATCCCATCCTCTCTTTCTTCATGTATTTCTTAGTTTATATATCTTCTTGGCCATTTAAATTGGTATCATTAAAAAATGTTTACGTGCCTGGGATTTCCCAAACGTAAGCCATTCACAATAATTATGGTATTTGTTGAAATGTAAATTCTAATCTGGCTAAACTTTAGTCTAACGTCCCTGCTGTCACATAATGTTTTTTGAAAACATCAAATGGTATAAATACTCAAAATAATAATAATATGATCATAATAATAATAACAGATCTAAACATTTAAAATAAAGAATTAGAGAAAAGATATCTATTAAAAAGAAAAGATATTAAATGTTATATGTCCTTGGTGGGAATCAAACTCACTTCTTCTGTATTCTAGTCTATTGTGTACTTCTACACCAAAAGACCAACCATGCCAGCAACGTAACCAAAATACGAAGTATCGGGCAACGATGAGGATCCTAGAGCAATATTAATATTATCTCGACTGGAAGTTGAACCATGAACATAACACATCGGACTACACTCTGTTTCAAAATTAGTTGGGACACTACACAATAACACATAAGTTAGAAGTAAACTGCTCAGTATTGTTCTCAAATTCTAACCCATCCCCCTCCACAATGTTGGTAGTCTCGATGATGATTAACATTTCACAACAATGCCAATGCAACATTGATTCGGGGAAGGGGGATTTGAAGCAGATGAAAATGTTGCATACATAAAAAAAGAAAAAGTTTCGAAAAGAAACGGGAAAAAAACTGTCAAAGTCCCAACAATTTTGCAACTGAGTGTAGCATACAGAAGATATGGGCTCAATTGCTGCCAAGAGCATATTTTCTAATATTTTTTCTCTTATTGCCTATTTCATTTCATATATATCTGTGCACCAAATGCATTAATAAATGACAGATGTAAATGGAACAATTTTGAATATAAGTTAATCTTCCTTTAATCTGTCATTCATCTTAGACATTATTTGTTACCTGGATTCGAGCCAATCTTAAAGTACAAGTATCTCCATTTCTTTGGGATGAATGTATGGATGTGTTATCATCTCTGACACACTGGGAGGAAGTCATCACTGAATGGAATGTAAGTCAGATTTCAAACACCACACTCACACATGGCAGTCTTGGAAAACAGTTCTTTTATTCAAGAAAGTAGTCTTGTTTCTTCCATGTTATGTTTAATAAATTAGCTTATAAGTAGCTCAATAATATTGACTAATAAAGTTTATCATCATCATCATCATCAATAAAGTAAATCTGGTTTAGATTATGAAACATAATGTGGAAGAAGCAACTACTTTCTTTAATAATGATACCCACATACGAAACAACTTTAGTTCTTTTTTTTATCGAGTTTGTATTTTTTGTATAATGTAAATGAAGATTATCTAGCATGTCTAAATAAAGTTTGTCTATGTCAAGATTATAAAATGCACTGTGCCATATTATGCTCAAGCGGCATTTATCAACTAAAGTGTTGATGCTGATAATTGCCTAAATTGCTGTTATGTCAAACTGCACTTTACAAGTGTAATATTATAGTAAATGTGGTAAATTAGCATTATGTACTAAATTGGGTGAACCAAAAAATTTCTCTAAAGACCAACCAACATTGATTGGCTATGATTTATCGATTGGCCTGCAGAGAAACTGGGTCTAGTCAAAATATCTTAAAATTAATGGTTTATCATTCTACAGTCGACTCTTCAAACTCTAACAAGAGTAATGGCAAGAACTGTCTATGGACTAGATCTAGAAGATTTACCACTAGTTCGGTTAAGTGAACAAAAAAGAAGAAGACGAAGACAACAACTTGAAATCCAATCTCAGTTTAACAAAGACTCCTTTGCAAGAGTTAGTAAGATGGAGACACACAGCACAGTCAATCAAAAACGGGATAAAAACAATGTGACAGGAAGTCCTAAGATGTTACCAGCTGTACCTACTAGTGAAACTAGTGGAATGTCATCAGCTCCTGTCACACCCAATGCTCAAAGACCAGAAATAGAACCTGGAAGTGCTAAAGTTTTCCCTCTAGAGGGTCAGAAAAAAGACTTACAACCCTCTCCTACTAGTGGTAGCAGTGCTTTCAAAACGACAGGGAAGAAACTGTCTTTGGATGAGACTGCAATAGCAAAATTGAGTCATGGAACTGTTTCTGCTACAGCAGGTAGAGGCAAAATGTTTTTTTTATTTTATTCATTTGGTCTGATACTCATACTTATTGATTCATTCATTAATCCCCCATCCATCCATCCATCCATCCATTCATCCAATCCATTTATCCATCCATTCATTCACTCATTCATTCATTAATTCATCCATTCATTCAGTCACTACTCAATCATCCATTATTTACTGTTATTCGTTTATTTGTGGTAGGTTTTGTAGCAGTCAAGGAGAATGATCCTTCTAGTCATGTTTCATCCTCTATTCACCTAATCCATGACAGCGAGGCAAGGACACTTGTTGACAGTAGAAGAGATAGTCCATTAACCAACAAACTACTTTTCCACCAAGCAAGTGATACTGAGAGCATAGGTATTGTTCAATAGTTCAACCTTAGATGATTTGAGTGGTTTTTCACTCTGACACTAGAGTGGGCTGATTATATGGACATTTTCCACACAGGCTGATTGGTTTATTTGTTTACTTTTTAAATCATTTGATTTTACAACTTAGGCACCCAATACAGGGTTTTCAATAATAGGCTGCTACTGACCGTATAGCGCCACATATTTTACCCCTAGTTAATAAATATGCCCACAGTCCCCCATAGAAAATGTTTGGGACACAGACACCTACTTCAATTATAATCAGGCACTTATTAAAAAAGATAAAACCCCTGCCAATAGTGGTGTTCATTTTTTCATATCCCTGTTGTTGCACAATGTGTGTTGTAGCTGAATTATTACCATAATTTTAACTTAATTGTTGTGCTGGTTTCTTATAGGTAGTGGTGACTTCAAATCAGACTCTGATGACATTGTTAATGGTATAAGAGATGATGAAAATATAGACTTTGCATCCACTCCACCACTACTACGTCAAACATCAGACACCAGCACTATATCAAGACAAGATACTGCCAAATCCATGGATTGGTATAGCCTTGGCTTTGAAACTAAAGAAGCAAGCACACCACCATCTCTGACGATCAATAATAGTGGTATAGGACTGTCTCGTATTAGTGAATCTAGTCTAGAGTCTAAGTCTGATTCAAGAGATTCTCTTGCTGACAGTAATACTGTCACCGGTTTTAATCAAGATAATGATGAATCAAAGGTTACGGCATATGAAGAAGGGGGGTCAGATAAGGGGAGCGGGTTCTCCTCTGCCTTGGCTGGACAAGGTATGCTGATGTTATATTCTTTTGGGATTGGATGTGTGATGTGATGTGGTGTGGTGTCAGGAGCGGATTTAGGGGCAATGAGTGGTGACAGGGGTGTCTAGTCACCCCCCCCCCCCCTTTTTGACCAATAAAGTCAACTTTTTAGATAAAATTTGTATTCAGCATAGTTCATACATTCAAGTGTTACTATTTCAGTCACGCCCCTTTCAAAACTCCTGGGTCTGACACTGGGTGTGGTGTGGTGTGGTGCACGCTGTGCAGTACAATGGGGTGTAGTGAGGTGTGCAGCTTCATATCATTAAATGTATTGTAAAATATGATGATGTTAAGTGTGATATGATGCTCGAAATGTTTTAAATGTTTACAAATTGATGTGTTCATTAGAAGTCTAGGATTGAACAATAGTTTAATCCTAGACTTCTAATGACCACATAAACTTGTACATTTACTTCTTGATACAAGTAGCATCTAATTGTAATAACTTTGAATCATTTCATGGTACGTTTTCCTCTTAGATATATCTGATGTAATGTTGGGTCAACGATACAGAAGCCCCACACCACCCCTGACAGAAAACCATGAAGGATTACTAGATATGGATGATAGTGAAGGAGGGGTCAGTGAGGAAGACCACTGTGTAATTGCTGGTGGAACCAGGGAGGGATGGGGTCCAGTGTCATCTGTAATATTATGGCGTAGAATGCTGGGCATTCTGGGTAATATTAACAAGATCAATGAACCTGCTATTCATGCTAAAGTAATGGAGTGCCTGATAACAGTCTGGAACATGCTGGCCAAGGTAGCATAACCATTCAAATATCTCTCCACTAATAGTAGTGTCATCAAACTTTCATACATAAATGTATTGATATGATTGACTATGATATATTATCCTGAATAAGTTTGGTACAGTCATATCAAAGATCTGTTAGAGGTAATGTATGCCGATGGTTACATAGTCTTATAATGTTTGTGATTTGTTTCTTTTATTTGGTTGAAACATTTCACTGATTGTGAGCGAGTGACTAGTACAATTAAGCAATATTGAGCCTCTCTATGCAATGCTAATTTTATTTATTTTGGACAAATTTATAATATTTTCTACATTTATTTCATCAGGTCCGACTGAACCAAGGTATCTCTATTGACAACAAGTTTACTCCCCAAGTTCCTGAGCTTCTCCCTCCTTTACAGTACTTTGCTACTTGGGTGTTTGAGGTAAATGCCAGCTTGATGACCACTATTTACCAGTATATCGGGTTGCACCAAAGTGTAGCCAATTAGCTTGTCACTTCCTAACCAATGGGTGAAACTCTTGCTCACAGAGAAAATATTCCACATTTGAAAATCACTGGTCAGACAACTTTATCTTTGCATGATTTTAGCACATATTTACAATAATAAAGGTTCAAAGCGAAAATGGCTTAAGTATATATTCTTATATATATATACTTAAGCCATTTTCACTTTAAACCCATTAATTGATATGATTACAAAAAAAATAAACCTTATTTTAGGGACATGCTGACTGAAATAACTAAAAAGCTTTTCAAGTCAGCCAGACTGTGTTAACAGTTCATATGTATTCTTCGCCTAGGCTGCATCTCTGTCCATGCCATTCAAGTTCAAAGAAGGACGTCTTCTTGCCTACCAGTTAATGGCGTCCATGACAGTACGACGACATGAGTTACCAATATCCCTAGAATATCTCACTCACTTCTATCGTTTGATGCATATTGGCCTGACTGGCACAGATCAGGATGTTATCAGTGCTATTATTAGTAACTGTGGACATTTCTTCTCTTTGACCCTTCCTTGTTCTACTCTTTTGATATTGGACTTCATACAAGCAGCAAATACAATCTTTATTAATCAGAATTTAGAGGTATGTTTGAAGAAAAATATGCCAAAAATCCTTTCAGTTTTAGATATTAAGTAAATAATTATTACCAATGAAGACAATGTCAACCCTAACCCTTAGCATTTGTTTCAACTTCTCATACCTATCACCCACCTGAAAGAAAAAGGGAAGCTTGTCTCCCATTTTCCTTAGCTCCAATAATCACATTGATCATATCATCGATAATAACAATACTTCATAAGCCTTTGTTTTTCATGTGCCCACCAGACAGTGACTGATAGTTATTTTAATAGATTTTATAGATCTGTTTGGCATATGGTTTCAATATTTCATTATTCAGTGACTGAAATAAAAGTAGTTTATCTTACGTACTATATTATATGTTTTTTTAGCTACCTCGTGCTGAAGCAGTGACTCTAATGGGATCTCTACTCTGTTATCCAAATGCATTTCCTAACATGCCATTACATCAACCAGGACATCCAACTAATGAATACCAACCAACTAGTACTGGAAAAGACATCAAGGTAAAGTATTACAAACAATACCTAAAACAATTAGTCGATCAGACTTTCAACAATATTGACCATGCAATAGACAATCCAGCAGTATCGCAACAAATACATTGGTATGAGAGACAGTGAGGCTATCAGGACAAATGTACATTCAAAGAAAGTCTTGAAGTCAAGCAACGTTTGGATTGTTTCTGGGCCAAAACCTTTCTCTTGTGATCATGCAACTTGATAGGTCCTTTAGTTCACTAGAAATACTCTGCAAATAATATAATTTATGCATACATGAGTGTTCATTTCAAATTATTTAATGATTTACAGGAGAAGCTGATAGTGGCTTTACTTAGAGTAGCAAAGCTTGATCCATCAACAACTGCAAGGTATGTCTGTACCTGTCTGTCTGCTGCTCTGCCTTTCTGGCTGCTTGTCTGTATGTCTTCCTGCTTGCCTCTTTGTCTTCCTGTCTGTCTGTCTGTCTTCCTACTTGTCGGTCTTTCTGCCTTCCTGCCTGTTTGTTTGTCTGCCTTTGTACCTGTGTCCTGCTTCTCTGCCTGTCTGTCTGCCTTCCTGCCTATTTGTTTGTCTTCTTTTCTACCTGTCTTCCTGACTGTCTGCTTTCCTGCCTGTCTGTCTGCCTTCATGCCTGTCTGTCTGTCTGTGTATTGTTTTACTGTTTTTACTTCACAACACCTCCCTCCAGATATGAAAACTTAGGGGGTTGACAGCTCTGGGTTTCTTGTTTGTCCATCTATATCTATCCATCTGTTTGTTGATGTTGTGATCCCAATAAACACTCAACATATTGTTCTTGTTGTTTGGCATAGATGCATTGCTCTCAATTCTCTTGGTATCTTTCTGATTGAGGAGCTCGTCCACTGTAATGGCCATCCAAGAGTACAGGATTGTATGTGTGTTCTTTTACAAAGTATTACAGTAAGTACATACACTTTTCTTCAATTATAAAAAAATACTACACACTCTTTTGTGTGTTGACTGTTTGACTTAAAGCTGTGTGTGTTTATAAACATGGCTTATCCTTGAAATCCTTGAAAAGCTCTGGAACTTAAAAACATTTTTAAGTGCACCTTAGAAAGCCTTGAAAGAAATGACTGAAAACACCTGAAAAACTCCTTTGATTTAATGCAGGCACAAGTACAGCTTTCATTTAACTTGGATTGATCGGTGGTTGTTGTTAGGTCATTAGTAATCAAAGTACTCCTTGTAAATTCAAATGTTTTGCTTTAAAGTGTGTAGCCCTTGAAATTCACACTAAAATAATATTGTAGCTTGAAACCTGTTGAAAGTACACATGCACAGATGACATCACAACTGTACTCTCAAACACTTAGTGTGCTCTAAGCTGCTAATAATGTTGAATAAAAAAAGTCAAGCAAAACAAAAACTTCATCCATTCATTTTTTTTTTCAATGTCTGTACACCTATAGAAGATTTTAAAATGTTCCTCAAGATGGTGATGGCATTGCAATGGCATTGATGGAGATGATGACAGTGTTAGTGATTACCCATAATATTCAACAACCCATTTATTGTTGTTGTTTTTGTTGTTTGTAGTTTTATCACAAGGCTATTTGTACTGTAGCTGTAGATCTTGTACATCTTCTGTCAGAATACTACAAAGAGCTCGCTGCTTATGAGTATGATCTACCTTTAAAGATTGTAGAGGTGAGTTTTTTTGAATGAAAGAATTGTTTTTTATTGCATTCGGGGTGCAGAAAGTTTGTTAAGGTGGCTTCTAGGACTTTTTCAGGGAGCTACATTTCAAATTTGAAACAATAATTAGAGTAGCTGTATAATCTTTTGTCAGCCAGCTGTTTTGGTTCGCCGGGGTAAACTCTGCAAAATTTATTAGCATGTGTATTACTTTGCATCTAATAAATATGGTTATTTTTGACTGTGTGATTTTTATTTGTTTTAACTTTGCAGGTGCTGTGTCATACTCTAGTTAGTCTTCTACCTGGAGGAGAAGCTGCTCATGAAGACTCAGTAAGTTATTTCCAGCATTAGAACCAAGATTCTTGTCACTGTGTGATTGTTTGTTTATTATTGTGTTTTTATTTGCTTGACAGTTGTTTAATTGTTTGTTTATTGCTTCTGTGTCTTTTTTGTTTGTCTATTTGTCTGTCTGTCCATCTGTTTTTTTTTTTTTTTTTGTATGCCTGTCTGTCTGACCATCTGTTTGTCTCTTTGTCCGTCAGTCTGTCTGTTCATTTGTCCATTCGTTTGTTTGTTTGTTCTTTCATT
This sequence comes from Diadumene lineata, assembly GCA_918843875.1. Classification (NCBI taxonomy): domain Eukaryota; kingdom Metazoa; phylum Cnidaria; class Anthozoa; order Actiniaria; family Diadumenidae; genus Diadumene; species Diadumene lineata. Next base: position 6,725,764 of record OU974074.1, on the reverse strand, counting down.
TGTGTGTTTGTATGTTTGTCCATTACTGATTTTCCTATTAACAGGTTGTAGTTCCATTGATTCTCTGCCTACTTGACTGGACAATGGCTTTACCAGTAGAAAGGTTACTCACCAAGAAAGGAGATGACAATCTAAGTGTTTTAGCACGAGTCTTCCAGGTGAAATACCTTTAAACCATAATTAGCTACTATAGATATTTCTGGTGAAATGTGTAATTGACTTCTGCACACATCTGTTAATCAATTGCCAGGAGCAACCGCTGTGTTTAACAATTATTGCTTTTAAATAAATAATTGCAAAATAATTTCACCGAGAGGTCAGTTTCTTAGTTATTGATAGATATATGTTTGAAATAAATGAGCATCTATGTATTGCAACTCTAAAATGCCTATGTTTGTTATTAGGTGCTAGAGAAAGCTGTGGCCAATAGAGTTGGTACCAAGAGGCGTAAGTCTCTTAACATCTCTACTATTATCAGCGGTGATGGTCGACCCATTAGACTAGCAAGGGTACAGGAAGTAGCCAAGCCACTTACTGTAGTAGCAAGTCCCTTTTATACTCCTGATAGTAGTGAAGAAACACAAGGTAACAGATGATGTTATTGCCGTACTCTTGTGTCTTTGTTTTTACATTCTGTTTCCAAAACTTTACAAAACTGAACAGTTTACTTAGCCCCCAGACTCGCTATCAATAAAACATCCTGGCCTGTAAATAAGACATCCATTTATAATATTATTATTATTATTGTACATATATATAAATGTAAATCTTGCATTTAAGAGTGAATAAACAGTCTATTCTTTTCTTTTGTCAGGGACAGGTCCAGAAATGTTGTAGGGAGGGGCACTAATAAAAAAATGACCTGGAAATTTTGAAGGGCCACGGGGGTGGGGGGGGGGGGGGGGGGGGGGGGTTGGGTTGGGTGCAAATCAAAACATTGCTGATTATCAATAAATAATTGAACAATTTATCAATAAAAATAGATCAAAAGAGGGGGACCTCTTGAATCTGCCTTTTTCAGTTTTGTTTCAGTGTTTTGTTTTCTGTTCTATTTTATCTTTTTTGCTTTCCTCACATCTTCTCTTTTTCCTGTCTGTACAATCTACATTTCATTTTTTTACTTCCTTTACATTGTCTTCTCATTTATTTATTTCTTCTACTTTGCTTGATATTTTTTCTCTTGTATGTTTGCCTTGTCTTTTTTCATTTAGTTATTGTTTTTTCATAATTCTCAATTTGTTTATTTTGTAGATAACAACAAGACCCCTGTTCACTTTGCCTTTCCACAAACTCCCTCCAAGCCAGAAGTTGTCAAGTTAATTGCAAAAGCGGTAAGTTGTAGTCATTATCAATGACTGAATCAACAAATTATTGTTGCGCAAATGTAATTTAGTGTCATTTTCATTTCTCTGTTACACTTGTCAAAATCGTCATCATAATTTTCATCATCAATCATTGTTAGCACTATGACCACATAAAGTTATAATACCTGATATTACTTAATATAATTCCTATTGACATGTGACTTGATGATCAATGGAGAAATTTGTCATCGCATTTTGATTGTACTGAATGTTTAATATTATCCTATGTTGTAGGCGCTTATGCATCTTGTCAACAACCTTGGTCATTTCCCACTGGGAGCTGGTCCATCAAGACTTGATAGCCTTGTAGGGGAGCACGAAGATAACTTTAGTATTGACTCTGATGAACTTCAACCATCCATCTTTAACTCACCTAATGTACAGGTGAAAAAAGTATTTTTGTAGAATAGATGAAACGTAGGAAAACTATGAAATAAACCTTATACTTACATGTTGACCAGCATCATTATTGTTCAGAAGACTGGGTACTAGTCCTCGAAACTAAACCACATTCTGAGAAAACCGTCTTCATGGAAATGAAACACAGATAAACAGCGCTACTATGCTATATTCGTTAATTTCATAGATTTTTTACGTTATATTCAGTTATTTTTCGAATATAATTTTTAATTTTAATTTATAATTTAATTACGCTTTATTGCACACATTTTGTTTTCAATTGTTTTTCATGTTTTCAGTGTATTACATCAGTTTGTTTTGCATTATTATTGTTTAGCTATTACACATTGTTTGACAGGTTTTTTAAAAAAGTCTCTTTCTTTCTATTTGCAGTTCTTCAGTCTCAATGACAGTGTATTGGTTACATTGATAGAGCTAAACAAAGAGGTATGGAAAACATAAAAATGTTGATTTGTATGTGGTTTCTTTATCTAACTACGTTTTTTCCACATTGATATTTCAATCATTTAAACCAGCAATCTTTGTTGGTCTAGTTGAAACAAGGCCCTTTTCCTGGAGCTAACCCCTGTTCAATGTTGTGATGAGTCGTCATACCTCGGTGCTATAAATAACCAAGGACTGTCCATCCACTGTGGTTCCACAGCATCATAGCTTCATGGGAAGGGCAAGAACTAACTGAACTCGAATATTTGAAAATGTTTCAGCCTTAATTTGTCATTAATTGAAGCTTTCGGACAACTGATCAATCATCAGACCGAAACAAATAGATTCAAATCACTGTTGATTGGTCAATATACTACCCTCCTACCCCACCCTATGTTTATCTGATCTATGTGTTGTTTTTGGTAGATCACATCTGATAGGTCAGTCCTACATGATATGACTACAGCAAAGACACAAGTACGGTTGATATTGCGTGACATGACAGGACGTCACTCATGGGACTACACACTACTGTACGGCAAGAATGATGAGAGTGGCAAAGCTACATCTTTTCCTGGTAAATAACAGTTTTGATTGGTTGATTGATTGATTGATTGATTGATTGATTGATTGATTGATTGATTGATTGGTTGGTTGAATCATTGATTGATTGATTGATTGATTAATTAGTTGATTGATTGATTGATTGATTGATTGATTGATTAGTTGATTGATTGATTGATTGATTGATTGATTGATTATCATTATTTATCAGTCAGCCAATCAATCAATATGTTAGATATCATTACAATTACCCATACTTGTCCGATATGTAGTCAGTCAATCAATCTTCAATCAAACAGTCGATCGATACATCAATCAGTCATTCATTCCTTCAAGCACTAAACTGGAACACAAATGGTATATTTTTGGTACATTTTGTCAGGTTTATTACAAGGCTTGACAGTCGAACAGGCACATACTGAGCCACAGCGAGTATCAAGAAAACGTATGTTAAAAGAACTACGGGTGGACAGTTCACCCGTCGCTCCTGACAGATTAGATGAGGTAAGCTGAAGAATACCTTCAGGGTTAGATCCAGAAAAAGGAAATCACAACCCTAAAAGGGGGAGGGCACCGGTCCCCCCTGTCCCTTTCCTGGGTGTTCCTCCTGATCCTATTGGAGGTTGCAACTCAATTACGTCGATAATCGTAATCCCCTAACAATCTATTTGTGTTATCTATATGAAGGCACTAAGCGATAATCGTAATCCCCTAACAATGTATTTGTGTTATCTATATGAAGGCACTAAGCTACATTGGCAACACAAGCCGAGAGTGCATACTATATCCAGATCAATCACTCAACGAACCAGCACCGTCAAGTCACGTGATCAGTCCATGCATAGAAAATTCAGTCATCGATTCAGTTTCTCAGCAGTTTCAAGCTGAGCTAGATTATCTACAAGAAGTCACGGATCATAGGTACGTTTTGCATCATGTGTTATGTCTTTGGTTAGATATTTGCTCTCCCTTAACTAGCAATCCGTTTGTTCTTACAATACAATACAATACTTTATTAATCACTTCCTCAAGGGCTTTTCAGTGATTTATCCTTCCAGCTCTTTATTTTAGTGCTCACTTTTCAACAATCCGTTTCATTCGATCATTCATTCGATGTTGGTTGTTGTTGTTTTAGTCATTTCGTTATTTTGTCCATTCGTTTATTTATTCTCTCATCATATGATTCTTTCATTCATCCATGCATTGGGTGATTGATTAACACATTTTGCTCTCGGACACTTATTCATTCGTTCTTCCGTTCTTCCAAACATTCTTCCATTTTTTCATTAATCTTCTGTTGTGCCATTATCTTTATTCGCCTATTTGATCTTCATTTTTTCATTTATATTATCACTTTGCATACTAAAATTAATTAAATGTTCTTTGTTACTCTCAAGATTATCAGCTGCAGCGTTTCGTCCACCATCTCATGTCGATCCAAGTTCACCATTCCAACTCTGTCGGTTTCTCATCAGTGAACATGGTATCATGGCTTGGGAAAAACGGTATGTTCACACAGTAGAAAGTATTTGGATTACAAAGTGGTCGTATTAAAGGGGTCTCCGTATTTGAGAGGGGTTCGTAGTAAAGATGTGGCCGTGTTTAAGAGGTGTCCGTATTAAGCGTAAAGCATTTACAGAGATTGAATGAATGAGCGTTTGTAGGACGTAAAAATTGCCTGCAATAACGGAGTGGCCGTAAAGTGGAATCCAACGTTTTAAAACTTTCCATAATATACTTTAAAATGTTAAAATCATATTCATTGTACTTTTTTACCACGGTTATATACAATCATGAATTTAATTGATAAATTTCAACCTGTCTAGGAATCGAGTGGATTTGTTGAAACGTAATGAGCGGTTTCTACGTGAGCTAAAGAACCTTGATAATAGAAGATGGTAAGTTGTGCTGTAAAGCATTGTCGAGTCTGAGTACACGTGACTCCTGTACAGCGGTATTAGCATGGAAGCAAGGCAATAGGAAAATATTAGAAAATACCCCCAAAACGCTTGATTTTCAGACTTTCTTTCGATGCAATAAAATATACCTGTGAAATAACCGCGAACAAACTGTGCTAATTAGCACTAAAAAGCAATACAGTGACCCTGAATGTTGTTAAAATCATTGGAGATATATGCTATGAACAAAAATACAAGGCCTTTCAGGGTTTTATGTGTTTAAACACCATAATAAACTCAATAAAAGAAATAAAAGAAGTGCAGCAGAATGTGTTGGCCTGCTCAAGCGTTACTACAGCCATTTGTGTGTCAACCACGTCGTAGTTTAAGAATCGTTGTCAGTACGCATGCCATTATAACCCGATTTTCTCACTTCCTTTTCTTTTACCTATAACAGAAGAAGGTTAAACAAAATAGAGTGAAGTGGTAAAATCATCAATAATGATTCTTAAACTACAAACTGACCATTTACCACACTTGCGATATTATTTGTTCAACGTTAGGACAAAATTCCGATTTTTTAAATATTATGTTTGTTATCAGCCGTGAGACGCATAAGATAGCCGTGCTGTACGTGGCAGAGGGACAGGAAGACAAGACATCGATAATGAAGAATAACGCTGGTAGTCAGTCGTATGAAGACTTTGTTGCTGGATTAGGGTGGGAGGTATGATATCTACTATCCCTCTACACCTATTTCAAAAAAAAACATTGTTGGGGACATAGGCGAGAACACGACCGAAATGAATCATGTTTGATAACATTGAGAAATAAGCAGTAATTTAAGTAAATCAAAGATGCGGAATTCATAAAAGGTCAATCGACGACAGCTGGTTTTAGATTGTACATGAATTGCAGCAATATATTCATTATTATATGAAGATTATTGTACTAAACCAACTAGACTCTCTCGCAGTCGTTTTTAGGGTTTGCCACGCAGTGCTTCTAGCTTTTATTGCGTGACAAACCCTAAAACCGACTTCGAGGGAATCTTTACGCTACCGTACTTGGCTGGGATTTCTCAAAAGAAACCTCACCAATAACGTGTTTACCAATTTGTCAGCTTCCCGTCCAAAACTTTGGATGAGAAATATTAAGATCTTTTGGCATTTTCTGGTGTCATCTCGCGCATGCTCGGCAGAAAAGTATACATGTGTTTGCAGAGATTTCGTTGGAAGCATAATAACGCTAAGCATGTGTTGTGTTTTTCAGGTGGATTTATCGAAACATACAGGTTTCCTAGGTAAATTAGAGCGTAATCTATCTACAGGAGCCACTGCCCCTTACTATGCTACATCTACACTAGAGGTCATATTCCATGTATCCACTCGTATGCCATTAGCTACTGATGGCACAGGATTTACTAAAAAGGTACGTGAGTAGAACGGTATTTAGCTTTCTAAATAAGGCTGGTTTGCATGTGACGTCAAAGCAGCCCCATCTGGAGACAAAACAAAGTACTTTTGCTCTCTTGGGAGCTGAAATCCATTATTTTGTCCTCCAGGTTGAGATGCGTTCAAACAAACTGCAAGGAGTGTATTCTTGAGCCTAGTTTTCATTTTCATTTTAGTTTTTAATTTTCTAAATTTCTAAAACTCTGCTTATCTAGTACAAAATGAGCTGTTATTGTTCTTTGTTTAAACATAGATGCGTCACCTAGGTAACGATGGTGTTCACATAGTATGGTCGGAGCATAATCGTGACTATCGTTATGGTATTGTTAATACAGAGTTTGGTGATGTTTTAATCGTTATATATCCACTCAAGAATCATTTATTTAGAATACATATTATCAAAAAACCGGAGGTGAGTCATGGCATTAATTCTTATCTTTCTCCTACTGTCCCAGTTCCCCCATTGACCTGGTATTCTACGTGACGCCTGGCGAAATGTTGGATGTAATGATGGTAACACGCAAACTATGACTAATAGTTGTGTGGATTATGTGAATAGGTCTCTTTTCTTTCACTCTTCATCATGTCTTGTTTTATCTCGTTATCTTGTTCATCTTCAGTGACTCCCAAGTAGAAATTTTAAATTGCCCAATATCATTCCATGCAACCTTAAAAGTCACTCTTTCATCCATTAGTTCGGTTGTCCATCAATCATTCTTTCATTCGCTCGTTCGCCCATTCATTAATTCATTAAATAATTCATTCATTCATTCATTCATTCATTCATTCAATTATCCATCGATCCATCCATTCGTTCGTCGATTCATCGATTCGCTCCATTGCCCATCCGGTTGGAATCTCTGTAATCAATGTTATTTTCTCTTTACATTTCTAGATTCCTCACTTTGGTCCATTGTTTGACGGTGCAATAGTCAATCGTCGAGTTCTACCGTCGCTTGTTAGAGCGACGGCAGTCAATGCTAGCAAAGCTAGGCAGTCGTTAATGCCTTTGTATGAGAGATGGTATCCTTATAAAATACTGCAAACTATATTTTGTCGTTGAGTGAGTGATCATAAGCCTTTCCCATGGATGGCCAAATAATAAGCCTGAAGAGAAAGGGGTAAAACGTCATTACGCTTGAAGTACAAATACAGTAGCATTATTGTAGTACGTTTTCTTCTTTTTTTAATTCTTGTGCTTGTTTTGTGCTGGACAATGTATACTCAATCATACACTTTGATTTGGACACATTGTTTCTGGGATTTGTTAAAAACTGCTTTATTACAAACTAATTAATTTGAAGATATAGTTGTGACCTTAACAATTCTGAAGCTACGAAGAACGCTATGATAGTATACAAACAATAGTCAAAAACCACAAACAGTTATCGTGCTTTGAAGAATTCGCTTCCAGATGCTTCAGCCCTGCCCCAAACATGAGCAGTCGACCTTCTACACCAGCGGTTGAACCCAAATCATTCGTGCGCACGCCAACTGCCCTCAGTGCTCAAGACCATGAGTCATCTATACGTAATCGATCGAAAACTACAGGAACGTCACTGATTGGACAAAATTCTTCAGCTGTGTCGCTGGTTAGTCAAACCACAACAGGAACATCGGTGATTGGTCAAAATAATTCAGGGTCGTCATTAATTGGTCAGAATAGTTTGGATATAGGGGCAGTAAATGGTGAGGCGTAGACGTTTTGATGTGACGTCAACCTGTGTTATGTATCGGGTGCGTTTAATGTCTGTTTTTCTTTTAAATAATATGCATTCGTTTGGTATATTGATTTCATTAGTTGCTAATGTTGCTGTAGTCTAATTGGTCTCCGCAGTTGCTAGTGTTGCTTCGTTTGCTTGTTTGTTTGATCTGCTTACTTCTTCGTTTGTTTTGTTTGTTTGTTTGTTTGTTTGTTTGTTTGTTTGTTTCTTTGTTTCTTTGTTTCTTTGTTTCTTTGTTTCTTTGTTTGTTGCTTTAACTCATTGTACAGTTCTAACTCACGATGTTGTTGTCGTTTGTGGTGGTAGTGAGAACTTTGACTACATTAACACTAAGTACTTTGCCCACTTTGTTTTGCTTCCATCGTTGTATCGGCTGATAATTCAGCATTATTTTAAGTGTTTTCATATTCATAAATTCTAATTTTCTGCCGTGCTGTTGTATTCTTAGCCAATTGTTTCCTGAGCTTCGTTCATTAGATTGAATCTGAATAATAAGCTCACATCAACATACTTTTAGTTTTTCATTCCATTCTCTCTGCATGTGAAACAAAGTTTTCACAAAACAAACACGGCCTGCTATTTCGTAGAAGATATATTTGGATTTGTTAAGTAATGAATTGCTTTCATCCTGTTAATTCCATGACAGTCGATGCCATTAGGGTTTTCCGATTTGGAGGAATTTCACTTTCCGCGCTTTCAATTAATGTCTACAAATTGAATACAAAACGCGGAATTCTAAAGTGGTATTTCGCTAAATCGGAAAACCTTAATGAATCGACTCCAATAGGATTTTAGCCTCCTCTCGCATCCGTTTTTAGTGTCGACATAAAAAAACGGATGGGAGAGGAGGATAATAGGATTTTGCCTTTTTCAGTACTCTAATTATGGTAGTAGTTTGTAGACTTAAGTGTTCAAATCACTGATTTCATCTTTGTTATTCACAGCCAATGAAAGGTTATCCAGTATCGCCATATCTCTCCCGGACGAGTTGAACCGCGTGGTGACTGGTGAGAGTGTAGTAAGACAAGAAAAACGAAGGTTATCGCTAAGATGGCGGAATATATCATGGTCATCAGTACAAAACGAGATGACGTCAGAGCCTTCTATGTATGCTGAAGGGCTGAATGGTGAACACTAAATACATAATTTTAGGTCTTCAATAATCTTTAAAAATATCGTCAAGGTACTGTAAAAACCCCACACGTAGGAATCTATTCTGCTCAAAATCTCGATAAAGGCATTTGGAATTTGGTCTTCCTGTGTGAACGTAATGCACTGTAGATTGTGCAAAAACCAGTGTCCACCAAAACTTAAAGCGGCCTTTAACATAGGCGTGGCGACATTAAAAATGCCGTGAGGCTAAAAGTAGCATAGGTGCCTATGTGCAAGGTTTAAAAAGGGGTTGTCCTTGGTTTTCTCTGAATACTGAATACCGAATACTGCATTCCAAAACCAAAATGCATTGTTGACAATAAAATGCATTGAAGCGAAGAGTGCCATGTGGACTGCGACAATGGATTCTGAACGTAAATCTTCGGAATATGGAGCCGCCATTCTTATGTAATTGTCCATTTATAAATCGTGAACAATGCATTTCGGTGTTGAAATGCAGTATTCGTTCTTCAATATGTGGAATGCAGAAAACCCCTTTATAAAGCGCACCATTCCTCGTTGAACTTACTAGTGATATTGTGATAAATAGCCGCTCAACGCCTGAACAAAGAGGACTTCAAAGTGGGTGATTGTCAACGTGACATTTTGGTATGCTAGTCAGCTGTTTGAATTGCTTATCTTTTTAATATATTAGTAAACAAAACGAAAAACAAATTTGTAAAGCTACATAGACATAGCTGTCAAACATCGTACGTTTATACACTAGACATCTGGTCGCATGTGATCAATTGAGCATATAAATATCAGCATAATATATATGTATTATCGTGTAAGAGTGGTTTCCTGAATAGTCGTACGTTGTACGTACTCGAAAATTGGTCGCATTCGATAGCTAGCGATCGAGATAGTTCATCGCGTAGAAGTAGTTGCTTTTAGACATACATTTCAAAAACTCGACTTTTGGGTCGCAGTGGATGGTCGCATGGAGAAAACAACCAAACGTTTACGAAAAAACGCACATTTCGCCTCTGACATAGGAGTTGTAGTTGCATACCGTTCAGCTGCAAATAGTCGTACTAAACTCTTTCGAATGTGATTAGTTGATCATTGTAGATCCTCGCAGGTAGTATGGTATTTTAGTGACGTTTTTTCAAAGTGTGACATTGCCGGCATGCGTTTTTGTCAATTGAAAAGTGACTTGCATCACTTTGGAACAATATTCGATTTATTGCTTCATGTAGATTTAATGTCATTATTCAACAAACGTAATTGAATATTTCGCATTTAATATTTTTAGCTCGACTCTGCTGAAACCCAAAGTTTTCGATTATACAATGATATGCAGAAGAAGGCGCATTTTTTTTTTTTTTTTTTTTTTCAATTTTCGGTGACAATTTTTGTAACACGGAATCGTTACTTGTCACGTAGTAAACACTGCAATCTCCATCTCGCAGCAAAATCCTTAAAATTACAAAGGGGTAACTTGCAAGAAGAGGTCACGTGACTCCGTCAATCAGCTTTGAAAACCGATGAAGCCCAGAAATGTAAATGATCCCAAATTGGTAAAATTGGCAAATTTCAGTTTCTAATAAACGGGACGATGACATCAAAATTACAAGTTTCCTTTATAGCTCGCTTCTATTTCTGTTTCCTTGTGAACGTTGAGTTCTAGTATGCTCTTTTTACATTCGGACGTATTTTTTTTTTAAAAAAAGCTACTTGATGTACCGGAGGCGAGTTCACGTGACCTGTTAGTGCAAGTCGCCCATTTCAGTATTTGCCGACGTCATTAAATGAGCTTTCACACGGTACAATTTTGTATTGTGCAACGTTTCTCGCAACGGCGCTATCAAACAAAATTGCTTCCTGTAACGCACGGAAGCCATTACAACGGAGAGCCGATGCTGTGATTTTCGTCGGTGCAGTGGTCCGTGTAACTTGTTTTGCTGTTATCAGACAAGTTGTGCGCACGTTTCTTGCAAATAACAGCAATTTGTTTTACTGTTGTGAGAGAAGTTGTGCACATTTCCAGCAAATAACAGCACTTTTAGTCGACGATTTTATTGACGAGGGAATTCCCCCGTGACGAAAGGGAAGTTTCCCTTAATTGACCGACAGTCTTATTGATTTATTTGACAATGATAATGTTTTATATAAAGATGTTTATTTGTAAATATATAATAACTAAAGTGTGTGTTGTAAAGTGACTTTATAAATTTACAACAAAATCCAACAAAATTAATTTAACCAATTATGGTAAATACATAAATAAATGCGAATTTAAAAGTGTATTGGTGATTTTAGTTGTGCTACAAGTTTAATAAAAAGTCCGAGAGGTAAGAGAATGTATCGCGGCTTATTTCTGTCATGTCCCTAACGAAATTCTGTTCTTAGAATAAACAAACTATTCAAATGTTCGTAAGCCCGTAAATACAATTCAAAAGCATTATAAAATTGTTTCTTTAGTTATCATGTGCTCTGAGAGTAGTATTAGAAAAAGGAATGACAGAAATATGCGTTTTATCTTCCGTGTATTTATGCTGCACAAGTCGGACCACAAAAGTGAGTCGTTTTCAAAAGACAAAGTATATTACACGGGGGTTAACGCAAATATACACAAAGCAATGCAAGCGATTCTTTCTCTTACCTTGTGATCTAGTTTTCTCTTGTTCAATATACACAAAGCAATGCAAGCGATTCTTTCTCTTACCTTGTGATCTAGTTTTCTCTTGTTCAATATACACAAAGCAATGCAAGCGATTCTTTCTCTGACCTTGTGATCTAGTTTTCTCTTGTAATCATCTAAAACTGCGTATCTACCGAGTGTACGTGCCCTTGGATTATTAATAATGTACTATATCATTTCAACATTTATGGGTACTCCATCCAGTTATTATATCAGTCATATTTTCATCTCGCCTCGTTATTCTACTATGGGGTGGGTACTCGACCTTGAATTGTTTAATTACTACAGCTTTCCGTTTTCTGCTCAAACGCTAGTCGTCAATGATAACGCCGAACTTGAACGCCTCTTTATAGGGGTAAAAATCGTGTATTGCCACCGCCTTCTAAATAGAAGTTTGGTAAGCCAACTCCCTTAACGAGCTGCTTTTGAACATCGTCTAGTCCTACTAGTCATACTGACGTTTGTACGAACATGACATAGGTCCGCAGCAGATCATAGTTAACTATGAGCAGATTGAATCGAAACGTTTTTACAGCGATTTTAAAATTCATAAATTTTGATTTATGATATTGATATCGATCTGCTCAGGCACAAATGATGCCACTCGGGCCACAAATAAACAATATGCCTTCAAAAGCCATGGTATTTTCCAACTCGTTAGTTTGCTCGTTCATTCGATCGGTTAATTGTTTCACTCCTCAGGGACGCAGCGTGGTCCTTTTTTCAGGTACGCACAAATACATCTGATCTAAAAAAAACTTAAAAAGTAAATGAACAAAAAAAATACTGCGTTCTTGTTTTCGTGCTTAGATTCGATTTTACAATTTAATCAAAGTGGTTTTTCATCACAAAAGTCTTAAAATTTAAAAAAATAGAAACAATTGGTAAAAATTTCCAAATTTTCGGTAACTTCAAGTTCGCACGTGCGTATATGCCTATAGGACGCTGCGTTCCTGCTCCTCTGTCCAGGTCCATTTTAATATTCGAGAAGAATCAGGCAGTCAGTCGTGAAGTTAATATATCAGGTTGGCTTGGTTGAGCACCCGTCTATTGTCTATTGTGGCCGGAAAACGAATTGCATTAGCGTCATATACTACAACTGCAACTTTCTTTTGTAGCGCAATTCGTACAAATTGTTTCAAAGGGATTGAGAATTTACATCTTCAAATGGTTAGAATTTCATGTCTTCTCGAATAAGGACGTTGACCCGGAGGTCCCGCGGGCCGTGTGTTAGATAACTCTTTAGTTAATACTTCACCCTCGTTAAAATAAATAAATAAAGACTACCTACCTACAATCAGTTGATTGACAATCCAGCATTGATTGACTTGTCACTTAATTGAATAAAACAGCCAATTTGTTAATTAACCAGTAAATCAGTCCATCCTCAATCAACCATTTAATTAAGCGATAAATTAACAATCAATCAAAGTAATGATTATTTGATTATATCACTGCAAATATGCATGAAATGCAACAAAATGTATACAAGTAGCTTTAGATCGTACAAGATATTGTTATCTCGGGTGTTATCTTCGTAATTTGAGATATCTCCACTGATGGAAGGCTTTATCTCGTAATTAATATCAGGCAAAAAGCATGTGTGTTAACAAAACTATCACAAGCTCAAACATCGACGAAAACTATATATAAAACAACTAACGACTGACACTGACATTGCAAACAAGATCGAAAACAATGTCAGTGAATTCGTACTCTCTCATGCGGAATAAACAACATGTCACCTAGGCAACAACTAAACACGCGATACTCCATGCAAATCCAACTCGATGTGTTTTTATTGGGAATTACAACCCAGGCGATTTGGCTTTTCAATACCTACAAAGACCTTGGGATTATAAAGCTAAAGATCGACTTGAATTACATTCTTTTCGTCGTAAAACTGAAATAAGGTCAAACAATTGATCAGCTTAAGCATAAAAATTTTGAATCTGACTGAAAGTCTTACAAACTGTACAAAATAATTGCATTTCGTGGTGTTGGATCACTGGGCTGATTTGACGTCAATTGGATCGATTTACTATTAAACATGATTGTCAAAAGTAAATGGCCGGACGTCGAAATACCTGACAACATTTCATGGTCAGAATATGTGCTGGAGAATGCTGAAAAACACGGCGATCACACAGCTATAGTAAGTATCTAAATGGTTCCAACTGTGGTAACAAAGGTTAGATCAACATACAACATGTCGTGTCCATTTGCTTGATAATGTGATGCTGTCGACTGCATTTAAAATATAAACACCAGGGTAATTTTTACATGCATGCGAAAATGATGAAGAAAAAAGCAGCAATGTGATATAATTATGAAATATAATTAATTAATTGATAAAACAGTGGTTTAGTGTTTGTTACTAGTATCATCACAACTTTCAGATAATTATAATGTGCAAAAAATGTGCCTTCAAACGCTTAGGAGTTTTTGTTGTTTCGACCTTGTTATTTTAATTTATTAGCTATGTTATTGTTCTTGGTTCCCTTAGATGTTTGAGTGCTACGATGCTAATTTGTCATTTCAATTCAGAAGTGAGAGAAACTAGGCGCCATGAAGTTGTTCATTCACAGAGCTCGTAGTTTACGCAAATTAAATGTTGCAAATGTGTGTGGACGTTTTGTTATTGGTTTGTGATATGTTTTATGAACAGTAGCCAGCCTGCTTTACAAACCAATTTTTCTCTCGAGAAAAGTAGATATAAAGCCGACTACATACATTTATTTTCAAATTCAACACATAATCACAAGTCAATCGATCTTAGTAGTCGTCGAAATGACTTAGCTAATTAAGTAATTAAAACATAATTACATAATAAATAACCATTTGCCCGAAAATACGCAAAAATAGTTGCTATTGTTACAAATTGAATAAAAAGTATAAGGCCTACAGTCGTGTATGCTAAGCCTGCTTTACATATAATCGCTCAAGATCGCCGGATCGCTGTCAGTTGTTTCCATGTGTTTCGATCGCTGAAAAAGTTTCCATATAATCAATCGCTGGCATCATTTTAATACTTTGGTATTAAAATACTTGCTTGTAAGATCTAATCCCCAATATTTTGATTATGACAAAAATATCCTCGATGAAAGTGCTACAAAGATTCCTATGGTGAAAGGAGTTAGGTAAAAACAAAAACATTCTGCCTGGAGGTTCTTATCTATTTAATAGATTATTATACTTGTGGGTGTTTGATGCGGTAAAATAAATACATTTCCTATGTGGTCCAGCGGCAACATTGAAAACAGATACTAAATCTACAGCTAGAGTAGAAAACACCTCCAAAGGCCCTAAAGCCACTTCGCTGCTAATTAAGGACCAATCACAATCGTCACACACAGGAAAAAAAATTGAAAACAAGACATGATTTTGACTGTTTTTCTATCTGATTTAAATAAAAAAAAAACATACCAAAAACAGGTCTGGATAATGCAATTTATCCATGTTTGTTTTATTTTTCTTTGAAATCCAACTTTGATAAAAACAGCTAAAATACAAATACTAAAACCATGTCTGGTTTTCAGTTATTTTTTCCTTTGAATAAAAATGTTGTCAAAATTGTTTCTAGAGAAAGATCAAGAGTTTCCTTTCAGGAAAGTAGTTCATTTGATTTAATTTTGATTCTCTGTCAATTAACGTACGACGTGCCATCGCCATACTCAAAATGGCTGCGATGTGAAATTATAGAAAATGAGCTCATTTATTCTGCTCTTTCTATGTATTTATCAGGGTGAGGATCGGCAATTTAAATCGTTAGAGCCATTTTGCATTTTTTTATATATAAAATGATTTCTCACATTGAATGTCCAGTCGCCACAACTATTTACCTATTTTAATTGATGCCGCATTAGATTCATGGGTAATATTATGCGAATGAAAAGTTTATCTTTTAATGTATAGATAAATGATTGGGCCACCTTTTATTCGTGTGAAAAACATCTCGACAATTTGAACACATGCAATTTATCAAACGTTCTAAGTTTTTTATTTGACAATTTGTGGGGTCGAACGTGTGTATAATTCGGGTCAAAACGACCTTGGATCTGCCCACATTTACACACTAACCAACTAAGTTTGGACGAGAGAGTCTGAAATAAGAGAGTTTATCCCCGAACCCCATCAGGGGCTCTACTCGTCGTGCTATTTTTAGAAACTTGTTACCAATCTCCGCATTTTTGTCTTCAGATGTTTTGACGATGTGACCGCGCCTCATGCAAACTGGCCAATCACGTTCTGTTCTCGAAATAACTTAAGTTTAAAAACAGAATGAAAAGATCCCCTGATGAGTGTAAAGCACAATACTGGGAATACACTCTCTAATCTCGTGTTTTCTTTGGTTGGACCAAGAGAGTCAGAGATAAGAGACTTTATACCGAGACCCCATCAGGGGCTCTTCTCGTCGTGTTATGTTTAGAAACTTGTTAATAATCTCCGTACATTTGTCTTGGCCAGTCACGTTCCGTTACCAAAATAACTTCAGTTTAAAAAATAGAATATGTATTAAAAAGGGTATAGTATTTCATTATTGAATAAATTACAAGTATTTGTTACTATAGGAAAGTGTGTGTGGTTGTCATGTAAGTGTCCACTTTCGAGTCGCCGAACTACCCACCGTCAAAGCATGGTCATCGAATTTGGTGGGATTTTAGACGACTTATATATATGACTGCTTATTAAAACTATATATCATTTTATCTTCCAGGCTGACTCAGAGAATGGCGAGAGCTATACATACAAAGAACTCAAAGACCTCGCTCACAAGTTTGGGTCAGGTCTTGCACAGAGAGGTTTTAAAAAAGGCCAAGTGTTTGCCATGATGCTACCAAACATTCCCAAGTTCCCAATCATATATTTCGGGGTCATCAGTATCGGTGGGACGGTCACTTTAGTGAGCCCAAACTACACTTGCGATGAAATCGCCCATCAACTGAAAGCTTCTTGTGCTAAATGGATCATAACTACGGAGTCATTAGCAGCTAAAGGTTTAGAAAGTGCATCTAAGGTTGACATCGAAAACATTTACGTCATCGGTGAAGCTCCGGGTTGTCAATCATACTCTAGTCTCCTTGACGACGCCGCTGACCATATCACTGTGGATATCGATCCGAGGAAAGATGTGGCAACTTTACCATTCTCCAGTGGCACAACTGGTCTTCCCAAAGGCGTGATGCTATCGCATTATAACCTAATTGCTAATTCGCGCATGACACTTGGGGACGGCTTTCGAGGACATGCCGCTGAGTCGTCTATACTTGCCGTTCTGCCATTCTATCACAGTTTTGGTTTAATGATGGATTTAGCTAATGGTTTAGTAACTGGAAGTAAATTGGTTTGCATGACAAAATATGAGCCCGAAAAGTTCTTGAAAGCCATACAAGAATACAAGGTGGGTGTTACTTTTCTATGCCAAGAAGAGATCCATGGGGATTATTTAATTACACACGCCTTATAAGACTAGGCCTACTCTGGGCCCTTGCCCCACCTTAGTCCGGCTTAGATTGCTTTACATCGTCTTAGTACGACTAAGTTTGCTTCGGTCTGCCTTGGTATAATCGCATAACCCTGCCTTAGCTAAAACTAGAAATCTATGTATAATTCACTATACACTTTTCATATGAATTATACATATGTTTCTCTTTAAAAAATATTCAACTAATAAGAATTCTGGTTACCTTACGTAATACCATGCTCACCTCTGGATCTATTAGTTTTGGAGGGACGTTTTATGGCTAACATCCCTCTCTCATGAATAACGTGATGGACAATTAATTTTCTAATCATTCCTCATCCTATTAGGTCACCTTAGATATTGTCTTGTCCCGCCTTAATTTCGATGAATTTTTGTGACAAATTTTCTCAGATCGCCTTAGAATGCCTTTAATATATATACGTTGCCATTCCATGCGGAGGAGCAAGGACCCGGAGTAGACCGAAGAATCGATGTCTCCAAAATCCTCATCAATGATCTTTCATTTTGTTTTTCGTGAAATATACGCTCATCCATCGAGCCAGTCGATACGATCTTTGCCCGCTCGCTCAGGTTTGTTAATTTATCAATTAACTTATCTACATTATCTCATCTATTTACTCTTTTCTTTTAGATCACCAATATATCGCTAGTTCCGCCTATAATACTTTTCCTGGCCAGGCATCCAATGGTAGAACAGTACGACCTATCAAGTTTGGTTGAACTGACATGTGGTGCGGCACCTCTGGGAAAAGAACTTGGAGAGCAGCTACGTCAACGTCTTCCCTCGTTGAAGTCATTTCGTCAAGGTAAGGGCGATATAGGGCAATGGACCCGCTGATACTCCGCTGACCTTAGCTCTGAGGTATTAGTGCGGTAGATCTCCCGATTTCATTCACTCACTTATGTGTTCATTCATAGACTCATTGAACTCGTTCATTCGTTTGTTCGTTCTTTGGTTCTTTCGTCTTTACGTTCGTTCGTTCTTTCTCTTTTTCGTTCTTTCGTTCGTTTGTTCGTCCTTTCGCTCGTTCGTTTGTTCGTTCGTTGGTGCGTTTGCTCATTTGTTCGTTCGTTGGTGAGTTGGTTCGTTCATTCATTTATTCATCCATTTATCACTATAAATTTGTGCATTCTTTTATTTCTCCATAACACTAATTCAAACTCTTGGTTTGAGGTCGGGGTAGGGGTTAGGGCTGGTACGGTTTTGTAGTTGTGGTTGTTCTAGATCTGCTTTTGGTGATTTTTGGTATATTAGCATTTTTGTTTATTCATTCATTTTGTATCTTTCTTTATTTCTCTTTCTTTCTCTTTCTGTTTCGTTCTTGCTTAGGATTTGGAATGACAGAACTTAGCCCTGTCTCTCACATGACACCGCTGGACTCAAATATTGACGTCTCAAGTGTAGGAAAAATTCTTCCAAATCTTGAATGCAAGGTAAAATTTGAAGCTTTTTTTGTAATGATGTTAGTGTGGTACAAGTTAAGCTACTGACCTCTTGTTTGTAGGGATTCAGAAAATGCTCATAATTTACTATGGTAATCCCTTCGCCCTGAATGACTTAATGAGGATATTGTCCAGCTAGTGTGTGTATGAGAAACAATGAATGAAATGGTGGGAAGTGTGAAATTAAAATGTCAAAAATTGCAAAACTATAAAGAACCCTGTATTTACTTAATCAAATATAATTGTCGATTGACGCTATCCAATCTACATCACAATCACATGCAAGCGATTTCTAGCTCAATATATGAGTTATTTTTGCGTCAGGTTGTCGATACTGTATCTGGTGAGACATTGGCTAAAGATTGTAAGGGGGAAATTTGTTTCAGGGGACCCTCTGTCATGTTAGGTGAGTATTGATGATTTAACTGTACTTATATTTCCACAGTCGTTTTGACAGTACCGCGTCGTATCGCAACTTTCTATGAGGAAAAACAATGATCACATCATATGCCGTATCATAGCTGTATTAAAACTGAATTATCCCAACAGAGTCATGTATCGTATTACCGTATTGTCATCGTAGTAGCTCAGTAAACAAAAAGGTTATTGTATTGTATTGCCATCGTAACCATACCGTTTCCCACGCATGTAGAAACCGCTCTATCCGTGAGATGAATTAACTTAATTTTGACAACATTGAAGCTGTATTTTTTTACCTCATTTCAGGGTATATATCCCAGGGTACCTGCATGGATAACCATTATGTATATATCCCAGGGTACCTTGAGAACCATTATGTATATATCCCAGGGTACTTGGATAACCATTATGTATATATCCCAGGGTACTTGGATAACCATTATGTATATATCCCAGGGTACCTGGATAACCATTATGTATATATCCCAGGGTACCTTGAGAACCATTATGTATATATCCCAGTGTACTTCGATATCCCGCATTATGTATATATCCCAAGGTACCTGCATGGATAACCAATATGTATATATCCCAGGGTACTTGTATAGCCATTATGTATATATCCCAAGGTACCTGGATAGCCATTATGTATATATCCCAGGGTACCTGGATAGCCATTATGTATATATCCCTGGGTACTTGGATAACCATTATGTATATATCCCAGGGTACTTGGATAGCCATTATGTATATATCCCAGGGTACTTGGATAACCATTATGTAAATATCCCAGGGTACTTGGATAACCATTATGTATATATCCCAGGGGACCTGGATAACCATTATGTATATATCCCAGGGTACCTTGAGAACCATTATGTATATATCCCAGTGTACTTCGATATCCCGCATTATGTATATATCCCAAGGTACCTGCATGGATAACCAATATGTATATATCCCAGGGTACCTTGAGAACAATTTGGAAAAAATCCCAGGGTACTTGGATATCCATTATGTATATATCCTAAGGTACCTGCATGGATGACCATTATGTATATATCCTAAGGTTCCTGGATAACCAATATGTATATATCCCAGGGTACTTGTATAGCCATTATGTATATATCCCAAGGTACCTGGATAACCATTATGTATATACCCAGGGTACTTGGATAACCATTATGTATATATCCCAGGGTACTTGGATAACCATTATGTATATATCCCAGGGTACTTGTATAGACATTATGTATATATCCCAAGGTACCTGGATAACCATTATGTATATATCCCAGGGTACTTGTATAGCCATTATGTATATATCCCAGGGTACTTGGATAGCCATTATGTATATATCCCAAGGTACTTGGATAACCATTATGTATATATCCCAGGGTACTTGGATAGCCATTATGTATATATCCCAGGGTACTTGTATAGACATTATGTATATATCCCAAGGTACCTGGATAACCATTATGTATATATCCCAAGGTACCTGGATAGCCATTATGTATATATCCCAGGGTACTTGGAAACCATTATGTATATATCCCAGGGTACTTGGATAACCATTATGTATATATCCCAGGGTACTTGGATAGCCATTATGTATATATCCCAGGGTACTTGTATAGACATTATGTATATATCCCAAGGTACCTGGATAACCATTATGTATATATCCCAAGGTACCTGGATAGCCATTATGTATATATCCCAGGGTACTTGGAAAACCATTATGTATATATCCCAGGGTACTTGGATAACCATTATGTATATATCCCAGGGTACCTGGATAACCATTATGTATATATCCCAGGGTACCTTGAGAACCATTATGTATATATCCCAGTGTACTTCGATATCCCGCATTATGTATATATCCCAAGGTACCTGCATGGATAACCAATATGTATATATCCCAGGGTACTTGTATAGCCATTATGTATATATCCCAAGGTACCTGGATAGCCATTATGTATATATCCCAGGGTACCTGGATAGCCATTATGTATATATCCCAGGGTACTTGGATAACCATTATGTATATATCCCAGGGTACTTGGATAGCCATTATGTATATATCCCAGGGTACTTGGATAACCATTATGTAAATATCCCAGGGTACTTGTATAGCCATTATGTATATATCCCAAGGTACCTGGATAACCATTATGTATATATCCCAAGGTACCTGGATAGCCATTATGTATATATCCCAGGGTACCTTGATAACCATTATGTATATATCCCAAGGTACCTGCATGGATAACCAATATGTATATATCCCAGGGTACTTGGATAACCATTATGTATATATCCCAAGGTACCTGGATAGCCATTATGTATATATCCCAAGGTACCTGCATGGATAACCAATATGTAAATATCCCAGGGTACTTGGATAACCATTATGTATATATCCCAGGGTACTTGGATAACCATTATGTATATATCCCAGGGTACTTGGATAACCATTATGTATATATCCCAGGGTACTTGGATAGCCATTATGTATATATCCCTGGGTACTTGGATAACCATTATGTATATATCCCAGGGTACTTGGATAACCATTATGTATATATCCCAGGGTACCTGGATAACCATTATGTATATATCCCAAGGTACTTGCATGGATAACCAATATGTATATATACCAGGGTACTTGGATAACCATTATGTATATATCCCAGGGTACTTGGATAGCCATTATGTATATATCCCAGGGTACTTGTATAGACATTATGTATATATCCCAAGGTACCTGGATAACCATTATGTATATATCCCAAGGTACCTGGATAGCCATTATGTATATATCCCAGGGTACTTGGAAACCATTATGTATATATCCCAGGGTACTTGGATAACCATTATGTATATATCCCAGGGTACTTGGATAGCCATTATGTATATATCCCAGGGTACTTGTATAGACATTATGTATATATCCCAAGGTACCTGGATAACCATTATGTATATATCCCAAGGTACCTGGATAGCCATTATGTATATATCCCAGGGTACTTGGAAAACCATTATGTATATATCCCAGGGTACTTGGATAACCATTATGTATATATCCCAGGGTACCTGGATAACCATTATGTATATATCCCAGGGTACCTTGAGAACCATTATGTATATATCCCAGTGTACTTCGATATCCCGCATTATGTATATATCCCAAGGTACCTGCATGGATAACCAATATGTATATATCCCAGGGTACTTGTATAGCCATTATGTATATATCCCAAGGTACCTGGATAGCCATTATGTATATATCCCAGGGTACCTGGATAGCCATTATGTATATATCCCAGGGTACTTGGATAACCATTATGTATATATCCCAGGGTACTTGGATAGCCATTATGTATATATCCCAGGGTACTTGGATAACCATTATGTAAATATCCCAGGGTACTTGTATAGCCATTATGTATATATCCCAAGGTACCTGGATAACCATTATGTATATATCCCAAGGTACCTGGATAGCCATTATGTATATATCCCAAGGTACCTGGATAACCATTATGTAAATATCCCAGGGTACTTGTATAGCCATTATGTATATAACGCAAGGTACCTGGATAACCATTATGTATATATCCCAAGGTACCTGCATGGATAACCAATATGTATATATCCCAGGGTACTTGGATAACCATTATGTATATATCCCAAGGTACCTGGATAGCCATTATGTATATATCCCAAGGTACCTGCATGGATAACCAATATGTAAATATCCCAGGGTACTTGGATAACCATTATGTATATATCCCAGGGTACTTGGATAACCATTATGTATATATCCCAGGGTACTTGGATAACCATTATGTATATATCCCAGGGTACTTGGATAGCCATTATGTATATATCCCTGGGTACTTGGATAACCATTATGTATATATCCCAGGGTACTTGGATAACCATTATGTATATATCCCAGGGTACCTGGATAACCATTATGTATATATCCCAAGGTACCTGCATGGATAACCAATATGTATATATACCAGGGTACTTGGATAACCATTATGTATATATCCCAGGGTACCTTGAGAACCATTATGTATATATCCCAGTGTACTTCGATATCCCGCATTATGTATATATCCCAAGGTACCTGCATGGATAACCAATATGTATATATCCCAGGGTACTTGTATAGCCATTATGTATATATCCCAGGGTACTTGGATAACCATTATGTATATATCCCAGGGTACTTAGATAACCATTATGTATATATCCCAGGGTACTTGGATATCCATTATGTATATATCTCAGGGTACTTGGATAGCCATTATGTATATATCCCAAGGTACCTGGATAGCCATTATGTATATATCCCTGGGTACTTGGATAACCATTATGTATATATCCCAGGGTACTTGGATAGCCATTATGTATATATCCCAGGGTACCTGGATAACCATTATGTATATATCCCAGGGTACTTGTATAACCATTATGTATATATCCCAGGGTACTTGGATAGCCATTATGTATATATCCCAGGGTACTTGGATAACCATTATGTAAATATCCCAGGGTACTTGGATAGCCATTATGTATATATCCCAGGGTACCTTGAGAACCATTATGTATATATCCCAGGGTACCTTGAGAACCATTATGTATATATCCCAGGGTACTTGGATAACCATTATGTATATATCCCAGGGTACTTAGATAACCATTATGTATATATCCCAGGGTACTTAGATAACCATTATGTATATATCCCAAGGTACCTTGATAATCATTATGTATATATATTTAAGGGTACCTGGATAACCATTATGCTACATTACAAACTATTGACGAGGAAGGATGGCTCCATTCAGGAGATATTGGATATTATGACGACGACGAGAATTTCTACATAGTGGATAGGCTGAAAGAGCTGATCAAGTACAAGGGAGCTCAGGTACAATAACAGGCAATTGGCATGATTACGCTACAACTACCAGAATGCTTTGCTCGCTTTCTTCTGTGGTGCAATTAGTACAAATTAATTGTTCTTTTGCACTATATACAAATATTAATATAATAACAATATGAAAGCGAATTCGTAAAGAATGTCATAAGTTAAATAGAATGTTTTCCCATAACAAGCTATCCTATGCTATTTAGTTTTAAAAAAATGCTAATGAGCATTGCACGTGGGAATGTACAATTTGATGCTCAAAGACAAAGACATGTTTGATCAGCTGATAATAATTAAAATTCTACTTTTCGTAGAAGCAACTAGTGTTTGTTTTAATACTGTGATGCGTCATTTTTACGTTATTTGTGCTTGTTGCGCATCCTAGTGTACATGACTTTGTGCAATGCTCATTAGCAAAGCACCGTCAGCATAAGATAGCTCGCTTTGTGAAAAGATAGCTTGTCATGTGAAAACGTTCCATTAGAATAAGATAGCTTGTCATGTGAAAACGTTCCATTAGAATAAGATAGCTTGTCATGTGAAAACGTTCCATTAGAATAAGATAGCTTGTCATGTGAAAACGTTCCATTAGAATAAGATAGCTTGTAATGTGAAAACGTTCCATTAGAATAAGATAGCTTGAAAAAGTTCTTCCAGATCTTGAATGCAAGGTAAAATTTGAAGCTTTCTTTGTAATGATGTTAGTGTGGTGCAACTCAAGCCACTGACATCATGTTCGTAGGGATTCAGAAAATGCTCATATTTTTCTATGGCGGATCCAGGTCTTTTTTAAGGAAGGGGACCAGTGGGAATTTTCTAACTATTTTCGTTATATCCCTTGTTGGATTCTGCTCATTGCAGTTCATTTATGAGAATAAAACACTCAAAATGTATTCGGTTGATCTCAATTATTTTATTTGAGTAAATGAAATGAAAAAATTAAAGTTGCTTTTAAATTATAAAAGAATGATGGTTTAGTAGCTCCAATCTACCTTTTTAATAATAAGATAGGGAAAATATGAACAATTTGCTTGTGTGTGTTTCATTTTTTGTTTTTTGTTTTGTTTTTGATTCTGCATAATGATTTGAAGGTGTTTCTTGCTATACATACCAAATCCTGATGTGAAAACAATCGATCTGTCTCAACAATTAACATGTCTCATGTCAACAGGTAGCACCAGCAGAACTAGAAGCTATTCTTATTTCCCATCCTCAAGTACAAGACGCTGCCGTCATAGGTATACCTGATGTGGAAGATGGCGAACTGCCCAAGGGAATTGTGGTCCGACACAGCGAATTATCGGAGGAGGAATTGGCTGAGTTTGTGAATGCAAAAGTTGCCCCTCATAAGAAACTGCGAGGGGGAATAACCTTTGTTGAAGAGATTCCACGATCACCAACTGGTAAAGTACTTAGACGAAAGCTGAAAGAACAGGAATTAGCAAAATCGCCTGAGTTGAAAGAAATTTTAAAGAATAGAGATTCAAATATCTTAAAGAGCAAATACCCAGATGTAGCGATCCCTGATGATGTCACGTGGACAAAGTTTGTAATGCAGGATTTCGATAGCTTTGGAGATAGGCTGGCACTGGTAAGAAAAGCCAAGTGACTCTGTTTACTATAACAAAAAACGTCTTATGAAACTTGAAGGAAAGATTTCCGTCAAAGGGCTTTTAATGAAGGAGCTAGACTCTTTACAGCTTAAATCGTTGCATCGCGACCGGGCGCCTTTGCAACTTTGACTGGATTATTTTTGTCTGCGACATCAACCATCGATCCACCGAGGCGGTATCATTAATGTCGCAGAAAAATACAAAATCCAATTAAAGTTGCAACGGTCGCGTTGCAACGATTTTAGCTGTAACCATGCTAATGTACCAACCAAAACCAGGAAGGGGAGCGATCAACCTAAAACGCGCGCGCGTGTAATCAAACACAAAATAGAATCGTTTACTTCACTAGTGATGACACCACTGACTTGCGCATATGCTTGCGTCCATTTCACTAGTGAGGACAACACTTGTGCTTATGCTTGCGTCCAGGGCTATACAACTAAGACTACGATAACAATCATTCTTATAGAACAAGTATCAAAGAAAAAGTCTGATACCATTTAGATTTTAAGTTTTGTTTTTCTTTCATGTGCAGACAGACGTTAAACGTGAACGTTTCTACACCTATCAACAAGTCAAGGACTTAATCCTTCGCACAAGCTCTGGTCTTATCAAAGCTGGGATGAGCAAGGGTGATGTTCTGGGCCTATACTGTCCAAACATTCCTGAGTTTGCAATTATCTACCTCGCAACAATACACGCTGGTGGTATAATTACAGCGGCAAATCCACTGTACACTGAAGACGAGCTGGCACACCAACTTAGCTTAGCCAAAGCAAAGTTTCTCGTCACAATACCACAGTTAACTCACCGAGCTAGGGCAAGTGCCGAAGAGAATGGAATCACACACTTATACGTCGTAGGAAAATCCGAGGGCTTTACGTCAATCTCTGAACTCTTTGAAGACGATGGAAGTAGTTATGAAAAACGTGATATCAACCCTAAGGAAGACGCTGCCATTTTGCCTTTTTCAAGCGGCACCACAGGACTCCCGAAAGGTGTTCAACTGACGCATTATAATCTCATAGCTGATTCGTGCATCGCGACCTCTGATGGTTTTATTAGTTATTCGACGTCATCTGTTCTGTTTGGCTTTCTACCGTTCTTCCATACCTATGGTCTTGTAACTGTGCTCACTATTGGCCTGTACAAGGGTAGTACCATTGTTTGTGTGCCAAAATTTGAACGGGACCATTTTTTCTCAGCTTTGCAATCACACAAGGTAACGTAACTTAAAATACACTTTTTCCCTTTGAAAAAAACATGTACACACTACTAAAAATTAAGAAAAAAAGAATTGAAACGGTTTAACCATGTAACATATTTGTGTTCATGTCGTTTATATCACATTACAAGAAACCTTCTCACCCTTGGATCAATGTAGATCATAATATGACAAAGAAATACGGTGAAAGGCCAGCGCTCTAGACACAATAAGTGATTTCTATCAATTTTAGGTTACGCATTGTGCGTTGGTGCCGTCTGTTGCAATGTTGGTTGTTAAGGACCCATCCATTCAAACATATGACTTGTCAGCCTTAGTCGAGATTACTTCTGGTGCTGCAGTTCTTGGAAAGGAAGTTTCTGAAGAAGTCGCTAAAAAATTGCCAACTTTGAAATGCCTCCGACAAGGTACGTGCGAGGACGAAATATAGATTTATCAGAAAAGAAGTGTTTGTTTTGTGTCTTCTCATATTCTTGATTTTTCATATTAAGAAAATCCTTTTTATTTTACCTATTATTACGTATTCAATATTTTATCTATTGTATAATATGTATATATATAATTTTTTGTCTAATTTTTAGGTTATGGAATGACAGAGCTGAGTCCTGTGAGTCACATGACCGTTATTAGTAATACCAAACATGGAACTGTGGGACACCTACTACCTAACTTAGAATGCAAGGTACCAACGATGCTTTCGTATGAAAACATGAAAACCCTGAATGCGCGTGATGGCAAAAGCACGTGACTTGAATGTAACGTCATTAAAACAAACAAAACAATTGAAACATTGCACAGCAGATAGCTGACATTTTAACATGTTTGCCAGGATATTAGGTGACATTGTTTCTGAGAATTTGAATCGTTTTTTTTGTTTGGTTGTAGATATATCGGATGCCAAATAGCTGTCAAGCAACTTACGCACATAAAAATGATTCGAAATTACCCTGATTTGATTGAACTGGAATTAGAATGTGCTATAATTTTAAAGTTTATTTTAATTTGTGTAACAGTTTTGTCTATGTGTAATAGCTATTTTGAAATTACAATTGTCGTCCGCCACCTCGGTATATCAGTGCTGCACAAAGTACCAGCTCCATACTACTCTGCGTGCAGAGTCACATTCTTACCAAAGGAAATTGAGTAATTGACATCTTCGCAACAAAAACGTTTTTTTTTTTTGATAACTTGGAGAAATGTTTAGTTTCACGTATCAAAAAAAACCTCTAATTTAAATCACGTTCTTATTCAAGGACAATATGTTTTAATGACGTCAATTAAACTATCGTAGGCTCCGTCTCCATCTGTAAGGATTCAATCATAGATGCGCCCGTGATACTCTCCCTCGCGTTGGAAGATTTATCATAAATTTTTGATAGTAGAGCAATACATCTTGAGAACAAAACAAAAGATATTTCCTTGGGAGCCGAAAACCATTGTTTGGTCCTCCACCTTGAGCTGCATTCCCATGAGCTGCAAGGAGTCTATAGATTGATCCTCTAGGGCAGGTCTAAAGGACGGGACTATGGAACGAGCAACCCGCCCTAAATGATCGTTGGTTTGTTTTAATTTTCGCATACATGATGGCAAATATTATCTGTGGGTTCTATGCATTTTCACATCCACGCCGTGGTGGACCCATCCTAAAACTTTTGAAAATGCCGAGTAAGAAGTATGTAGCGGATCCAGGATTTTTCAAAAGAGAGTTCCATTTTGGTTTCACATTTTCTGAAGAGTTGTTTGCGTATTGAGTAGGAAACGGTGCCGCACGTACTGTAACACATGTAATGTAATGTGAATGTTGTTATGTAGCGCATTTCAAGTCTAAAAAACGCTTTACAATTCATTGTCTGACGCATTTTCATTTTTTTTAAATTTCTCGATGTTATTGACTAGACATATTTTGTTTGTTAGGTAATTGACGTTGATACTGGCAAGACTGTTGGTACGGGTGTAGATGGTGAGATATGTGTTCGTGGACCAATCGTCATGAAAGGTATGGTAACAATACAAATGACTAACACTTTGATTCCATGATAGATATGTAGACGATTGTCATTTGTGTGACTTTTTATAATAAATGCACTTTGTAATTAGTATATTTATAGTAAACAATTGCCGTGTTCTGCAGTAATTGCCGCTTTCACCACCTGGTGTAGCAGACTTATTTGCATATTTCCTTTTTCTGTATTTTTGTTGAAAACTGATAATATTTTGAAATGATAATGCACTTTTGTAATCAGTACATTAGTAAACAATTGTCGTGTTCTGCAGTAATTGTCTCTTTCATCTCCTGGTCTAGCAGACTTATTTATATAGTTCGTTTTCCTGTATTTTTCTACCCCGTAATTACTTTTCTGATCCGGATCCGTAAAATATTTGTACAGTTTTCCGACGATTATGACAGTCTTTGGACCCTCATTACCATCCATTATCATCAACATACAAGGTCAAATAAAAAAACGCTCAGCTAGTGGGCGATAATGGATTAAGCGGGTGGAAATGAGCCATGCACAGCCCTGTTTCTGATTGGCTCAGATAGCGAGGTATCAAACTTCTCAGCAAATCAGATTTCAAAGAAAACATTTGAAAGTGCGCGCGTATTTCATGATTTGAATAATTGTGTTTAAAAATACAAAAGTTTTTCTGTTTATGTTTGAACGGAAATCGCTTATTAAAAGACTTGAAATTGGATGTTTATTATGTTATGATATTGGTATTAGGACAATAACATGACTTATTGAGGGCATATTGTTTATTTTTGGCCCGAATAGCGTCATTTGCGACAGTGTGGACCTGGAGTGATTATCCTTTATTTTCGCTGTAAAACGTTTTTGATTCAATATTTAGCGGGCCGAAGCGGTACCAGTAACGCACGCTGCCCTCGCGTTTTCAAGAAGGCATTTTGCTATTGGGCCTTCTATACTAATGATCTGATAATGTCCTACTCATGATATAATATCCCATCAAGCCAGTGACGTCAATCACCAGTTGAACACTAGAGATAAATTTCTTATCTATAAGTGCCCTTGTGTGTTTTGGCTTATTTCATAAACAACTAATTGATCCAGGTAAATGCACGATTCTTTGAGGCCGAATAATAGCAATGATACACACAGGAAAAAACCTATATAATATTATAGAGTGGTTTTCGTATGAGTGGGAAACAGTACTGTACCATATCGTAGCCGTAGTTTCTAAGAAAACATTTGAATTATCTACCGTATCGTAGCGGTATCGTAACCGTACCGTTTCCCACTCTTGCGAAAACGACTTCATTGGGAAAACTTGTTTTCCGACAATGGAAATTTCACATGACATCTTTAATTCTAAGTAATTCTTGTTTGATCATTACGACAGTGAAGGTAAATGGTAACATTTTTAGAAAATATGAATGAAGATGATTGACTGCAATTAATCCTATCTTTGCACGATCATTGTCATTTGACTTCAAAACTAGGATATATTTTGTAAAATCTTTGGACAAAACTACCTACATAAAAAAAGCTATCCTGTTAGATCTGGAAGCGAAGGGTAATTTAGAGAAAAGAAAAGATATTTCAAAAACGTGTTTTAATGTTTTAAGTCGAAAATAGTTACGTCTTGTTTTTGTGTCCATATGAAAGTCATGGTTAAGAAGATTGTCCAATTGATTTATATGTGTTGTTGCTCATTCTTAAACGATTATCCGGCGAAGTAATGTCTATGAATAATAATCAACACCTGAGTAATTACGAAAAGAGAGAACGAGAAATAGAGAAAGAAAAGCAATGTACGAAATATCAAAGATTAAAATAGAAACTTCCACAATGCGGCAACATCTTTTAAAAGTACACATTCAAGCCGATTTAGCACCACAAAAAAACACAAAACACACACACACAAACACAAAACAGAAAACAAAGCAAAAAAAAAAACATCAAGTGCGCAAAAACAGTGTTCATATATGTCGGTTTTTGTTCTAAAAACAAACATTTGTCAAACATATATATTTTGATGTACTTTGTATTCTGTAAAGCGATCAACATATATCTGCATAGTTTTTTAGGATTAGTTAATCAAAACATGTTATCATCATATATACCATGCAACCATTCTTAAATACCGAATAACAATCCCCAGTTTATTTGATTTATAGTATTTGAACTTCGCCTAACACACTATAAGCAAGTGAGAGATAATCGAATCGTGTGGGCATGTGCTGTCCATGATTTTATCTTGATTTTCCTGCTTTTTGAAGAAAAGACAATTATTCGTTTGTTACAAAAAATACATTACTGAACGTCTTAACTTGTTCTGTTCTGGAAACCAATTGAGTCCAAGCATCCCAATAATCACAGTCGTGGGTGAATTCATCTCGGCTATCGGAAATCTTGGGTGACGTCATAATGCAAGTGGGATATTGTTAGTTGTTAAAGCGATCAAAGCATCTTCGCTGTGCCAGAAAACAACCATTTGACTGCACACTTATATACGCTTTTATCAGTAACATTACAAATCTTGATGAATTTGCCATTGTTGTTTGAAAGAAAAACTGCTTTAATAGTATTGTTGGTAGAAATAGCAGCTAGTCAGTGAAAAGCCAATATCACTGACAGGGCTATTAAACCTAAAGGATCCTAATAAGAACTGAGATATTTGCATGTGAACTATTTTGCAAGTGTTTTTTATATGACTTTCATAGTATTGGTAAATAATTCATTCTACGAACTTTCACAAAAGAAGAATCAATTGACGTAGCTGTCGCGTTGGATCTCAAGCTGAAACAGATTGAAGCAGATGCTATACAATGACAGCCAATGTAAACGCATAAAAACTGATGATCGAGCAACTCTTGGCATTGATGTGATACTTTACCACTGGTTAGATACAAAACTCATTGCAGTTTTCTCGACAGTACTTTCTTGTAAAACGACCTTAAAAATTGGAACATTTCAAGTGGAAAGCGTTGAAGCAAAACAACTTTATCCCGATCATGCAAAAACTGCGACTGTAATTTTCGATGAATTTTTCCGGGGCAACTGAGACGTTCAATATCAGGTTTAGAATAGGCGGCTCATTTTCAGTTTTCAACAGTGTTAACAACAAATGTTTTTTAAGCAAAAACATACCATTGCAAATACATTGCTCTTTGGTCAGTCTTAAACTATAGAGGTGAATTGTATTTTCCACTAATACTCCGGGTTTAATTATCCTAATTCTCTGTAATCAAGAATACGTAAATACTGAACGAGTAGAATCTATTGTCGTTCATTTTCCACTGTGTTTGGACACACTTGGGTAATTAGAAATGTTTGCGAATAATTCATCTTTGTATCTGACCGACTCCTCTTTACAAGATGCCGGCAAGTTGGCCATGACGTTCGCTTACTGTGTACTCTTCGTCGTATCTCTACTGGGTAATACACTTATTATCTGGGCCGTGCACAAAGATCGACGTTTAAAAACTACAAACAACTTCCTAGTTGCCAATATGGCGGTTGGGTATATTTTATCAACTATAGTTTCTGTGCCTTTAACAATAGTCGAGATCCACTTTGAGCACAGATGGCTCATCGAGGGAACTTTTGGTAATGTACTGTGTAAGGTGGTTGTTTCAATCTCTGATATTTCAACTGCTGTTTCGATTTATAGCTGCTTATTAATCGCGCTTGATCGGTATTACGCTGTTTCTCGTGCAAGAATAAAAGGAGGATTAAGTCGAGTTACATTGAAGTTTATTGTACCTGGAATATGGATTTTCTCTGTTTTAATGGTATCGCCCTACTGTTACTTCATCAGCATCGAAAATATGGAGGGATCTACCTACTGCATTTCTAGAGATGAATACTATGAGAAAGTTCATTTTTTTGTTCTCGTTGCGTTAAACTTTGGTGTTCCATTTCCTGTAATGACGACGTTGTATTTACTTATCGTTTGCAAACTTTATCATCACAAGCGACCCGGAAAACGAACTGTGGGTGTTTCGAGGAAAGCCGGAGATAATCGTAAGCGTAAAGTCCTTCGCATATCACTAATGATCGTGTGTTTATTGTGTTTTAGTTGGATGTTTTTCTCTGTCATTGCTTCATTAGTCCTAGAAGGAGTGATCACTACTAATTTGACCTCGTGGTTATTTGCAGGACAGTTCATAGGACGTACTAGTTTTACGTACAATTTCTTCATATATTTGGCTTTTAATGGTGTTTATAGACAGAATTTCAAAACTGTTTTGAGGTCATGCTGCGCTTGGGCTTACCACAATCAATAAAGATATGTTGACCACGCACTTCTTTGGTATTGAATGAATGTTTACAAAGATCAATAAAACTAACTTAATAACATACAAGTGAACTCGACTGGCCTTTGATATTAAACCTGCATGTGTGGCAACTTTGACAATTGACTACAATAAAAACGAAGCAGTGTTTTACTATTATCATA
This sequence comes from Diadumene lineata, assembly GCA_918843875.1. Classification (NCBI taxonomy): domain Eukaryota; kingdom Metazoa; phylum Cnidaria; class Anthozoa; order Actiniaria; family Diadumenidae; genus Diadumene; species Diadumene lineata. Next base: position 6,692,555 of record OU974074.1, on the reverse strand, counting down.
TCTAAACCGAATTCTACATTGAAAACTGTCACAGTAAGTTTAAGAGTATCGATACATTAGCGGTATCTGGATATATAATAATTTTAAAGTCTAATAAAGTACAAAATAATTTACTGTTTCTTTAGTATTTTTTTATCATTCATTTATGTCAGTAATTGACGACACCAAGGAAGTATCTGAATAGACTGCAACTACCGAGACAGCTGCCTTTAATTCGATTGAACTCGATCATTCGTGTTGTTAACGACTGTCATTAGTAGTAATTCTAAGCAGACAGTCTTTCAATTTGCTATTTTACCATTTATTTGTTCATTCACTCATTTACAAACTCAAGTACTCATTCACGCATCCATCCATCTCTCCATCCATATTTATTGATTCATTGATTCATTCATTGATTCATTCATTCATTCATTCATTCATTCATTCATTCATTCATTCATTCATTCATTCATTCATTCATCCATCCATCCATCCATCCATCAATTCATTCATTCATTCATTCATTCATTCATTCATTCATTCATTCATTCATTCATTCATTCATTCATTCATTCATTCATTCATTCATTCATTCATTCATTCATTCATTCATTCATCCATCCATCCATCCATCAATTCATTCATTCATTCATTCATTCATTCATTCATTCATTCATTCATTCATTCATTCATTCATTCATTCATTTATTCATTCATAAAAGGTTTATGCTATCTATTTCATACCTTCATTCCTTCATTCCTTCATTCCTTCATTCCTTCATTCCTTCATTCCTTCATTCCTTCATTCCTTCATTCCTTCATTCCTTCATTCCTTCATTCATTCATTCATTCATTCATTCATTCATTCATTCATTCATTCATTCATTCATTCATTCATTCATTCATTCATTCATTCATTCATTCATTCATTTATTCATTCATAAAAGGTTTATGCTATCTATTTCATAGCTTGAATAACTTCGTTCCGTGTTCTTATCTCTTGAAATTCTTACTTACGGTTTTATCGAGTTGCCCTAATGGTCGCGGGTCGCGGGTCGCGGGTTTCAAGTCGCGGTTGCGGGTTTCAAGTCGCGGGTTTGAGAAATTCATTGATTCATTGATTCATTCATTGATTCATTGATTCATTCATTGATTGATTGATTCATTCATTAATTAATTAATCAATTAATTAATTCATTCATTAATTAATTAATTCATTCATTCCATTCATTCATTCATTCATTCATTCATTCATTCATTCATTCATTCATTCATTCATTCATTCATTCATTCATTTATTCATTCATTCATGCATTCATTCATTCATCCATCCATCCAACCATACATTCATCCATCCATCCATCCATTCATTCATTCATTCATTCATTCATTCATTCATTCATTCATCCATCCATCCATTCATTCATTCATTCATTCATTCATTCATTCATTCATTCATTCATTCATTCATTCATTCATTCATTCATTCATTCATTCATTCATTCATTCCTTCCTTCCTTCCTTCATTCATTCATTCATTCATTCAATCAATCATTCCTTCATTTCTTCATTCCTTCATTCCTTCATTTCTTCATTCCTTCATACCTTCATTCCTTCATTCCTTCATTCCTTCATTCCTTCATTCATTCATTCATTCATTCATTCATTCATTCATTCATTCATTCATTCATTCATTCATTCATTCATTCATTCATTCATTCATTCATTTATTCATTCATAAAAGGTTTATGCTATCTATTTCATAGCTTGAATAACTTCGTTCCGTGTTCTTATCTCTTGAAATTCTTACTTACGGTTTTATCGAGTTGCCCTAATGGTCGCGGGTCGCGGGTTTCAAGTCGCGGTTGCGGGTTTCAAGTCGCGGGTTTGAGAAATTAGCCTCCATTTATCAATAATAATATAGAATAAAAGGGAATAGATGTAACTGAAATAGCAGAGAAACACAAACCCGCGGCCCGCGACACGCAACCATTAGGGCAACTCTTTGATTAGATATGTTCTGCAAAGCGACACAAGATAAACATTATTTATGAGTCGACTGATTAGCTAGAATATCATGTCAGCGTCGAATGTTTTTGGAAATTTTCCCGTATGCCTTTTTTATCAAACTTACTTAATGTGTCTTAAATGAAAAAAATAAGTGAAAAATGACAAATCGAAATCGAACCCCGCTCTCCGTGGGGGGGGGGGGGGGGGACTTCGGGGATAAACCATCGGGGATGCTCGTCGGAATTTTTCAAAATTACCCCAAAAAGATACCTGACGTTTTTCAAAAGGGCGTGGCTTCACAAGTTTTTCATCCCTAAAAGATACCAAAATCACGAGTTTCAGTGGCTTTCAACCTCTAAAAGATGCCAAAAAGTAAGAATTTGGCAAATTTCAGATTTTTAAATCTTAAAAGATACCAAATCGTTGAGTTTCACTTCTAAAGGCCCGTTTACACTAGCAAATTTTGCAGTGCGATTCTCGCGCGATAATCGCCGTGGTCAAGTTGGAAGCCAAAATCGCTCGTGTAAACAGCCTGCAAATCTCGCGGCGATTGTCGCGCGATAATCGCAGCAAATTCGAGCATGTTCGAAATTATCGCGGCGATTTCACTTGAAAACAAAATATTTGTACCGTGCGCGCGCTGATCATTTTGTATTTGGCGCGTGAACTGACGAATAAAATCCGTTTTTGTGAAATCGCAATGAAATCGCACGTCAATCGCTGCAAATATCGTAGGTCGTTTACACATGTTGCAACTCAATCGCGGAGATTATCGCGCGAGAATCGCACTGCAAAATTTGCTAGTGTAAACTGGCCTTAAAAGATACTACGAGCATCGCCGATCGTTTACCCTCGAAGCCCCCCCCCCCCCCCCCCCCCCCCCCCCCACCCAGGGTCTCGGTTGTATCCGACGTTCTACTTCACATTGATATTTAGTGTGTCTATTTTTATTTGTAGGCTATTTAGACAACGCTGAAGCAACATCCAAGAGTATTGATGACGACAATTGGCTACACACGGGCGATGTTGGTCATTATGATAGAGACGAGTGCTTCTATATCGTCGACAGAGTTAAAGAACTGATCAAATACAAAGGATATCAGGTATGCTGGAAAATAATCGCAAATATCACAGAGAAAATTATAAATGAAATCACGTTGTAAAATTTCGCGTGCTCCATTGCATGATTACCTTGCGAGTTATTTTCACGAGGCAGTTTAAGGGTGAAAAAAAAACCAAGGTATATAGAGTATTGTGAACTTGCAAATAAACGTTATAAATTTGGTATGCAAGTAATTAATGCACCAACGCTGTCCAAGAAATACTACTTTAGTCATTAGTGCTTTTTGACATTCACAAACGAATTATCGCTAACGTCAGACATGAAGCAACGAATGAAAAAACGAGAAATGCAAAGCTTTGCAAGTCTGAATATAATAATTTGATGTGTTGTTTTACAGTTCTGAATTGCTTTCATGTATAAAGTCATTGCATTAATCACATGTTCTCGTATTTTTTCATTTTAGTAATGACAACACAGTCAAACGAATGTTTACAAACAAACATTGTAATTTGTATTATTTCCTTCTGTCTATTTTAGGTTCCACCAGCAGAATTAGAATCGCTTCTCGTATCCAACCCCGATATAGCCGATGCTGCCGTTATAGGTATCCCTGACAATGAAGCCGGGGAATTACCGATGGCGTATGTTGTAACCACTGGCAACATTACAAAAAATGACATCATTAAATTCGTCGAAGAAAATGTCGCCCCGTACAAGAAGCTTCGGGGTGGAGTCGAGTTTGTAGATGAAATTCCAAGGTCTTTAAGTGGAAAAATTTTGAGAAGAGAATTGAAAGACAGGTTGAAGAAATTGAAAAAAATCGAAAGTCGAGAAGCAAGTTCAAGAAGTCACAGAAGTAACAATAACCAATTCAACACAGCTGCACCAAAGCTGGCACGCAATTATTTAAGTAAAAAACGGACAATGCGGTCGAAATGCTGTTCCATACTTTGAAAAGAAGATGTACAAAAACGTCCGTCGATTTCCTTAAATCGAATCAAACTATGATTATATCGACTTGGACAGGTGAAAAGCTGAAGCTAAAACAAGCCAAAAGAAAAACACATTTATTTAATCAAACAAACAATCAAGCGATCATTCACGCAGTATGGAAAAGAGCATGTGCAATTGCAATAAAACATTCATTATTCAAAATGTTCTTGTCCATACACCGTGTTGATATCCATCGAAAGTTGATTTCGATTATGCAGAACTTAATACTGGACCAATAACATAAGTCAATTTACATTATGAATATAACCTAATGCAATGTGAAAACCTGCTGCCGATATTTGTATTTAAACAGTATCAAAATATTTAGAGCATGAGAAATAATCGCGCTTTTCATGATTAATTGAATGATAAATTGGTTAATAAGCCTGTGCTATATATACATGTATATATAGTATGTAATCTTTGTAAGAAAACCTGCTATTTCAAATGTGAATAAATAGTTTGATACTTCGACAACTTTTATTTCTGTTTAGAAATATTAAAATAAATGATTTCCCATCTGAATCGATCAATTCCCATAAAAGTCTTGTTATACTCTAATTACCGTGACTTTGATTGGAAACTTCAAAGGGTTTTGATGCCAATAATCGAGTTTCACGCTTAATGATGTGCTATTTTGTTTGTATATACGTTTGACCATGCACGCCATATTTCGTGTTTCAATGACCAAGATGGACCGTAACACAGCCCTTGGGCCAAATATGCAAACATCTCCCAGGCTAGTCCTCCATATATTAAGAGGACGGAGACAACCATTGTAAATTTAAAAAATGTACTAAAATTGCTTTTTAGTGTGTGTGGCAATACATGAATTTTTCCCTAAAAGGTACCAAATCATTTGACTCTATTAATTGAATTTATTTCCGGTATTTAATGTATGTTAATGTAGATAAAAATACCCTTACAGTTCTGGTTGTCGACGATAATAATGCTTTTGCAAAAATAACGAGGCACTCGAACTATAATACATGTTTGATGCTGTGCACGGGCAACCATCAACGCAAGGCGCCAGTTCGTGTACAATCGCAAGCTAAAACATCTTCTATAAATCAAGTGTAAATGGCGAATAAGAGATAACACTATTGCTTGACCCAATTTATTTTGTGCAACATTGTAGTTTTGTAATAATTAATTCACTTCTCTTTTGAGAGAGATCCCAGCGAGGAAGCGTTGCATACATAAGCGTCCTGTTTTGCCAAAAAAAAAAAATTGTAGTCTTGCTATAGTATAGTGCACACACTAAAGCCCGGCACACACTAGGCGACAAGTCGCCTCAGTGTGCACTGGTTCAGCAATCATAACCGGTTGGATTTCATGCGGCCAGTCGCAGCAATAAAATTCTGTCGCGGCGACAAGAATTTTCGCCAAAAAATGTTAGTACACACGGGATGAAATTGTCGCGGGGAAAAGTCGCTGTGACTTGTCGCCTAGTGTGTACCGGCCTAAAAGTGCGCAACATCATACCACTTAATAATGCTATTTTATGCTAATTCTGTTGTTTTCTTTTTAAGCATTAGAAGATGATTTTCGTGTTTCTATACTCTGTTAAAACACGCGAGATTGTTGGGAGAAAACGAGAAAAGGTGTTGAATCACGAGCTGAAAGCGAGTGATTCAAAACCTTTTCGAGTGTTCTCCAAACAATCCCAAGTGTTTCTACCAGTGTATAGACGAAAATCTTCTTCTAATGCTTTTATAAAATAACAACAACAGGTAATAACAAAAAAATAGGTAAAATTGAATTTAATACGCCTGATCACACAATAAATTCTCCATACGTCGTCAAATGCACAAATCGACCAATCAAAAAGCACCTTACATTTTCAACTTACAAGTTTGTTGAAAAAATTGACTTGTTTTCGATGGAAAAATCGACATTTATTCGTCTCAAAGTGTTAATTTAAAGAAAAGAATGAAAGATAATCTGGTTAACGTGTTCTTAAAAGTGGATTTCAGTGTTCAGCTCAAGGAAAATAGTCTAGAGTCCAGCAAAAACTTTCAAAATGTGCCGGTGCTTTGCAGAACTTTACAAAGCGAATGTGATGATTCTTACAAGTCGAAAAAAATGCTGCCCATTTAGCTACTGAAGTGGCTGCTGTAGCTGGAATTTGTGGGACTTTGGATGCTCTGAGTAATGGTTGGTCGTTGTTTTGGTATTAAAACTGACTTGAGAGGACATCGCTGCACTGATCGAGGTTGTTTGAATGAGGCCCGCTTTTCACTATTTGTCGGTAAGTAGAGGATTTTCCCCTTTTTACTATTTAAAGACCCGTTTACACTAGCAAATTTTGCACTGCGATTCTCGCGCGATAATCGCCGTGGTCAAGTTGGAAGCCAAAATCGCTCGTGTAAACAGCCTGCAAAACTCGCGGCGATTGTCGCGCGATAATCGCAGCAAATTCGAGCATGTTCGAAATTATCGCGGCGATTTCATTTGAAAACAAAATATTTGTACCGTGCGCGCGCTGATCATTTTGTATTTGGCGCGTGATCTGACGAATAAAATCCGTTTTTGGGAAATCGCAATGAAATCGCGCTTCAATCGCTGCAAATATCGTAGGTCGTTTACACATGTTGCAACTCAATCGCGGAGATAATCGCGCGAGAATCGCACTGCAAAATTGGCTAGTGTAAACGGGCCTTAATACGGCCTCATCCTGTGTAATGACGACACCCTTGAAACCTGTGTTTCTCTGCTCTTATAGAAACATGTTTTTTTGGACGTTTTAGCCAAATGGATGAACGTCAAATGAAATAAGTGAATATATAGTTAAGCCAACACAAATACAATTACAAGATTTGCTGAAGTGATGCGGGTTTTATTTACGTCCTTTTACTTAAAATGGTTACGTAAAGCTCATAACGAACTGTGCAACCATAACTTTGTTCTGCCAACTGATTAAATGATCACGTGACCTTTTGGAGCACGTGTCTACATATAGTGATTGTTATTTTATATCTGTGATTTACAAGATAGATATTCACTAAAGTAAGTTGATTCGGTTCCTTTTCCGGTCGTTCTTTGAGGTTTCTGGTCTACAAAAGAACAGCAAAGATCCTGTTCAATGTGAGAGATTTGTACTAACAAGGACTTGCAGACGATTCAAGAACAGCCAAAACTCTAGACTAACAGACTGGCAAGCAAACAGACAAATGGACAGAAAGATAAAACAAAGAGACAGCCAGACAGACAGAGACTTGTAAATAAATCAAATGTATAGCAACTATGTTTATACACATATGTAATCTAAATATATATTGAGTGTGAAAGTGCGAGAGCTAAGTGATAATCGAACCTCTGGGACAATATGTCCTCAATTAGTGTGCAAAGCGCTAAAAAACAAGGACACGAAATCAGTTATTAACAAAGTTTTAATGATAATTCCGTATAAAAAGCCAGATAGTAGAGACATGCAGAGAAACAGAGACGAAAGACAGACAGACATACAAGTAGACAGGCAGACAGACAGACAGACAGACAGACAGACAGACAGACAGGCAGCAGACAGACAGACAGGCAGCAGACAGACAGACAGACAGACAGACAGATAGACAGATGGATTACTTGCCATCCAAGGCGGCATTTATACACATGCTTTTGTAACCATCTTATTGATAGTGTCGACTGCTCTGTCAATAAGACCCTGGAACGTCTTGAACAGAAGGATGTTGCCTTGCTTTCCACCAGTCAACATTAACAGCTCGTCATGATCCACATCTTCGCCAATACCAATGGTTATCACATTACATTTGAGGTCCTGAACAAAAACATATACTAAATAAAAATTGTAGCTGTACGATTGAGTATATTACACTACATATTACAATGATGATGATAATGATCATGGTGGTGGTAATGATTATGATATTGATGGTGATGATGGTGGTAATGATGATGATATTGATGGTGATGATGATGATGATAACGATCATAATAAAAACTATTCAATTTTTTAGCCTCGTCCGCAGGCATCAGTGGGTTTCCTGTTTGAAGTGAGATGAGTGTCGATAGGAGGAGGAAACTCAACCGTGTCTTTCCTCGCCTAGTCTCTAGTCCCTAACGGTCATTATAACCTATAATAATGGCTTGCCAAGCATTTCCCTCTACTAACTATGGTTAGCTTAGTACCTTGAGTTTTTTAGTAGGTGCTGGAAGTAATTCAGCTCCTCTGAAGCATCGTCCGTCAGTGATGATGAAAATAGTCTTTGGAATATTTTTCCGTTGGGATGGTTCAATGATGCTTTTGATGATATGTTTGATTGCTTTATCGGTGGCTGTGGATCCTGCACTATACTTTACATTATCAAGGGTCTGCGGAGTACAATTAACGTTTATAAGATTGGTCAGAATAGTAGTCAATATCACTATAAGCACAAAACGTTTCAATATAATCTCTCGGCAAGGCCTAGGAACTAGATATTAATAGAAACACCTTAAAATTTACCAAGTCCATGGCTACACTATCCTGGAAAAATGTCCACTTTTAAGCATTTTTAAGCGACGATTTTCATGATACAGTCGTTCTTTATAATTTATCATGATTTGTGTTATAATCTAGCCCTCAAAATGTTGGAAAACGCTTCTTCAGAGCTCTAAATTTTAAAATTTCGCAGGAAAGCATGCACCCGGTCCCCCCTAGAAAGATCTTTAGGGGGAGGGGGGGGGGGTTCTTAATCTGCGCTCTTGGTCAGTGTGGATGTAGCCCAGGGCATTTATCCCATCTACTCTCACTTCGCGCTTCATTTCTATTTACATGCTCTCTATACTCGACATGCTGCGTTGAACGGATGCCTTGATATATATATATATAGGTTGTATTACAACATCAACACTACCATCATAACGTTACGATCATTACTACCATTATCATCCGCAACATGCAACATGTTTGCATCATCATCAGCTGAGTGCCATCATCGTCATGTCTTCATCTTCATATCATCATCATAATCATCAACATCTTTACCATCAACAATTTGTTGATCCAAATCTGTATCATCATCATCCAAGTACAATCACCGTCCTATCTAGCTTGTGAGTGCCATCACCGTCATATCTTCATCTTCATATCATCATCATCATCATCATCGTCATCATCAACAAAAATTTGTTGTCGTAACTGTACGATTATCAACCAAATACTATTACTGTCATATATACTATATGGAGAGGATATTAAATGGGTGCGCGAAGATACTAGTGAGCGCATCAACTTCATAAGATTTTTATGGCGTAACCATAGTAACATGTGAAAATACCAGTTTTTCGAAAAGGAGAAATATTGGTATATTATGAATAATTATATAATAGATATCAATACTTTCACCACTGACGTGTATTCCATTATCAATGCTACTTCAGCATAGCTAACACGATATCCTCAATCAATAACATTAACTTACTTCTCTGATTTTGGCTTTCCCAATTGCCTCGCTGTCAACCCATGTGAGGTAAGTATAGACCGCATGATCAAACGCTACGATGGAGATTCTTGATCCCGATTTACCTTTACCAAAGTCAAAGGCGTCTATGAATTTCTGGAGAAATTCTTTGACTTTCTTGAAATTGTCTTCGCCAACACTACCAGACACATCGATCAGAAGAACAATATCGGCAACTTTAAAGCACGCTGAATGACCAAAAGAAGAGCTTGATTAATAGAAGATTAAAAGGTATATTGGTATAATACTTCAGGAAAAATGCAGAGGAAAAATATATTTGGATAAAACACATTAACTCATCAATTCATGGTTGATTTGAATTGAATAGTTTTACAGAGCAAGCATTTTGTTGACAGATTGTAATCGATAATGAAAACTGCCTTGGTGCGTTAGAGCCTCAAATATAGTCCCTTTTTATCCCTCGGATCCCTGGTGACTTTTAATTGATTTTTGTCGTTTGCAACTGGCCCTTGACCCCTGGAGCCATGAAGCCCCAGACCCCTCGAGCACTGGACTCCTCGAGTGATCAAGTCCCTACGCCGCGCAGCCTGGAACCTGGAGGCCTGGAGCCCCAAAGTTATTCAACGCGAAACGTTTAATGGACTTTTAGTGCTTTATAGTAGACTGGACGTGTCCCTTTTGCCTAGTAAGTTTCTAGCGAAAATGACGTCAGGTCTGAGCTTATTAGGGCATCCTTAAGGAATAATCCCATATCTGTCATAAATCTTAAAGTAATTCGAATAAGCAACCAAATATAATGATTTTTGTTTGCTCACACGTACGTATCAAACAACAGTAAAACAGTGTTAAAACAAAAGAATCAGCAGCTTAAAAAATAAACTAAACCGTCTCCTAGTCACTCCCCTCTACCAACTTTGCATACGAACTACCAAGAGAATATGAGATAAGAGAGCTTATCCCCCGTTTTGGGCTTTACACTCATCAGGGGATCTCTTTATTCTATTTTTAAACTGGGAACGGAACGTGATTGGCCAGATTGCAGGAGGCACGGTCGCATTGTCAAAACATCTCAAGACAGATTTCTAAAAATAGCACGATGAGTAGAGCCCCTGATGGGGTCCGGGGATAAGCTGTCTTATCTTATACTTTCTTGGAACTACCTAAAGCCTCGTCCTCAGGAGGTTCGTCGAAAAGAGGTGCACCAGGTTTCAGGATCTACAACAAATTATATCATGTCAATAAAAGTTATAACATTGTCATTAAAAGTCATTAAAATATTAAAATATTAGATGAATAGAGTGCACGCACTTAAAGAGTGCAATATAAATACCACTAAATAGTGCTATTTGATGCTAATTCTATTGTTTTCTTTTTTCAATTAGTGCTATTTATTACTAAATAGTGACAACTATTGCACACATTTAGGACACATTTAGTGATTGCACTCTAAAACATTTCGTCAATATATAGTGACGCGTACGTTTATTTCCTCTACCACAGGCAGCCCAGACTCATAATCAGAGGAACATAAATATCAACGTACATTATTATGTGTGCATGCACAACAGTACGTTAACAGTTGACCAGTTTCGAATTCTCTTTTACAAAGCTTTGGCCTCGAAGCCATTCAACATATTCTGTTATTTAGAGTCTGTGTGTGTGAGAAAGACAATTGAACTTCTGGATATTTTGCGTACAATTGGAGTGTTCTTTTGTTCGGCGAACCACAGTAGCCCAAGCTAACTGTTTATGACCGTTTTTAGCAATTAAAAAAAAAAAAACAAACAAACAAATATGATAACAATTAAATTCTGTATATGTGTATTGTCTATTTATTTATTTTCTAATAGAGTTTCAAGCCATTTAGAGCAATATTAAGTGATTTATTTAAAAATTCACACCAACGTCCTAAGAAGAAGGGAAGGTAGCACACTCGATCGACGTCGCCTCTCAGAAGCCGTCAGGAATCTACTTCTAACTGTTCGAATAAACAATCCATCCACTCTACGAATTTCATTTCAATGCTTCCACTATTTCACTTCGAAAAACCAATTCTCCTCAACGATATCGCCGTAAGTCGATGCATGGTTCCATCTACCGAGCAACGGCTTTAACGGATTTTCCCAAACGGTAAATTGCAAAAAAGGAAGCCCATCCAAGAAACTAGAAAGGAAAACGCTAAAAAGAGACGCCTGCGGAGGGGCTACCTTCTTCTTAGGACGTTGGTGGGAATTTTTAAATAAATCACTTAATATTAATCCAAATGGCCTGAAACTAATAAATAAATAGACAATACACATATACAGACTTTATTTTTATCATATTTGATTGTCGTTTTATCCCTAAAAGGTCACAAACAGTTAGCTTGGGCTACCTGTGGCCGAACCACACAAGACGGGTGCAACGGAGGCTAGGCGAGGTGTACGTTAAAAAGAATTCGAAACTAGACTAAAACAAGTTTGGGTGTCCTGTGGCAAATTGAAAAATTTATGAAAACTCTTAAAAACAAAGAAAAAGGGGCACAAAATGAAATAAAAACGTGGTATAAGAAACGATTATCAATGTACTTATGAGAGTTTTGAAACACTTTTCAGAGCCTTCTAGTTCGCGTACTAATTCGCGAGTTTTCAATGTTTGGCCTTTTTCATAGGTTCACTGTCAGCCGAATCGAATATTTTTACTTGTGGTTCTGTTGTTTCTTTACAAAATTTAGATCTATGGTCCCGCCAAATCAATGGTGGATATTAGAGCTGAGTCCGCAGTGGAAAATCTTTTTGTTACAAAAATCATTCAAGGGAAGAAATTCAGTAGTATTCAGACCAATCCTTCACTTGTATGATGATGGAGTTTTCCATTGTAGACTCAGGTGTAATATCTCCTAATTCGATTTTTATCTCCGCCTAAAACATCTTCTGTAATTTTTTTCGGTTCAAAATCTAAAATCCTGATCTATCCCTAAATAACGGCTGATCCCGCACACTATGTCACGTTTATGCTATTTATGCACGTTTTTGCATCACTAAAGCATCCTTGAACCCATGCCCTTCAATGGTGGAATGCCTCTTTGGAAAAATGGGCCAGGAAAGGGAAACTAGAAAGAGTTTCTGATTGTGCAGTATGTAATAAAAGTTTGTAGCAGCTATTTATTGTCTTTATCGGGTTTAACCTTGAGCGTCTTAATTTCAAAGTATTTGTTTTCTAACTGATGTACCACAATGATGCGAAATTGTAATCCAGCTACGGCTATATCTCCGTTTATTTTGTATACCTTGTAAAAGTAGGCTCTCATCACTCCTCCGACACAAATTTCTCCATCCACATCACTGACAATGGTTTTGTTGTGCTTCAAAGCTCCTGTACAGCTGTGGTCTGGGGCTAGTGTGTACCTGAAGTTAATACAATAACAACGATAACTGAGATAGCGATAACGGATGCCTTGTATTACAATTACAGCGACAACGAGAACGAAAACGATACCAAAAAAACGACAACGGCAACGACAACGACAACATATTGCTATAAAAATAACCGACGACATTCCTCTTACTTTGCAAGAAATTTTTCAATCGGGCCTTTGGCACTAAAGCAGATTCCATAATTCTCCAACGCAAACCAACTATTCCCAAGTTTAATTGCAGCAGCTCGGCAACGGCATGTCAAACTAAGAGAGCAAAGACAGTTCCTTAACTTCCATGACAAGTTAATGGAGAAGGTTAAATATTCGTAATTTATTTATTTAGCTTTACCCAAAGCAAAAACCTTACAAACTCATTCCTCTGACAGAGACGTAGGGGCCAGAGAGGCTGGCGCTTCCCTTTTGGGAAGACATGATATCTTTTTATAGATAGCACTTTTCATTTAAATTGATTGATAATCAGCATTTTTTATTAGTGAATTACTTTCAACATTTCTGAATCTTCAGTTTTGATTGGTGCCCCTCTATTTTAAAATGTTTGGATCCGCCCCTGTCTGGAACTGAAGAACATGGAAAGAGCATGATCACAACAGAATAACAGAACATAGTCAAACGAATCGTTCTGTAACCCTACTCACTCCATAAGATAGTCGTAAAGGTTATTCCAGTCAACCTGCACATTGCCATTTCTTCTATCGTCAAAAAGAGTGGTCAAACCTCGGTCATCGTCTATTCTGCAGCCTTTTTTCTCCCAGTTTTTAGGGCATGTTTGGTACGCGGCTGAGCAACAATGTTAAAGTACAAAAAAATTGTTAGCATTCAATGGAATGTTTTTGCTAAAGGCCGGTACACACAAGTGAGCTGGCATACGCGACATGCTTTATGTACAGGCCGATTATTTGGGACACCTCCTTTTAAACTCTGCAATCAGAAAAGCAGTAGAGCCGTAACCACCCTCCCCCCCCCCCCCCCCCCAAGCAAAGCCAAAAGGTCCGCTCATTCATCACCATTTTTTTATTACAAAATGTTTTTTTTCTTAGATTTGGAGCCAAGAGTACAAAACTACATTATAAAATAACTATTATATAACGCGTGCTCTGATTGGCTAAAACGTCCAAAAAACCATGTTTCTATAAGAGCATAGAAACACGGGTTTCAAGGGTGTCTTCAAAGGATGAGGCCGTATTAAAAAGTTAATAATGTAAAAATAATTTAAATCCCAAAACTGACAAACTTCATTTCTTTAACTATTTAATATCGAGCTACAAGAATCATTAAATCCTTAACAGAAACGCAATAAAGACCAATACAATCTGAAAGAAACAAAAAAGAAAATTTCCAATGTGAAAATGCACGTTTGTAGCGAAAATTTCACCATTTAAGTCCTCTCGCAACGGAAAAACATGCAAAAGATAAAACTTTATGCAAAAACATTACCAGTTAGCACTTGAACACATAAGTAAGGTATCGTATTGTTTTTGTACAAAAAAAAAGTTTTGGTAATAAAAAAAAGCACAAATTCAAGGGGAAAATCCTCTACTTACCGACAAATAGTGCAAAGCCGGCCTAATTCAAACAACCTTGATCAGTGCAGCGACATCCTCTCAAGTCAGTTTTAATACCAAAACAACGACCAACCATTACTCAAAGCATCCAAAGTCCCACAAATTCAAACTAGAGTACCACTTCAGTAGCTAAATAGGCAACATTTTTTTCGACTTGTAAGAATCATCACATTCGCTTGGCAAAGTTCTGCAAAGCACCGGCACATTTTGAAAGTTGAAGCGTTTTTGCTCGACTCTAGACTATTTTCCTTGGGCTGACTCTGAAATCCACTTTTAAGAACACGTTAACCAGATTATCTTTCATTCTTTCCTTTAAATTAACACTTTGAGACGAATAAATGTCGATTTTTCCATCGAAAACAAGACTATTTTTTTCAACAAACTCGTAAGTTGAAAATGTAAGGTGCTTTTTGATTGGTCGATTTTTGCATTTGACGACGTATGGAGAATTTATTGTGTGATCAGGCGTATTAAATTCAATTTTTACCTATTTTTTTGTTATTACCTGTTGTTGTTATTTTATAAAAGCATTAGAAGATGCTTTCCGTGTTTCTATACTCTGTTAGAAACACTTGGGATTGTTTGGAGAACACTCGAAAAGGTTTTGAATCACTCGCTTTCAGCTCGTGATTCAATACCTTTTCTCGTTTTCTCCCAACAATCCCGCGTGTTTCTAACAGAGTATAGAAACACGGAAATCATCTTCTAATGCTTAAATAATAACCGAAATTACGAAGAGTAAAGTCATTCAAAAGAATTGTAAAGCACAATAAGAGCGATAAATTGTAATACGGGTTTTCACAGGTTTTTGGAAAGCACGCCCACTTTGTAAAAAATATGACAGCTACTAATATAAAAATTAGGTAAACCTAATAGCGGAGCTCCAACAATATGGCTATAATCAATATAATTATTCGGATAACTTTAGTTGGTGCGAGCACAATGTTATATAATTTAATATGTTTTTGTGGCAAAACAAAAATGCTCCCTTTGCAGCAACTTTAATGTTAAGTGTTTTACAGAAATATGACCTGAACACCTACCCCTATTTCAGCTATTAACCCCCCTTCCTTTCTGCACAAAAATGAATTAATGCACCCTGTCACTCTGATAGCCTTTGCTTATCAGAACACCAGCAAATATAGATGACATTTGTAGTCTTTATTGTCTGCAAAAATTAATACAGCTACAACAAATCAGTAAAGTAAAAATTATAATTAAATCTATAATTATAATTTAAATTATTTACAAGTGCCTGGCTGATATGAACAACCGGTCGATAAATAAATAGCCTGGAAAAAAAAACTATTTTGAAACATAGTGCCCATCCATTGCAAACACATTTTACTCTGGGGTTGAGAGCAGTAAAAACATATAACAACAAAACTCAAATTAGGTTGATCATATTATAATAGATATAGCTGTTCTTGATATGGTTGTCTTGTTGAAATACTGATTTAGTAAATAGCAAAGTAATTTGCATATTTCATGATTTTTATTTTTTAAGAAATGATGAGTCAAAATTTACAAAATAGCTTCTTCACATAATTATAATAACTATGTAACTATATAATATGGGCAGCTTTGTATTAAAAACTAGAAAAAAATTAAAAAAACTTGATATATGCAAATAATATTGTTATTTACTAAATCAGTATTTCAACTCCACAATCTTTTTAAGAACAGCTGTATGTTGATGTTCAATAATATTTTAAATTCAGTTAAAATTGTACATTGTTTTGCAACCTGTTTTGAGAGATCATTATTTTCTTATATCTTTATAATACAATTGTATAATAAAGATATAAGAGATAAAATATCAATTTGTATGTTTGTGGTCTTTAATAGTGAAGAAATGCCCAGTCTGTCTTCAGGAAAATTGCCATTTCTACCTGTGAAGAATCAAACAAACAAAATGACTTTATTGACTTTGTGAAATGCAATGAAAATTGGAAGACCTCTAAATTCACTTTGTGTCAGAGTGCAAAATTTATATATGAAATTTCACCATTTAAGAAGAATTAATGAAAGTATCATGTACATATTTTACCATTTTGGGTTATTTCCTCTGCCTCTCTTATCAAATACAAGCAGCAATTTTTCATTTATTCTTCAATATCAAATATAACTGTTACAGTTTCTGATTAAAAAAAATACTAAACAAACACACATAACCTGCAAAACACTGATAAAGAGATTACAGCTAAATAAAGAGATTACAGCTAACAAAAAAAAAATCTAATTTAAATTGAACATTAAATTGTTTTCTCTTTTTTTATTTGCTCAGTTTTTTATGTTAATGTCAAAAAGAGAAATGATTTTAAAACAATGCAGTAGTCAAGTGGGATTTGAGCCAAATTAGACTCCACTGTCTAAAAACTTTGGTTTTGAGCTAATATTGCCATTTTGTATCTTTTTTTCTGTTGATATGCAAATCTAAAAACTCACAAAATTGCAAAATCTTAACTTGTAAGACTTGTAACTTGTAAAATATCTGCTCATACAATGGGAAAATCACATACCAAATATAGCTAGTAATTTTAGTTAAGATAAACATTGTTGCTGTAGTGGTTGGTTATGTCCATGAAATATGACAGAATTTGGATTTTTTTTCATTCATTTGTTTAATTGGAATTGATGAGAAATTATATTTATGTACTAAAGTTTAATTTTAGTTTAAAATATGTTTATGTAAAAACAATAAATCTGTCAAAGATTAGCAATTAATGCTAAATAATACAATTTTATGCTAACTGCATTGTTTTCCATTGTCGAATCAGCACTATGTTGTTCTAAATAGTAAATAGTATCTATCAATGTCACTTATCCATAAATGTAATTTGTTTACCCTCATACACATTATTAAAGATGTAATAATGGTTTCAGTTGTACATATACTTTGCAATAACAGCTCATCACTATAAACTCATGTTCTAGAATATTACGACTCATCTCTTATCTGAGTTTCTCAAAATGAATTAAATGAAGCTTTAAGTTATTTTCTCAAATAAAAATGTCAAAACTTAAGTAGTGGCTTTTTTAACAAATTGCATAATATTTTCTTGGCGATATATATTTCAAGGCAATTCTTAAACATAATTTCTCAACTACAGAAAAACTAGAAACGCGAGTGTAGAGTAATTTTGTTTTCAAAACTAATGAGGACATTTTGAGCATTTTAAATTGTACATTTTGTACGTAATCAGCCGGCAAATAAATTTACATGATTTAAAAGACAGACATTTTACTCTACAAGGTATTAAGGCTTATATACTGGCTTATATAATAAGGTAAGTTTGTAAACAAAACTTGGCTCAAGAAAGACTTCACGATGAGAATTTCAGAAATAAAAGTGTATTGTTGGAGAGAAAACACTAACCTGCACTTCTCCAGTGATAATACTAATTTACAAAGGACAAAAGGTCATTGAAATAATTGTGCAAATCCATAAAGGACTGCTTTTACAGCCAACGTTAACGACAGCCGACACTCCACACGAGTAGTCCGCCATTTTCTTTTACGACAGATTTGCGGTTGCTATGTCAACGAATCGACCACTGTTCTTGCTTGTGAATTAAAATCGATTTATTTTTGTAAATTTTTCTTTCTTTCTTAGTGATTAAATTAAAGCAAAAATAATACTACGTTTTCGCTTCTTACCAGAGACAGATGACTACTGATCTCTTGCTTTTTTCTTCTTCCAAAGCCATTTGACTCAGTTGAATGAATCCTGGAGCGCCTTCAGTCTTTTCGTATCTTGTCCTTTTCCTTTTGATTTTTTTTCTGAGGATTCCTCCTTTTATAAAATTGTCTTTTTATGATTCGCTAAAGTTTTCTATGATTGCCTTTGTTGACCAGTTACTATCTGCTTAGGTAAAATTTCTTCTACACTTGTCAGTTGACGCTTTCTTTCTCGCTCAGCTCGCTTTGCTTTTCTTCGTTGAAAGTCCTTCGTATTTCTTTTCCTAGTCTTTGTTGTTGTTGTTGTTTTTTTACTCGGTCAAAACACTTTTAACCAGCGGCTTAGCTTTACCAGTTTCTTTCTTCTTGTCCATTGTAGAAATATTTTTTTTTTAGTTTTAAACAGTGAAAACCAGTCTTTTTAAGGTTTTAGTAAACTGAAAATAATTTGCTAATTAATTTTTTTGTGTGTGCGTAGTGTGTCGAGGACAGCAAATTTCCTACCGTCGCGTCCTATGTCACGAGTCAAAAATTTGTCAAAGTTTTGGCGCGAAAACTTCGGCTCACTAAAACTGGTCAGCAAGTTTGCGCGTGAGTGTACACGTACGGACGTATGTATGTATGTACGGACGTTGTACGTATTTTCGAATTCCGGGCTTCCTGTGGTCGATTTCAAATGAGCTCCATGGTTTACCATATTTTCTTAATTATGGTGCTCCGCTTGCGCGGGCCTTCGGCCCGCGCGGAGCTCCGCTATTAAAAAAGGCTGCTAAAAACGCATCAATGATCCAGGTTTTTTATGTGCAACCCCCCCCCCCCCCCCTCCCCCTTCCTGTAAAAGTTGTGGTTACGGCCCTGAATAGTAACTTACAATGGACATCAGAAACGGCAATAGTACACAGGAAAACCACTAGTACCGCGTAACAACTCACTGAAAGAAAAGAAGAAAGCTCAGTTTTCAGAGATAAAACTACATACTGCGAGAGCAATAAGATAGGAAAATAAGATAGAATAAGAGAAAAAAATAAAACAGATCAAAAAGAAAGAAAGTTTTAGCAAACAAGCCTAAAAAATCAATTTTTACCCGCATTTTAAAAACAACGTGATTGGGTTATCTTCACGCAACGCCCTTTGAGCTACAGACTTTCCAGTGCTCCAGCATGCTCCCTACTTATCGAGTTATGAGCTGGGCGTGGTCAAGCACGTAACTCGATCAGTTGAGGTGAGATGGAGCGCTTCATTTGTCTGTTATTACTTACTTGCTCAGTATAATAGTTCGTAGAAATAGTCCAACGCAGGTGTGACTGTTCAATACCCCCCTGATGAAACGTACCTACTTTTATAACCAAAAGTTACCATGGATACCGAGGCCTCATGTTAAGAATGCTAGATAACATCGCAGTCAATAAAAGTTGTACAAATGATAGTTTTAGAAAAACATGCATATGTACATTTATGGCAATAGTCACACAGGTTTATTTTTGGCTAAATTGAGCCCCCCCCCCCCCCCCCCCCCATGTCAGTGTTGGTATAAAGCCGTGACACTATCCATGGATTCAACATTGAATGTGATATGATGCTTAAAAATAGATGTTTCAGAAATAGTGTGAGCTATGTTTGTCCAAAATTGTTAATCGATGGTAGTACTTAAAGTCACTTGATGTTTTTATTGACTACAATAATTGTAATTTTGGCATGTAATTTTTAAATGATTCTTATATGATAAATGTGAAGATTAAGCTGATAAAACAGACAAAAAATAAATGTAAAACGAACAAAAAAACACGCAATAACTAGCGTCGTATATGACAAATATTGAAGTTTGGATAAATCTAATAAGACTAGGTCATTTTTCCATTGACGTTAGTTAGATAGATAGATAGATAGATAGATAGATAGATAGATAGATAGATAGATAGATAGATAGATAGATAGATAGATAGATAGATAGATAGATAGATAGATAGATAGATAGATAGATAGATGTTTATTAAATAATTACATTGCAGCCGGGGAGCTGAATTGCGTAAAATATTTACAATATTGAAATATCTATATGCAATAAAACATATATGTATATAAGAAGTGTAATATCAATTTAAGACATCAATGAATATTCTATAATACATAACAATCTGTTTGCGTAGTTTTATTTTTTGGACATTATTATTAAAAGGTAAAAGTTGGTAAAGTTTGTCATTTTTGTCCGTAATAATTTTCTTAAAGAAATTCCTGATAGATTTAGTGCGTCCTTGTTAAGAAAAAAAAATTTAAAGCAAACAAAAAATACGTAATAACAAAAAACAAAAGCCCCCCAAAAATATTATAAGATATATAAAACATTAGTCTCCGGGAGGCAAATAGAATGAAAAAGGGAAGATAGAGAGCCTCAAAATGTACAGAAGATGTTCTTTCCCTGCTTGGCTCCTTCCCAGGTCCTCTCACATGCTCCACAAAGGCTGATCCTCAGGCTAAGAAAAAATAGGCTACTGGACCCAATTTTTTTTGTCGTGATTCTTGAAAATAGCTCATAAAAGTGTCATCTATTTTTGTCCAAAATGTAGATGGATAGTATAGTCATTAAAGTCAGTTTTGAGTTGTTATATTTGTTATGGTTGTTTGGTCAGCAATTCATTGACACTTTATATGATAAATGCTAGGATTGACATGATAAGTCTGATTAATGTGTTATTTATAGAAGATATAACAAAGAAAAAGTATACAAAAGTAAAAAATACATACGAATCAACAATTCAAAAATGGAAAAAAAATAACAAAACTAAAAAGTAAAAACGAAATACACACAATAACGAATTATGTGAAATCATTTTGTACTGTTTAATAAACACGCAAGAGTGCTTTATAAGGTCTAAAAGACCTTATAAAAGCACAGCGAACAGGGGAGTCCAGAGTGGGTACGTGGCACGAATCACGACAAATTAAAACCTACAATACCGAAACGAAGCACAAAGACCAATAATACTTTCTCTCGAATCACGGAAATTATGTTTTCCGATATTGATTAATTTTACCGTAAATGCATATATAAGGTATAAAAACTTCTGCCGAAAGCATAAAAAACACGGTAAACGGTAACAATAATCGCCAGACGTCCGAGCAAAGAAATAACATTTAATTTCACCCGTTTTCAGAATAATGAGAATTTTAATAGCAGCACAAATTCACGAGTATCGGATAATTTCATTTGTTATTAACGAATGACACGATGTTTTTTTCATCACAGGTCACGAGGAATTATTTTCAAAACTAGACCCTGAATTCAGGGTTTACTCGTGCCCAAGAACGGAGGTTCTTAAAAACCGAAAACAAAACAAAACAAAAAACAAGAAACAAAACGACACAAAATATGCAATACGGTTTCTTTGCGACATCTCGAACTTGCCTTTAAGCTCTTATAATACCACAGGCAGCCCAAGCAATCTACTCGCTTCGCTCGCAGCAACTAGAAGGCAGGAAACTATCATCCATACCACATCTTCTTTAACGGCAAAAAATACTCCAAAATCAACAAGAATTACACAAAAACTACATCAGCATAAAAGCTCAATAAACAAGATTTCAATAAATTGCACTTTACTTCAATTTTTCACGAAAAAATACTGCACATTTTCGCTTTTTCTTTCAAAATTCGGCAGATTTTCCAATCAGTTGAAGAGTGGACCATAGCGAGTGGACATTATTCGTTGTTTGCCCTTTAATGTTATGTTTCTCTCAATTTCGCAAAGTTCAGCCAAAAAAAGATCCTTTTAGACTTGAAAAGTGACCAAATAGTCTCCTTTGGGTAAGATACCAAAAGATCCTTTTGAAATATTTGTCTTTTTTCGCTTTTGTTAATACACATCGCTAAACAATCGTTCTTCAAGTCGAGTGAGCGAACTTCGATATGTATACGTCTACAAGCTCGAAAATTCTCACTTTCGCAATGAATTTCTTGCTACTTTTTGATCTTGTTCACTTCTAATAATTCTTATTAACAATTCCACGAATCGTTTTTCCTTAAATTAAGTTTTATTTAGCTGTTTTGATGGAACATGGAAGCATTGGTTTTAATTATTTTTTTAGCTGTTTTGATGCGACATGGAAGCATTCGTTTTAATTATTTAAAAAATTGTTTATTAAAAAATAACTGATAAAATTGCAAAAGAAGGATTACTTGAGAACAAAAAAAAAGTGAAAAAAAAAAGATTGCCCGTTCGGAGACTTGAACCCAACTACGTATATATAGCCTAATGGGTTTTGTTAACAACGTATTTGGCACGATGGCAAAGTCGGTTAAGACGAAGTAACAATGATGCTAAGGGCACAGGTTCGAATCCTGGCGCTGGCGCATTAGAATTTCTTTCTTTGTGAGTTAATATAATTCGGTCAGACCTGATGGAACATGTCTGAACTTGCCAAAATTTCTAACAGCGAAAAAAAAAAAACTGTCTGCAGAACTATACTCGTGCACTCGGCCTAAGGGCCTGGGCACGAGTAATTATTGTCATTATTTGTGGAGTAAATCTTAGAACAGACTCACACGGAGTTCTGAGATGAGAAATGATTACAGTACTTTCGGAAAACAGACTCTATCTGAGTTGTTGAACGCAGGAAAAAGTAGACGAAAGCCAGCTAACAAATTGACAGACAACATGAAAGTTAGATGAACACAAACCTAAGTCAACAGAGTAAAGATTGAGTTAATCGACTGACTGGAAGAGACCACCAACTTGCCGTTATATAATTAGAACTTTGAGATACCAATCAGACAACCTAACTTCACGTAAAGAATTAAGTAACGCTAGCCAAAGAAATGTCGAACCACACAAGGGGCAATATTTTCTTCCTCCCTGCACGATATTTTTTTATTCGCACATCTGCCGTGCACGATTTTTTTTCTTCTGTTTAAGGATTTGTTCGATATTTTTTTTGGCATTTGCCCATCTCTTATATCTTGATTGGATTCGCATACATTTTTTACTAAGTGCAACCTCTAATCATTGAATGGGACCAAATGTGTGAGATGCTAATCCTAGTTAAGCTTTTTTCTGTGAACTGGTTAAAGTAATAATGCGCCTCTTCATAGATTTTTTTTCCTACATCATTAACCGAATCGAAACATGGCGGATGATCTCGAGAACGAGGCTAGTCAGTCATCTAGGTGAACAGCTCATCTTCGGATTTCGTTGTTATTGTTGAAAAATGTTATAAAACTCATGGAAACCACTCTATTTGAAGTTACACTAAGATATATGGGTCAACACTAAACACTCTCTATGTGCGACGACTGACTAGCCTCGTTTCTGTGAACTCTCTTCAATACATAATCGCGCTGTCCGCCATTTTTCGATTTGGTGTATGCAATGAAATCATACATTGATCTTTGACTTTACTCATTTTATTAGATATGTTCTGCAAAGCGACAGAAGATGAACATTATTTAATATTTTTGAAATTTTCCCTTATGCGTTTTTTTATCAAACTCACTTAATGAGTCTTAAAAAAATAACTAGAAAATGACAAATTGAAAAAATAGAAAATTGTAAAGAAAAGGATGGAAGGAAAACAAACGTAATTTAGAAAAATAAAATTCGTCTCCCCGGCCGTTGGGGAATGGAACTCCGGTCTCCCGCTTGACAGGCGTGGATACTCACCACTATTCTACCGAGGAAGTTATGATTTTAGTAAAATTTTGCAAACAGCAAGAGCCCAAATGTTTTATTCGATGTCTAGCTTCTATAACGCAGCTTTTGACTTTTCAGGCTGGTCAAAGCGGTTAAAAACATTGGAGATCTCACATACGGACCAAACAGCTTTTTAAAGTAGAGTTGTGAAAACTAAATCAGTAAAAGACTGTGAAACAAATTCAACATGATGTATATTATGGCATCCACAATATAAATGCAGTCGTCATGTGTCGCACAACGCTATTTATAATCAAAGTGCTGTATCATCTCTATGTAAGCACTTGGCGTCTTAAGGGTTTTGACCACTTTAGAAAAACATCAACGCTTGAAACGTGTGCCCGCGAGCAATTTACAGTTGGAAACGCCGCGCGCGCAAAATCCCGCAAAACGGCAACATAATAATAATAATAATAATAATAATAATAATAATAATGAAAACTTTATTTTGTTTTTCCATTTACAATTGTAAATCTCACTTGTTAAAGGTAATTTACAATTTGCTACTTGAATCGCTTACAAATACACAATAAAAACACAACACTAATAAACATCATTATTTACAACAAAAACATTTAGAAGTTAAAATCTCATTAAGTCAGGGTTGTCCCAGACTTTATTACGGCAGCAAAAAATGTAATAGGTTGATCGAATTGCAATACTCATCATTTTCCTTATTACATATTTTTGTTGTTTACTATCAAAATCTAAACTTTCTAGAAAATCAACAAATGTAGAACAATCATCAGAAAATACTCCAAGGGAGCTAATTGAAAGATTAATAAATTTAGCTTGTTGGTAATCACTACTTAAATCATTCATTAGATTTCTATATTTTTTCCTTTTTCGTTCAGCATTGTTTTTAAGGTTAGATTCAAATCCAACTGTAAGTTCCAGTACATAAAGTGTTTCAGGCGTTTTCAAAATCAAATCAGGACGATAACTTTCTCCAGTTATAATTGAGCGGCTATTATAATCATCAAGGTCGACATATAGTGCAATGTTGTCAAGAGGCTTTAGTGATGATGCGATGAGGTTTAGGACGGAATTGTGGCGCCATGTAAAGCGATCAAGGTAGTGTTGACATCCACTGACAACGTGGAGAAGAGATTCAGGAGAAAGACAAAATGAACAATCGGGGGAAGAAGAGATACCCCATTTTGCAAGGTTTTTTCTTGTTGGAAGAGTGTTATTTATGTAGCGAATGGTAAAGTTGTAGATATTCTTGGGAAGGTTAGATTGCATAGATGACCATAAGCCATTTAATTTTGATAGGGAGTATTTGGTGACATTAATGAAGAAGAAACCTTGAGATATCAAGTCATTATCTAATTTATGTTCTTGTTCTGAATGGAAAGTCTTAATCACTTCTTTAGTTGTTTTAAAAATATCGTACTGGATGTTGGTGTGTTCATTTGTGGATTTCCAAAGATGTCGTATGTCAGCATTTTTTGAGGTTTTCAAGGCCTTGCGAAGTACTGTTTGACATTGAGTGAATTTTACGGAAGGTGGGCATATGTAATAATAATAATAATAATAATAATAATAATAATAATAATAATAATAATAATAATAATAATAATAATAATAATTTATTTCTTGTTAAGCGCATCCCAATATGTCTCGATGCGCTTTACAATTTATCAAATGTTAATTTACAAAATTATAATAAATGATCTATTCACCAAAAATTATATAATAATAACAATGGTAAAGATAATTCAATTAAGTTTTCAAAGAGATAGGTCTTAAGCCGCGACATAAAGATATCTAACGGTGGCGATTCACGTACTTCAAGTGGTATTCGATTCCATAATCCTGGAGCACGTACACTAAAAGCCCTACCACCATAGCTGTCAGTTCTAAACCTTCGTTCTTTCAAGCGTAAATGATCGGCTGATGAGTGAAGTGACCAATCTGGTCTATATGCTTGAATAAGATCTGTCAGATACTTGGGAGCCATTAGGTTGACAGATTTGAAGGTTATTAGCATAAGTTTGAAAATGATACGCTTAGACACTGGCAGCCAGTGAAGATTGCGTAGAACAGGGGTGATGTGCTCGGACTTCGTAGTTTTTGTAACTATACGAGCAGCAATTCTGGATTCGTTGCAGCTTTCCAAGGTATTTCTCTGGAAGACCATACAATAAACTATTACAGTAATCAATTTTAGATGTCACAAAAGCATGGATCAGTCTTTCTGTATTGCCCCTGTCCAAGTTTTTCCTTAATTTACCAATACGACGCAGTGCAATGACAGCAGATTTACAAATGTTCTTTATATGTATGTCCATGGTAAGATGATTATCCAGTCGCACTCCTAAATCACGAACATCTGATTTTGTCAAAATCAAATTATCGTCAATATGTATAGATCGAATGGCCTGACTTGGAAGATGACGAGATGAAAAATGGATAACTTCAGTTTTGCTTCTATTACAGACAAGTTTATAATTCATCATCCAGCTGATTATATCTTTTGCACAATTTTTTTTGTTAAAGCTGGTATAGGGTCTGATCTTTTGACTTCCAAATAAACTTGCGTATCATCGGCATACATCATAGGTTGGAGACCATGAGCACATATAACATCTTCAATTGGAGCAACAAATAAGGGAAACAAAAGAGGTCCCAGAACTGAACCTTGTGGGACATTATATGTCAGTCTTATAGCATCAGAGGATGTATCTTGGATGACAGTTAAGTGTGTTCGTAAACCCAAATAAGACTTAATCCAGTCCAGTACTGTGCCTGTTATCCCATATTTGCTATGAAGTCTATTGACCAAGATGGTATGGTCAGTGGTATCAAATGCAGAAGAAAGATCCAAAAGTACAAGAATAACATCATCATGATTATCCAACGCCAAATTTATGTCATTTGCTATACGAAGCATGGCTGTTTCTGTGCTGTGATTGCATCTGTATGCAGACTGGAAAGTACTGTACAGGTCGTTAACCAGAAAATGGTAATTAAGCTGAGTCGACACTATTCGTTCCATTATCTTACCTATAAAAGGTAAGATGCTTATAGGCCTGTAGTTCTTGAGTACCTCACGGTCAGCATCAGGCTTTTTTATCAATGGTGTGATAAGTGCATGTTTGAACTGTGGTGGAAAAATACTCGTTAGTAACGACTTATTAACCATAGATGTAATGGATGGTAGTAGCGCACCAAGAGATTTCTTTAATAGCGGAACTCCGCGCGGGCCGAAGGCCCGCGCAAGCGGAGCACCATAATTAAGAAAATATGGTAAACCATCGAGCTCATTTCAGATCGACCACAGGAAGCCCGGAATTCCAAATTCCGTACAACGTCCGTCCGTGTACTGCCACGCAAAGTCGCTGACCAGTTTTTTAGTGAACACACAAAAAAACAAATCAAAATATTTTTTTTACAGTTTATATTTACTGAAAACTTTCTAAAAATCTTATTTTTACTATGGGTAACGAAGAAAATGGTTAAGCTAAGCTGCTGCTAAAAGAGTTTTGACTGAGAAAGAGAAACAAAGACACCGAACTGAAAAAAGAAAAAGAACTTACTATTACACGAAGAAAAGCCTCACAATATTTTCACTGACAAAGTGGGTAAAAGTCTCGTAACGATAATGTGAAGTCATGTAGAGCGCTGTTAAAATCCAAAGATGGAGATTTTACAAGTTGATGGTTCTATTTTCTTTTCTGGAAGAGTTTATTTGACAAGTTTGCATTATTATGCAAGATGGTAAAAAGACCATATTCTTCGAGTTCGTGGATTCTTTGTGGCATTTTTCAATCATTACTTATCGACTAATCTACTTTGAAAAGTAAATACGACGACGACAAAAAGTTCATAAAAACAAAAACAAAACAAACGTGCATTTGCAGCAATTCAAAAGAGGTGAAAAGCAAGACGAACACGACTCACGAAGATGATTTGACTCTGTTCATTCATCAATTTTTACGGGCAATTCAGAACACGGAGAGCTTTAGGATCAATGCAGATTTATCAACTATTCACAACGAAAAATAACTTTTCATACACGATGTATAAAAGTAGAACTGCCAGTTCAGGGAGTGGATGGAAATGCAAATTTAGCACAATGTGTGATCGAGCAACTCGTGCTAGCCATACTACGCCGGCCGTTCTGTTGAACTGAGTAAACTTTTTAGAGGCGGTGAAAATGTTTTTTTTCATTTTTAAAATTCTGAAAACATGAACAAGATTATTGTAATCAGATTGCCACTTTTAAAATTCTAAAAACATGAACAAGCTTATTGTAAACAGAACTGAGGACAAAAAGTTCAGTGGAAAAGTGACAGTACAGGACAAGAAACGTGGCACCGGTATGTTTACATTTTTTGACGATCTTTAATGAATTTCTTTTTTTACCATCCACATGAAAGCATTTTGCAATAATTAAATTTACTAGCTTTTGTAAGATATTTATCCATCGTTATGTGTGTTTTTTTATTTTAATTCTTGTTATCTTTGATTTGTTATTGAAAATAAAACGCTTGTATGGATTCGTGATTGTTCTAGCTATTTTTTAGCGAGTTACGCAGTATTCACATTTGATAATTAAAAATTCACAACCGTTTTAGATACCTAGATTACCAATAAGTAATTAATTACACATTTCACCAGAAAAGTGAAATTTTTGTTGATTGTTATAACATTTTTTTTTTCAAACGTGAAAGAGCGTAAAGCGAGAAGTGCGAGGGGATTTGTTTACAACTCAAAGAAGCCATGTTTGTGCTTTTCTAACTTCTCATTGGACAATCAATTTTAATTGACAAGTGCTATTTTTACCATGCATAACAATATATTTTGCGTATAATAAAATGTTGTCGCATGCATAAAGCTTTGTGTATTCAATTGATTATATCATTATTTGATCATGAAAAGAAAATAACACAGCAAAAAAAAAAAAAAAAAAAAAAAAACTGATCAAGAATTTGATAATTCGTAGTGAATGAACAAATGAAAGAATGAATGATTGAATGAATAATTCATTTCATTAAATCGGAGCTCCGCTATTAGGTTTACCTAATTTTTATATTATGTCCGTTGGTATTGGATCAAGTGAGCACGATTTTGAAGGAGCACTATTTATGGCTTTCATTACAACGTCACTAGATACAACTTCAAAGGAAGACATTAATGTTTCTGAGATCCGTTCATTTACTTGTAAGGAAAGATCCCTTGTTGGTTGACTGTCAAGCTCAGTTCGCAGTGCTTGAATCTTTTCAGAGAAGTACTTGTTGAGTCGCTGAGCAAGTTCAAAAGCAGTGTCGTGTTTTGGAAGAATTGGTGCATGTTTGACTTTAAGCAGGCTATCAACAAATTGAAACAGTTGTTTCTGATTGGAATTTGAAACTCTTTTATTAAAGTATTCCGTTTTTGCTTGCTGAATAGCAGTATAGTAGCGTTTTGAATACTATACATACATTTGCTTATGCACCTCAAAGCGCGATTTAACCCATTTCCTCTCAAGCCGACGTTTTTCCTTCTTGAGCACCCTTAGTTCATCCGAAAACCATTGTGCATGGGGAAGTATAGAGATAGTACGGTCCATTAGAGGTGCATGCTTGTCCAATAGACTCAACAGTTCACTGTTATAAGAATCGACCAATGCAGGTAGTGTAGATGGCGGATCGTTGATAAATCCAAGATGTTTTAAGTCTTCAGTGAAATTATCTACGTCAATCGCATATACTTTTCGGTGTTTCTTACAGACCTGCACACGCATTGGACCAGGCATATTTTAATCTTGCAAGTAATACTTGCGTGATCAGATGGAATATCAAAAAACGGACAAAGACTGGAAATAACGTCATCATCATTGTTGGTGATTATCAAATCCAGCGTATAACCCTTGGAATGAGTAACGAAGTCGACGTGCTGTTTCAAACACAATGAGTCTTCGAAAATTATGCTTCAACTACGGGCTTTAGGATTCTCCTTGCTTCGAGTCGTGAGAAATGTTTAATAACAGCCAAAATACTCATATTGAATGCTAAAAAAAAACACTACATAAATCACCTTATACTCACATTTAATTTGCGTGTTTTTATTCTTCCAAATACGACAATATTTAGCCTGGTTTCCTGGGGGGGGGGGGGGGGGGTGTACACCCTGCAGATCTGGGTAGGGGTGATCCGCTGAGGTCCTGTAAGGGTTACCCTGTTTATGACACAAAATGCCTAATTCCTATACCCTGTTCATGACAAAGCATTAAATTGGATTTCCCTGTATATGTGAACAAACGGGCCTTGTTCAGTCCTAAAGCAAGCTTTAAAATTGAGTTCACATTGCATTATTGGTAAAAAGTACTTTATCAGAATAAAGCGAGTTTTAAAACCTAGAGAACGCGCTGAATGGGTACCCTGAATATGACAGTGAATTGGAATTCAATCGGAAAATAGTAGAATTCCATACCCTGGTTATGACACCAAGGTCGAAAAACCATACCCTGTTCAGCGGATCATCCCCGTAGTCGATATAGGGTAGTACACAACCACCCCCCCCCCCCCCAACCCCCCCCCCCCCCACCCTCCCACCCCGGGACGAACACCCCCGTCCTACGTGATATATGTGAGTCCACCCCCGGGTATCTTTTCATTTTTTGGGTTCAGTTTGCAATTTTCTCGACTCAAATTTTCTTAATAATGATCAAATTGTTGTAAACAAACATTGGAGTAAGAAATAAGATGTGGATATCGGTTTTTAATATGGTTATCGGTACCTCAACTATGATAGACGTGTCTATTACAACCACAGCCCTCACAAACTAGTGTTTCAAGTGTTTTTTACGACCCCGGTGCTGGTTTACAATCCCATTTCATAACTCGTTACGACCGAACGTTATCGAACGAAAAAATCTGCTGAGGCTGCAATAAAATGACCGCATCGTTATGCTAAATACTAAATAATCACAGGGCTAAAAAAACTCTCGGTTGTATCCGACGTTCTACTTCACATTGATATTTAGTGTGTATATTTTTATTTGTAGTCTATTTAGACAACCCTGAAGCAACATCCAAGAGTATTGATGACGACAATTGGCTACACACGGACGATGTTGGTCATTATGATAGAGACGAGTGCTTCTATATCGTCGACAGAGTTAAAGAACTGATCAAATACAAAGGATATCAGGTATCAGAAAATTATAATTGGAATCACGTTGTAAAATTTCGCGTGCTCCATTGCATGATTACCTTGCGAGTTATTTTCACGAGGCAGACATCATTAAATTCGTCGAAGAAAATGTCGCCCCCTACAAGAAGCTTCGGGGCGGAGTCGAGTTTGTAGATGAAATTCCAAGGTCTTTAAGTGGAAAGATTTTGAGAAGAGAATTGAAAGACAGGTTGAGAAATTCAAAAAAATCGAAAGTCGAGAACCATGTTCGAGAAGTCACAGAAGTAACAATAATCAACTCAACACAGCTGCACCAAATGCACGAAATCATTTTAGTAAAAAACCGGCAATGCGGTCAAAATGCTGTTCCATACTTTGAAAAGAAGATGTACAAAAACGTCCATCGATTTGCTTAAATCGAATTAAACTATGATAATATCGACTTGGACAGGTGGAAACCTGAAGCTAAAACAAGCCAAAAGAAAAACATTTATTTAAACAAATTACAAAAAATCAAGCGGACATTCGCGCAGAATGGAAAAGAACATTTTCAATAACAATAAAACATTCATTATTGAACATGTTCTTGTCCATACACCGTGTTAATATCCATCGAAAGTTGATTTCGATTATTCTAAACTCATTACTGGACCAATAACATCAACAACCTAAGGCAATGTGGAAGCCTGTTGCCGATATTTGTAATAAAACAGTTGTAACATGTATAGAGCATGATAAATAATCGTGCTTGTCATGATTAATCAAGGAATGACAAATTAGTTAATAAGCCTGTGCTATATATACATGTATATATTATGTCATTTTGTAGGAAAATCTGCTATTTCAAATGTGAATAAATAGTTTGATACTCCGATAACTTTTATTTCTGTTTAGAAATATCAAAATAAATGATTTCCCAACTGAATCGATCAATTCCCATAAAAGTCTTGTTAGCCTCTAATAACCGTGACTTTGATTGGAAAATTCTCTTCAGCGAATTTTAGAACAAGAGAATAAGGTTTTGATGCCAATAATCGAGTTTCACGCTTAATGATGTGCTATTTTGTTTGTATATACGTTTGACCATGCACGCCATATTTTGTGTTTCAATGACCAGGATGGACCGTAACACAGCCCTTGGGTCAAAGATGCAAACATCTCCCAGGGTAAGTCCTCCATATAATATAAAAATTAGGTAAACCTAACAGCGGAGCTCCGATTTTATAAATAGGATTGTTATAGACAATGGAATGCTCATTCATTCATTCATTTATTCACTATCTTTTATTAAAATTGTTGATCAATGCAGAATTAATCAAAAATGGCTATAGATGAAATAGCAAACAAATAAATGAATTAATTGATTAATCTATTCAAACAACCATCAAATGAAAATAATATAACAAAAAATGAGCAATTCAAATGGTTAAATGAATGAGTGAGTGATTAAGAAGATCGATTGAAGTCTTCAAATCTTTATGAACGCGACAACATTTTACGCAAGAAATGTGCACAAAAACTCGAACAATATCCGACCGTATTTGACAGTCAACGTGGCTTCCCTACCTTTTTGTTATCTATGGTAAAAATAGCACTTGTCAATTAAAATTGATTATCCAATGAGAAGTTAGAAGAGCATTAACATGGCTTTTTGAGTTGTAAACAAATTCTGTTCGCTTTATCACGCTCTCTTTTAGGTTAACAAAATGTAATAAAAATCGAAAAAAACTTGAATTTTCTCATGAAAGGTATGATGAACAAATTATTGATAATCTATCTATCTAACACGGCTGTGCATTTTTAAAAAATAGCTAGACAACTAATATCCTATATTTATCCTATTTGCTTGCTTATGAACTTTTATTTCAAGATTAACTTTTCAAAACAAAAACATAACAAATCAAAGAATTACAAGAATCATCGATGCCGATGGAGAAATAGCTTGCTTTCATATGGATATTAAAAACAAATTAATGGAAGATCGGCAAAAAATGTTAACATACCTTAGCTATATGTTGAGGAGGATAAAAAAGTGACTTTCAATAAACTTTTGCTCAAATCCGAGAATCAACCGGCGTCACATTTCTAGTCCTGAACTGTCACTTTTCCAGTCTGAAATTTTCTTCCTCAGTTCTGATTACATGATGGCTTGTTCATGTTTTTAGAATTTTAAAAGTGAAAAAACATTTTCACAGCCTCTAAAAACTTCACACAGTTCAACAGAACGGCTTAGTATGGCTAGATCGTGTTGCTCGATCATGCATTGTGCCAAATTTGCATGCATTTCGATGCACTCCCTGTACTGGCAGTCCTGCTTAGTTGACAAACATATTGTATGAAAAGTTATTTTTTGTTGTGAATAGCTGATAAATCTGTATTGATCCTCTCGTGTTGTGAATTGCCCGTACTATAAGAATTGATGAATGAACAGATTGAACTGCCATCTTCGACATCGCGTTTTCTTCTTGCATTTCACCTCTTTTGAATTGCTGCAAATGCACAATTGTTTTGTTTTTGTTTTTATGAATTTTTGGTCATCGTTGATTTTACTTTTAAGAGTAGATTAGTCGATAAGTAATGATTGAAAAACGCCACGAAGAATCCACGAACTCGAAGCCCTTCTTTACCATCTTGCACTGACTTGTCAAATAAACTCTTCCAGAAAATATAAAATGTAAAATCTCCATCTTTGAATGACTTTTAAGTACCAAAGAAAATTTTATCAGCTCTGCATGACTTCACATTTAAATAGTTAAAAACATCGGCACGAGACTTTTACCCACTTTCTCAGTGAAAATATTTTGAAGTTTTTCTTCGGTAAGTAGGTTTTTTTCCCCTTTTCAATTCGACCTCTTTGTCTCCCTTTCTCAGTCAAAACTCTTTGAGCCGCAGTCTAGCTTAACCATTTTCTTCCCCGTTGCCCATTGTAAAAATACTTTTTCTAGAAGCTTTTCCGTAAATATAAATGGAAAAAAAGTTATCGTGAATTTGTTTTTGTGTTCACTTAAAAAAAAACTGGTCAGCGACCTTGCCCTGTAGTACACGGTAAGTACTTGGTGTATGCAGCACCAAGTGTATCAAAAGCCCTTATTTATAATATGATAAATACTATATCAACTATATCCCTAATTATCCCATATATCCCTTGTTATCCCCTATATCCCTGGTTATCCCATATATCCCTGGTTATCCCCTATATCCCTAGTTATCCCACATATCCCTAGTTATCCCATATATCCCTAGTTATCCCCTATATCCCTGGTTATCCCATATATCCCTGGTTATCCCATATATCCCTGGTTATCCCATATATCCCTGGTTATCCCATATATCCCTGATTATCCCCGATAGCCCTGGTTATCCCATATATCCCTGTTTATCCCATATATCCCTGTTTATCCCATATATCCCTGGTTATCCCATATATCCCTGGTTATCCCATATATCCCTGGTTATCCCATATATCCCTAGCTATCCCATATATCCCTGGTTATCCCATATATCCCTGGTTATCCCATATATCCCTAGCTATCCCATATATCCCTGGTTATCCCATATATCCCCAGTTATCCCATATGACCCTGGTTATCCCACATATCCCTGTTTATCCCATATATCCCTGGTTATCCCATATATCCCTGGTTATCCCATATATCCCTGGTTATCCCTTATATCCCTGGTTATCCCATATATCCCTAGTAATCCCATACATCCCTGGTTATCCCCTATATCCCTGGTTATCCCATATATCCCTGGTTATCCCATATATCCCTGGTTATCCCATATATCCCTGGTTATCCCATATATCCCTAGTTATCCCATACATCCCTGGTTATCCCATATATCCCTGGTTATCCCATATATCCCTGGTTATCCCATATATCCCTGGTTATCCCATATATCCCTAGTTATCCCATATATCCCTGGTTATCCAATATATCCCTGGTTATCCCATATATCCCTGGTTATCCCATATATCCCTGGTTATCCCCTATATCCCTGGTTATCCCATATATCCCTGGTTATCCCAGATATCCCTAGTTATCCCATATATCCCTGGTTATCCCATATTTCCCTGGTTATCCCCTATATCCCTAGTTATCCCATATATCCCTGGTTATCCCATATATCCCTGGTTATCCCATATATCCCTAGTTATCCCATATATCCCTGGTTATCCCCTATATCCCTAGTTATCCAATATATCCCTAGTTATCCCATATATCCCTAGTTATCCCCTATATCCCTAGTTATCCCATATATCCCTGGTTATCCCATATTTCCCTGGTTATCCCCTATATCCCTAGTTATCCCATATATCCCTGGTTATCCCATATATCCCTGGTTATCCCATATATCCCTAGTTATCCCATATATCCCTGGTTATCCCATATATCCCTGGTTATCCCATATATCCCTAGTTATCCCATGTATCCCTGGTTATCCCATATATCCCTAGTTATCCCCTATATCCCTGGTTATCCCAAATATCCCTAGTTATCCCATATATCCCTGGTTATCCCATATATCCCTGGCTATCCCATGAATCCCTAGTTATCCCCTATATCCCTGGTTATCCCATATATCCCTGGCTATCCCATGAATCCCTAGTTATCCCCTATATCCCTGGTTATCCCATATATCCCTGGTTATCCCATATATCCCTCGTTATCCCATATATCCCTGGTTATCCCATATATCCCTGGTTATCCCATATATCCCTGGTTATCCCATATATCCCTGGTTATCCCATATATCCCTGGCTATCCCATGAATCCCTAGTTATCCCCTATATCACTGGTTATCCCATATATCCCTGGCTATCCCATGAATCCCTAGTTATCCCCTATATCCCTGGTTATGCCATACATCCCTGGTTATCCCATATATCCCTGGTTATCCCATATATCCCTGGTTATCCCATATATCCCTGGTTATCCCCTATATCCCTAGTTATCCCATATATCCCTAGTTATCCCATATATCCCTAGTTATCCCCTATATCCCTGGTTATCCCATATATCCCTAGTTATCCCCTATATCCCTGGTTATCCCATATATCCCTGGTTATCCCATATATCCCCAGTTATTCCATATATACCTGGTTATCCCCTATATCCCTGGTTATCCCATATATCCCATATATCCCTGGTTATCCCATATATCCCTGGTTATCCCATATATCCCTGGTTATCCCCTATATCCCTGGTTATCCCATATATCCCTGGTTATCCCATATATCCCTGGTTATCCCATATATCCCTAGTTATCCCGTATATCCCTGGTTATCCCATATATCCCTAGTTATCACAAATATCCCTGGTTATCCCATATATCCCTGGTTATCCCATATATCCCTGGTTATCCCATATATCTCTGGTTATCCCATATATCCCTGGTTATCGCATATATCCCTGGTTATCCCCTATATCACTGGTTATCCCATATATCCCTGGTTATCACAAATATCCCTGGTTATCCCATATATCCCTGGTTATCCCATATATCCCTAGTTATCCCCTATATCCCTGGTTATCCCATGTAACCCTAGTTATTCCA
Source organism: Diadumene lineata (assembly GCA_918843875.1). NCBI lineage: Eukaryota > Metazoa > Cnidaria > Anthozoa > Actiniaria > Diadumenidae > Diadumene > Diadumene lineata. The sequence goes on along the minus strand of OU974074.1, from coordinate 6,656,058 downwards.
TATATCCCAGGGATATAGGGATAACCAGGGATATATGGGATAACCAGGGATATATGGGATAATCAGGGATATATGGGATAACCAGGGATATAGGGGATATCCAGGGATATATGGGATAACCAGTGATATATGGGATAACCAGGGATATATGGGATAACCAGGGATATACTGGATAACTAGGGATATATGGGATAACCAGGGATATAGGGGATATCCAGGGATATATGGGATAACCAGGGATATATGGGATAACCAGGGATATATGGGATAACCAGGGATATATGGGATAACCAGGGATATAGGGGATAACCAGGGATATCTGGGATAACCAGGGATATATGGGATAACCAGAGATATAGGGGATAACCAGGGATGTATGGGATAACCAGGCATATATGGGATAACCAGGAATATCTGGGATAACCAGGGATATAGGGGATAACTAGGAATATATGGGATAACTAGGGATATATGGGATAACTAGGGATATATGGTATAACCAGGGATATATGGGATAACCAGGGATATATGGGATAACCAGGAATATAGGGGATAACCAGGGATATATGTGATAACCAGGAATATATGGGATAAACAGGGATGTATGGGATAACCAGGATATATGGGATAACCAGGGATATATGGGATATATGGGATAACCAGGGATATATGGGATAAACAGGGATATCTGGGATAACCAGGGATATAGGGCATAACTAGGGATATATGGGATAACTAGGGATATATGGGATAACCAGGGATATATGGGATAACTAGGGATATATGGGATAACCAGGGATATATGGGATAACCAGGGATATATGGGATAACCAGGGATATATGAGATAACCAGGGATATATGGGATAACCAGGGATATCTGGGATAACCAGGGATATCTGGGATAACCAGAGATGTATGCGATAACCAAGGATATAGGGGATAACCAGGGATGTATGAGATAACCAGGGATATATGGGATAACCAGGGATATATGGGATAACCAGGGATATATGGGATAACCAGGGATATATGGGATAACTAGGGATATCTGGAATAACCAGGGATATAGGGGATAACTAGGGATATATGGGATAACTAGGGATATATGGGATAACTAGGGATATAGGGGATAACCAGGGATATATGGGATAACCAGGGATATATGGGATAACCAGGGATATATGAGATAACCAGGGATATATGGGATAACCAGTGATATATGAGATAACCAGGGATATATGGGATAACTGGTGATATATGGGATAACGAGGGATATATGGGATAACCAGGGATATATGGGATAACCAGGGATATATGGGATAACCAGGGATATAGGGGATAACTAGGGATATATGGGATAACTAGGGATATATGGGATAACTAGGGATATAGGGGATAACCAGGGATATATGGGATAACCAGGGATATAGGGGATAACTAGGGATATATGGGATAACCAGGGATATATGGGATAACCAGGGATATAGGGGATAACCAGGGATATATGGGATAACCAGGGATATATGGGATAACTAGGGATATATGGGATAACCAGGGATATATGGGATAACCAGGGATATAGGGGATAACCAGGGATATATGGGATAACCAGGGATATATGGGATAACTAGGGATATATGGGATAACCAGGGATATAGGGGATAACCAGGGATGTATGGGATAACCAGGGATATATGGGATAACCAGGGATATATGGGATAACCAGGGATATATGGGATAACCAGGGATATATGGGATAACCAGGGATGTATGAGATAACCAGGGATATATGGGATAACCAGGGATATATGGGATAACCAGGGATATATGGGATAACCAAAGATATATGGGATAACTAGGGATATATGGGATAACCAGGGATATAGGGGATAACTAGGGATATATGGGATAACTAGGGATATATGGGATAACTAGGGATATAGGGGATAACCAGGAATATATGGGATAACCAGGGATATATGGGATAACCAGGGATATATGAGATAACCAGGGATATATGGGATAACCAGTGATATATGAGATAACCAGGGATATATGGGATAACTGGTGATATATGGGATAACGAGGGATATATGGGATAACCAGGGATATATGGGATAACCAGGGATATATGGGATAACCAGGGATATATGGGATAAACAGGGATATATGGGATAACCAGGGATATCTGGGATAACCACGGATATAGGGGATAACCAGGGATGTATGGGATAACCAGGCATATATGGGATAACCAGGAATATCTGGGATAACCAGGGATATAGGGGATAACCAGGGATATATGGGATAACCAGGGATATATGGGATAACCAGGGATATATGGGATAACCAGGGATATATGGGATAACCAGTGATATATGAGATAACCAGGGATATATGGGATAACTGGTGATATATGGGATAACGAGGGATATATGGGATAACCAGGGATATATGGGATAACCAGGGATATATGGGATAACCAGGGATATATGGGATAAACAGGGATATATGGGATAACCAGGGATATCTGGGATAACCAGGGATATAGGGGATAACCAGGGATGTATGGGATAACCAGGCATATATGGGATAACCAGGAATATCTGGGATAACCAGGGATATAGGGGATAACCAGGGATATATGGGATAACTAGGGATATATGGGATAACCAGGGATATATGGGATAACCAGGGATATATGGGATAACCAGGGATATATGGGATAACCAGGGATATAGGGGATAACCAGGGATGTATGGGATAACCAGGGATATATGGGATAACCAGGGATATATGGGATAACCAGGGATATATGGGATAACCAGGGATATATGGGATAACCAGGGATATATGGGATAACCAGGGATATATGGGATAACCAGGGATATCGGGGATAACCAGGGATATCGGGGATAACCAGGGATATATGGGATAACCAGGGATATATGGGATAACCAGGGATATACTGGATAACTAGGGATATATGGGATAACCAGGGATATAGGGGATATCCAGGGATATATGGGATAACCAGGGATATATGGGATAACCAGGGATATAGGGGATAACTAGGGATATATGGGATAACTAGGGATATATGGGATAACTAGGGATATAGGGGATAACCAGGAATATATGGGATAACCAGGGATATATGGGATAACCAGGGATATATGAGATAACCAGGGATATATGGGATAACCAGTGATATATGAGATAACCAGGGATATATGGGATAACTGGTGATATATGGGATAACGAGGGATATATGGGATAACCAGGGATATATGGGATAACCAGGGATATATGGGATAACCAGGGATATATGGGATAAACAGGGATATATGGGATAACCAGGGATATCTGGGATAACCACGGATATAGGGGATAACCAGGGATGTATGGGATAACCAGGCATATATGGGATAACCAGGAATATCTGGGATAACCAGGGATATAGGGGATAACCAGGGATATATGGGATAACCAGGGATATATGGGATAACCAGGGATATATGAGATAACCAGGGATATATGGGATAACCAGTGATATATGAGATAACCAGGGATATATGGGATAACTGGTGATATATGGGATAACGAGGGATATATGGGATAACCAGGGATATATGGGATAACCAGGGATATATGGGATAACCAGGGATATATGGGATAAACAGGGATATATGGGATAACCAGGGATATCTGGGATAACCAGGGATATAGGGGATAACCAGGGATGTATGGGATAACCAGGCATATATGGGATAACCAGGAATATCTGGGATAACCAGGGATATAGGGGATAACCAGGGATATATGGGATAACTAGGGATATATGGGATAACCAGGGATATATGGGATAACCAGGGATATATGGGATAACCAGGGATATATGGGATAACCAGGGATATAGGGGATAACCAGGGATGTATGGGATAACCAGGGATATATGGGATAACCAGGGATATATGGGATAACCAGGGATATATGGGATAACCAGGGATATATGGGATAACCAGGGATATATGGGATAACCAGGGATATATGGGATAACCAGGGATATCGGGGATAACCAGGGATATCGGGGATAACCAGGGATATATGGGATAACCAGGGATATATGGGATAACCAGGGATATATGGGATAACCAGGGATATAGGGGATAACTAGGGATATATGGGATAACTAGGGATATATGGGATAACTAGGGATATAGGGGATAACCAGGGATATATGGGATAACCAGGGATATATGGGATAACTAGGGATATATGGGATAACCAGGGATATATGGGATAACCAGGGATATAGGGGATAACCAGGGATATATGGGATAACCAGGGATATATGGGATAACTAGGGATATATGGGATAACCAGGGATATAGGGGATAACCAGGGATATATGGGATAACCAGGGATATATGGGATAACTAGGGATATATGGGATAACTAGGGATATATGGGATAACCAGGGATATATGGGATAACCAGGGATATATGGGATAACCAGGGATGTATGGGATAACTAGGGATATATGGGATAACCAGGGATATATGGGATAACCAGGGATATATGGGATAACTAGGGATATATGGGATAACCAGGGATATATGGGATAACCAGGGATATAGGGGATAACCAGGGATATATGGGATAACCAGGGATATATGGGATAACTAGGGATATATGGGATAACCAGGGATATATGGGATAACCAGGGATATATGGGATAACCAGGGATATATGGGATAACCAGGGATGTATGGGATAACCAGAGATATAGTATAGCTATAGCTATGGCATTATAAATAAGGCCTTTTGATACACTTGGTGCTGCATACACCAAGTACTTACTTAGTACACGGACGTACGGCGTACGTATTTTGGAAATCCGGGTTTCCTGTGGTCGATTTCAAATGAGCTCGATGGTTTACCATATTTTCTAAATCATGGTGCTCCGCTTGCGCGGGCCTTCGGCCCGCGCGGAGCTCCGCTAAAATTGCTTTTTAGTGTGTGTGGCGAAATATATGAATTTTTCCCTAAAAGGTACCAAATCATTTGACTCTATTAATTGAATTTATTTCCGGTATTTAATGTATGTTAATGTAGGTAAAAATACCCTTACAGTTCTGGTTGTCGACGATAATAATGCTTTTGCAAAAATAACGAGGCACTCGAACTATAATACATGTTTGATGCTGTGCACAGGCAATCCATCAACGCAAGGCGCCAGTTCGTGTACAATCGCAAGCTAAAACATCTTCTATAAATCAAGTGTAAATGGCGAATAAGAGATAACACTATTGCTTGACCCAGTTTATTTTGTGCAACATTGTAGTTTTGTAATAATTCACATAAAAAAATTAAATTAACATAAATACCACTAAATAGTAATAGTGCTATTTTAAGCTAATTCTATTGTTTTCTTTTGTTTAATTAGTGCTATTTACCACTAAATAGTGACAACTGTTGCACACTTTTAGTTTTTGCACTCTAACGCCTGAATGTCAAATGAAATAAGTGAATATATAGTTAAGGCAACATCAATACAATTACAAGATTTGCTGAAGTGATGCGGGTTTTATTTACGTCCTTTTACTTTAAATGATTACGTAAAGCTCATAACGAACTGTGCAACCATAACTTTGTTCTGCCAACTGATTAAATGATCACATGACCTTTTGGAGCACGTGTCTACATATAGTGATTGTTATTTTATATCTGTGATTTACAAGATAGATATTCATTAAAGTTAGTTGATTCAGTTCCTTTTCCAGTCGTTCTTTGATGTTTCTGGTCTAAAACAGAAGAACAAAGATCCTGTTCAATGTGAGATAAGGTATTTGTACTAAGAAAGCCAGAACACGGAAAGGCAAACTATAGACTAACAGACTGCCGGGCAAACAAACCGACAATCGCACAGACAGAGAAAGCAAACACAGGTGCATTTGGTTTTGGATATGTAAAAACCCTATAATAATGCTGGAGCCATCCCGGCTGACTTTTTCAGGAATTTTCTAATAATGCTGTTCAATGAGTATTAAAAAAGCTACCAAAACATGTTTATAACTGCTCAGAAAAAGGAGGGGGTAGGGTGGGGGGAAGTCACCCCATTCCCCTTCCCTGGACCAGCCTCTGAAACACAAATAGACCAATACACACTAGGCAATGAATGAATTCGCTTTACGTCTGTCTCTGTTCTCTACATATATAGTGAGATTTGCCTAAGAAAATTTATTGACGACATGAACTGTAGATTTGTAGTCTAAATATATATTTTGAGTGTGAATGTGCGAGAGTTAGTGGCAATATGTCTACCCCGGATCCAGAGGTTAGATTTTACTTACTCTGTCTCAAGAAGGAGTAAGTGAAAATCGAACCTCTAAGACCAGGGTACCGAATTTGTCCTCAATTAGTGGGCAAAATGCTAAAAAAAACATGGAAAAGAAATAAATGATTAACAGTGTTTTTTTAATCTTAAAAGATAATTCCGTATAAAAAGCCAGATATAAAAGTAGAGATATGCAGAGAAACCGTCCGGGAGACGAAAGACAGACAGACAGACAAACAGACTGAAAGGTAGACACATACAAACCGACAGACAGATGGACTACTTGCCGGTCAAGCCTGTATCTTTACACATGTTTTTTTAACCAACGTATTGATAGTGTTGACTGCTCTGTCAATAAGATGCTGGAACGTCTTGAACAGAAGAATGTTTTTCTTCTTTCCACCAGTTAACATTAACAGCTCGTCATGATCTAGATCTTCGCCAATACCAATGGTTATCACATTACATCCGAGTTCCTGAAGAAAAACATATACTAAATAAAAATTGTAGTTGTACGATTGAGTATATTACACTACATATTACAATGATGATGATAATGATCATGGTGGTGGTGATGATGATGATATTGATGGTGATGATGGGGGTAATGATGATGATATTGATGGTGATGATGATGATGATAACGATCGTAATAAAAACTATTCAAATACTATAGCCTCGTCCGCATGTATCAGTGGTATAGGTCATGGGTTTCTACTGGATACGGGAGTGTCGAAGGGAGCAGGAAACTCAACCGTGTCTTTCCTCGCCTAGTCTCTAGTCCCTAACGGTCATTATAACCTATAATAATGGCTTGCCAACCATTTCCCTCTACTAACTATGGTTAGCTTAGTACCTTGAGTTTGTCTGTAGGCGCTGGAAGTAATTCAGCTCCTCTGAAGCATCGTCCGTCAGTGATGATGAAAATAGTCTTTGGGATATTTTTCCGTTGGGATGGTTCAATGATGCTTTTGATGATATGTTTGATTGCTTTATCGGTGGCTGTGGATCCTGCACTATACTTTACACTATCAAGGGTCTGCGGAGTACAATTAACGTTTATAAGATTGGTCAGAATAGAAGAGAATATGACTATAAGCACAAAATGTTTCAAAGTAATCTTTCGGCAAGGCCTAGGAACTAGGGTTTAAATATAGAAACAACTTACCTAAGACCATGGCTACACTATGCCTGATAAATTTGAAAACGCAACTTTTGTTCCGAAATCGTTCCGAATCGACAAAAATTGCTCATTAAACAATAGAATGAGAATGAGAATTCATGCGTTTTAATGTAAACGGAAGGCCTAACCTGATTAAATTTATCCGGGCTCGTGTGGATGTAGCCTAGGCATTTATCCCATATACACTCACTTCGCGCTACATTTCTATTTACATGCTCTATATTCTCGACTTACCGCGTTGAACGAATGACTTGATATAGGTTGTATTACAAAATCAACACTACCGTCATATCGTTACGATCATCACTACCATTATTATCCGCAATATGCATGCCCATATCATCATCAACATTACCATCAACAATTTGTTACCATACCTGTTATCATCATCAACTGAGTACCATTACTGTCATATATAGCTTCATCATCATATCATCATTATCATCATCAACTGAGTGCGATCACCGTCATATCTTCATCATCATCATCATCGTCATCATTATCACCATCAACAATTTGTTAACATATTTACATCATAATCAACTGAGTGTGATCACCGTCATATCATCATCATCATCATCATCATCATCGTCATCAACAACAATAATTTGTTGTCGTAACTGTACGATTATCAACTAAATACTATTACTGACATATATACTATATGGAGAGGATATTGCATGGAGAAGGAGAAGTATTGGTATATTATGGATAATTATATGATAAACATCAGTACTCCCATCACTGACCTGTATTGTATTATCACTAGTGTATTTTTCAGCACAGCTAATACGATATCCTCAATCAATAACATTAACTTACTTCTTTGATTTCTCCTTTCTTGACTGCTTCGCTGTCAACCCATGTGAGATAAGTATAGACTGCATGATCAAACGCCACAATGGAGATTCTTGATCCTGATTTACCTTTTCCAAAGTCGAAGGCGTCTATGAGTTTCTGGAGAAATTCTTTGACTTTCTTGAAATTGTCTTCACCAACACTACCAGACACATCGATGAGAAGAACGACATCGGCAATATCAGAGCACGTAACTGAATGACCAAAAGAAGAGCTGGATTAATACAGGAGAATAAAGGTATATTGGTAATACTTTAGGAAAATGCAGAGGAACAATATATTTGGATAAAACACATTAACTCGTCAATTCATGGTTGATTTGAATTGAATAGTTTTACAGAGCAAGCATTTTGTTGACAGATTGTAATCGATAATGAAAACTGCCTTGGTGCGTTATAGCCTCAAATATAGTCCCTTTTTATCCCTCGGATCCCTGGTGACTTTTAATTTATTTTTGTCGTTTGCAACTGGCCCTGGAGCCCTGGAGACTTGAAGACCTTGAAGCCCTGGACACCTGAAGCCATGAAGCCCCAGACCCCTCGAGCACTGGACTCCTCGAGTCATGAAGCCCCTGCGTCGCAGAGCCTGGAACCTGGAGCCCTGGAGTCCCTAAGTTATTCAACGCGAGAGGTTTCATGGAATTTTAGTGCTTTAAAGCAGACTAGACGTGTACCTTTAGCCTAGTAAGCTTCTAGCGGAAATGACGTCAGGTCTGAGCTTATTAGGGATAACTCTAAGGAACTAGACGCCATGTAGGCGTTTACTCGGGGTACCTTATAGATTCTTCTGGAGCAGTTTTATGAAAAATCATGTAAGCAGTTAGCTCTTGTACTATAATGTCTGCGATGGTTATATAGGAAATTTAGACGTCCAGCCTGTAGGTGTTTACTTGGGCTAGTTACACATTAATCTTGGAGAACAGAAGTACTTTTTAAAGAAGATAAATAGTAAATGACTTGAATGCATAATGAACAATATGCAGCTTTGCTACAGCATATGAGTACACTGAGTGTAAATATAACTCCAGCAACTGCTATATATTTTTGTCATACTATGTGGACGTTAGGACTTCATTTTCATTTTCTTTCGTCAATTTCATAACGTTATTATGTCAAAATAAACTTTTAAGTTTATCAAACCTTCTGGTTGTTGACATGGTGTTTTATTTTTTGTGCGAGATGCCTGCCTAAACCGACGATTTATTCGACAGCGAAGACTACTCCATGTGGCCGGTAAATTTTTCAAAATTGATTATACAACGGTACAAAAATAGACATTAAATAAACAAAATATCATGAAAAAAACTACTCAGTACTCGATTACAAATCGTTGCTATACAAAAACAGACTTATCGTGGTAAGAAGCGAGCGAAGAAGCCACTTTGTTTTCTGCTTGAGCGATTCAAAATGGCGTTGTTGCCGCTGTGCCGACTAGAGAGTTTGATTTGAGTTCATTTGAAGTCTTTGAGCTCATTCGAGTTTCATTTGAGTTGTGGAGTTCGCGGAACAACCTTGGCTTTTTGTCGACACCTTTGGCTCTGCATGACATTGGGCTCCCTGTGGTCTCCGAGTGATATTCGCAGTACGAGGCAAATTTCCAAAACTCTGCATGATACACAGACTGAAAGGTAAACTATGACTCGGGCCCCCCTAGGGGGGGGGGGGGGGGTACCCCGAGTAATAATCCCATATCTATCATAAATCTTAAAGTAATTCGAATCAGCAACCAAAAACAACGATTTTGGTTTGCTCACACGTACGTATCCAACAACAATAAATCAGTGTCAAAACAAAAGAATCAGCAGCTTAAAAATAAACTAAACCGTCTCCTGGTCACTCTCCTCTACCAACTATGCATACGAACTACCAAGAGAATATTAGATAAGATAGCTTATCCCCCGTATTGGGCTTTACACGCATCAGGGGATCTTTTCATTCTAGGTGCGGTCGCATTGTCAAAACATCTCAAAAAAAAATTCTAAAAATAGCACGACGAGTAGATGGATGGGGTCCGGGGATACGTTTTCTTAACTCATACTCTGTTGGAACTACCTTCAGTCTCGTTCTGAGTTGGGTCGATGAAACTAGGATCATCAGGTTTTAGGATCTACAACAAATTATATCAGGTCAATAAAAGTTATAACATTGTCATTAAAAGTGTCTTAATATTTGATGAATAGAGTGCACGCACTAAAAGAGTGCAACATGAATACCACCAAATAGTGCTATTTTATGCTAATTATATTGTTTTCTTTTGCTTAATTAGTGCTATTTATAACTAAATAGTGACAACTATTGCACACATTTAGGACACATTTAGTGTTTGCACTCTAAAACATCTCGTCACTATATAGCGACGCGTACGTTTATTCCCTCTACCAGGCTGATAATCAGAGCAATATAAATATAAACGTACATGATTATTCGTGAGTGCACAAGAGAACGGTTTACAGTTGACCAATTTCGAATTCTCCTTTACAAAGCTTTGGCCTCGAAGCCATCTAACATATTCTGTTATTTAGTAACAATGAAATGTGGAGTCTGTTTGTGTGAGAAAGACAATTCAAACATTTGGAGCGAATATGTCTTTCTTTCGGCGAACCACATAAGACGGGTGCAACGGAGGATAAGCAAGGTCTGCGTAAAATTTACCATTGCAGGCCCAGCTATAATATCTTCTAGTGTAATTCGATTTTTATCCCTGACAAAAAATGAAGTGTAACTTTTTCGGTAGCTGTGATACCGATTCAATAGCTAAAATCCTGATCTATCACTAGATAACGGCTGATCCCTGATCCCGCACACTATGTCACGTTTATGCTATAACGTTTTTGCATCCCTAAAGCATTCTTGAACCCATGCCCTTCAATGTTGGAATGCCTCTCTGTTTGGAAAAATGGATCAGGAAAGGGAAACTAGAAGGTCCTTTTGATTATGCAGTATGTAATAAAAGTTTGTAGCAGCTAGTTATTGTCTTTATCGGGTTTAACCTTGAGCGTCTTAATTTCAAAGTATTTGTATAGGTAATAAGATGGTTTCGAGTTCAATTTGGAATTGATTTGCACGAGTTTGTTTTTCAAAGAGTTTGTAATTGCATGAGCCCGTAGGGCGAATACAATTTGGCTCTTTGAAAAACAAACGAGTGCAAATTAATCCAAATTGACCGAGAAACCATCCTATTACCTTTTAATAATATACATTAAAAAAATTCGGTAAAATAAAAAAAAAAAATGAGAGACGTGTTTGTTTTTACAAATGACGTGTTGCGGACCACGTGAGTATTTTATTGAATCAGATTGCTTGTTTTATGGAGAGATAAAATGGCCCTTCGCTTTGTAACTGAGGTGGTCTTCCTTGGACATATCCCTTGAAAATTTGAACGGGAGATCTTTCACCTCCAACTGCAAACATGCTCTTGGCGTCCACGGAGGCCAAACTGTTGGGTAAGTAGCCACCACATTGTACTAATTAATGCAGCAGGGCTTGTATTCCAAGTTTTCCAGCTTTCCAGAGCTCTTCTTCTTCTTTTTGGCTAACTTGTCTTGCTTTGTTAGGTCGTTTTCCGCGGCCATCTTCCCTGAGCTGCTAGGCTTCTCCCTCTAGTACTTGTTTTGACGAAATAAACTGTCGGTCACGGATAATGGAAAGTTTATATCCTTTTTCCTTTAGGTGTCGATCAATAGCAGCAATCATGACACGAAGGCTATCAGGCTCATAATCTTGGCCATTTTTTGTCTTGACTTCGGCATAAAATCTCTCAAGTAAACAATTTAGGTCGTCAGGTTGAATCGTTTCAATTTCTTGATTGACACCCTTTTCTTTGCACCAAAGCGACACACTTTTAGCCAGAAAGCAGTACTTTTACTAGTATTTTGATTTTTGGACCCATTTGTTTAGCTGTTCTATAGCATTTTCTGCTGCTGAAGCAAATCTCGAGTTTTGGGTAGCCATTTTTTTTTTTGCTTTCAAAGTTACCACCGAAAGTGCTGAATTGTAAACTGAAATCTGATTGGATGTCACAGCTTTCTTTGTTTTATGGGCCAATCAGAATTGCAGGATTTGTAATATGCACTGGTATTACAATTTTTTGCACTGGTGTTATAGCTTTTTGCACTGGTGTTGCAGCTTTCTGCACTGGTATTACACTTTAACTGCACTGCTCTTAGCCGATCACAATTGAGAATTTTTTTTATGCATATTATTAGTTTTCTAACATGCACCACAATGATGCTAAATTGTAATACAGCTAAGGCTTTATCTCAGTATATTTTGTATACCTTGTAAAAGTAGGCTCTCATCACTCCTCCGACACAAATTTCTCCATCCACATCACTGACAATGGTTTTGTTGTGCTTCAAAGCTCCTGTGCAGCTGTGATCTGGGGCTAGTGTGTACCTTAAGTTAATTCAATAACAACGATAACTGAAATAACGATAACGGATTGTAACAGCGACAAGGACAAGGACAAGGACAAGGACAAGGACAAGGACAAGGACAAGGACAAGGACAAGGACAAGGACAAGGACAAGGACAAGGACAAGGACAAGGACATATCCAAATATTTCTGTTCTCCTTAGTATTTCTTTGTTTTTAAAAGAAAGTAAACAACAAATCTATTTCACAATTGGACTGGAGGATCATGGCTAACATAGTTAACAAGGGAAATCGAATTTATAAAAAAAAGCCCACTATTAAAGCTCAAATAGCTGATAATTTTCATTGTTAAATCCATCAGAAGGGAACACAGTAGATAGGACTCATATGGATCCTTTTGCATTTCCTTTCTACCAAATCGATTCACGGGAAAAAAAAGGTCAAAAGCAGAATAAGCTCGTACAATGCAGTTTGGCAAAACATAAGTCATAGTGGGTTAGGTAGTGGGTAAGCATATGTAAAAGACCTGCTTACCCAGTGACAATGACTGGCTTACCCGCTAGCCACCTTACCCACCCTATACGAAAACTATTTGGAGGCCGTGCGTCAATACTGCAAGTACGTACTCAAATGTGGTTTTTGCAAAACATAAGTCATAGTGGATTAGGTAGTGGGTAAGCATATGTACATGAACTGCTTACCCAGTGACAATGACTGGCTTACCTGCTAGCCACCTTACCCACCCTATACGAAAACTATTTGGAGTCCGTGCGTCAATATTGCAAGTACGTACTCAAATGTAGTTTTTGCAAAATATAATTCATAGTGGGTTAGGCAGTGGGTAAGCATATGTAAAAGACCTGCTTACCCAGTGACAATGACTGGCTTACCCGCTAGCCACCTTACCCACCCTATACGAAAACTATTTGGATAACGTGCGTCAATACTGCAAGTACGTACTCAAATGTAGTTTTTGTAAAACATAAGTCATAGTGGGTTAGGTAGTGGGTAAGCATATGTAAAAGACCTGCTTACCCAGTGACAATGACTGGCTTACCCGCTAGCCACCTTACCCACCCTATACGAAAACTATTTGGAAAACGTGCGTCAATACTGCAAGTACGTACTCAAATGTAGTTTTTGTAAAACATAAGTCATAGTGGGTTAGGTAGTGGGTAAGCATATGTAAAAGACCTGCTTACCCAGTGACAATGACTGGCTTACCCGCTAGCCACCTTACCCACCCTATACGAAAACTATTTGGATAACGTGCGTCAATACTGCAAGTACGTACTCAAATGTAGTTTTTGTAAAACATAAGTCATAGTGGGTTAGGTAGTGGGCAAGCATATGTAAAAGACCTGCTTACCCAGTGACAATGACTGGCTTACCCGCTAGCCACCTTACCCACCCTATACGAAAACTATTTGGATAACGTGCGTCAATACTGCAAGTACGTACTCAAATGTAGTTTTTGTAAAACATAAGTCATAGTGGGTTAGGTAGTGGGCAAGCATATGTAAATGACCTGCTTACCCAGTGACAATGACTGGCCTACCCGCTAGCCACCTTACCCACCCTATACGAAAACTATTTGGAGGCCGTGCTCAAAAAAACAATTATTTTGAATTTATGGACATTATAGAAATTTAATAATGGTTTCAAAAAAACTATGCAGTTTGAAAACAATGCCAAACTTAGTTTTATTTGTTGATGTTATATATACAAGAACTTACTCCAACAATTAACATCCAATCAGAGTGTTTGAGAGCAAAATTGTTTAAAACGAATGTTTTGTTATTCTCCCGGAGGACACTTATCTATTCACTCCACTCTGTTCTATCTCTGTACAAATGTTGTTCCTTTTAACAAACACCAACAATGGTGAAGCTCCTTTTTTCTCTCTTAGGACATACATGATATTGTAATTTATTCCGTTCTTTTGTGTTTATCTTTGAGTGCATCTGGTTAAAGTTTGTAGCCGAATATTCGTTCATTCAGTTTAGTGGATATTATGGCGTCCTTGAAAAGGCTTATTCCAAATAGACGTCTTTCAAGTAAAGCGGTTCAAAACCAACTACAATCTGCAATTGTGAATGAAGTGCTGACTAAAGAGTTGAAGGTAGTTGCTGCAAGACTGGTTTGGAAAACCTCCAAACCAGACCTTAAAAATGCACGGTTATTATTAACCAACAAGAGAAACTTCGCAGATTCTATAGTAGCGAGGCAACACGATGTTTTATTTTTCTTTTCATGCCTATCATCTATACAAGAAAGAAAGAGAAAACGAGAACTAAATTCAGATATTGATGAAGACGAGGAGGAGCTATTTCCAACAATATATCCATCAATAAATTATTGGATTGTAACATTATCCAAAGAAGACGACGTAGAATCAGTTTTATTTCGACAACTGCTGGATTCAGGTCTAGACATCGATGAGCTAAAACCCATCCGATCTAGAAAGAAGACTAGCCAAAGAGAAGTTTTGACAGCAACGTTATGTACATGTGTCCAAGACTACAACAACAACTACGTGAAAGAATTGATGAAAAAGTCGATAGATTTCTGCACCGAAGAGCTATTAGGTGAACTTTTACACGAACACAACTCTCAATTACGTTCGGCAAGCCATTTGACTGGGGCGTCTGTACGTGAACAAGTCATAAGAATTGTGAATTGCGACATAGGATCACAAAATACAATTTCCAATGCTGTCAAAGGATTGAATAGCCTTGGCTTAGATCTTCAGGTTTGTTAAATTTTCATATTTGATCCATATTTAGTGTTTTTTGTCATCTTTTTTAATAGTGTTTCTGTGTATTTAACAGGTCATGGAATCGCCCAATCTTCCAGGAGATGTTATCATGCGAAATCAAAGTTCTGTACCTACTAGACAGCCAGAGAATAAAATTCTTGCAGCAATAAGAACGGTTGAAAAGTCCATGCTACGCCTGAAGTGCTCGTTACACCAAGGTGATGTTTACGTTAAACCAGCCTGCTCCGAGTATACGTACGTCTATTACAAAAACATGACAGACTTCCTACAACAACTTAGTGGAAATCAAACATTAGCAGAGACGTTGGTGGGCCATATACCACAAATCACACAAATTCTGTCAAGTCCGAGTTGTGCTGTTATTCCACAAATCAAAATTGATATGAACTTGATCGAGGTAAGATATTATTGTTATTACAGCAATGACGAGACTGAAAAGGCGAAACAACGACTTTAAAGTCATAATGATGTTAAAGTAAATATTGCAAGATCAGCTATTTCAAATAACTCCCTTGAGGCTTTCAATAAGGTTTCATTACACAAATTTACTGTCTGGTCTACATGTGTATATATATATATCTTTTTGATTGAATGGACAACCTCAATGGTATCGAATGTATACCTGACATGTTTACACACTCAAATTATTCTCACACAATTTTCGTTACTTATAGGTACAACCCAGTGGGACTTGCTTCGACATCGTACAGAAAGCCTTTGTGAAAAACCCGATTTCAGAAACAGACAGAGGGAAGATAAGCCCGAGAGCTTTTGTGAAATATGAGTACAATGCGACTAAAGTGCCTCAACCATCCTTGTTCATTTCGGGAATAACGAATTCGTTTCCAGACGAAACCACCCGAGTGTCATTTATGAGAAAATACTACCAGCTACTGTGCACTGGGCACTTCCAACACAAAACAAGAAAGCTCTGTGTGATTGGACCTAAAGATAGTGGAAAAACAACATGGATAGCACCTCTTCATGGCATCATTCCAGTCAACAGAATTGCCACTGTGACGCGTGAGAGGCAATTCAGTACACAGTGCATCAACGACGCCACACAACTGGTCTTCATAGATGAATGGAGTTCGCAATCACTAGACGTGGAATCAGCGAAGAAACTTTTCCAAGGGGGTTTCTATGTCGCTTCAGTGAAACACCAGAAGCCAACATCAACGATTTTAAAATGTCCATTCTACCTAACCGCAAACGAAATGCCGCACTTTACTGAGACTGACGATTCAGCCATCCAGGCACGTTTAGCTGTCTTCGAAACGACAAGCATCTCGAAACCCATTCCTAGGGCCAACGAGTGGCTTCGCAAGAACTGCATGCAGGTTTTTCACTACTTGGCTGATGAACTGCAGAATGAGCCACTGTTTAGGTAAGTCACAACCCAAATACTCATCTAATTTCAGAGGATGTGTTCATTTTCAATACATATAGCAGTTGGGATACATAACAGATGGTTGTTGTAGTTGTTGCTGACGCAGCTGTTGTTGTCAACTTGGCTATATTAATTCTTTCACGTAATTCATTTTAGTGATGACGAGGATGAGATAGAAAATGAAGACATGTCATTCGGTGAGGGAGCAGTATTCAACGACTATGACAGAGCTGAGACAAGCCTCATTTCAACTGAAGAGATCAACTGTTTGGAGCTACACGAGGACGACGAGCAAGAGAGGTAAACATCTCATGATTCTCAGTTAAATTATATGGTTTTCATCAATTGTAATTTCATCTGGTTTTTACTTTTGTTTTAATTATAGAACACCATACGATCCTCAAAACGCAATTACTAAAGAAGATGAAGTATCCCTTGTAAAGGCTGCTATCCGACTCGAACCAGAACGCTACAACATCGACCATAGATTGCAAATAACACACGGGCCAACCTCTAGTCCAGAATATCTCAAATCTGTGATGCTGATGATTCTGTCCAAACTTCGTGTCCTTCGTCTAGACACGTTTGAAGAGATGAAACTCCAAATGCTTGCTGATGAAAATTCAGAAGATCCAAATGCTGCTCTCGATGCCTGGCTTCTAATAAATGGAAGAACGAGGAAACAGTTTGATGTTGATATCTTGTGTCGAACATATCCAGGAATGCGAAAATATATCAACAAAACAAGTGATGACCAAAACACTGAACAACAACAAGACGATGATGCAACAAATAGTGATAATGAGGGTGATGGTGACAGAGACGATGATGATGGTGATAAAAGTGATGACGAACGAATTGATGATGAGACCGATGACGATACCGATGATGAAGAACGTCAAGAAAACAACACAGAAAGTAATGATGATGCAGGTGATGATGGAGATGATAGTAAACACGAAGATGACACGAGAAATAACGATAGTGAACATGATGGTGACAGAGACGATGATGATGGTGATAAAAGTGATGACGAACGAATTGATGATGAGACCGATGACGATACCGATGATGAAGAACGTCACGAAAACAACACAGAAAGTAATGATGATGCAGGTGATGATGGAGATGATAGTAAACACGAAGATGACACGAGAAATAACGATAGTGAACATGATGGTGACAGAGACGATGATGATGGTGATAAAAGTGATGACGAACGAATTGATGATGAGACCGATGACGATACCGATGATGAAGAACGTCACGAAAACAACACAGAAAGTGATGATGATGCAGGTGATGATGGAGATGATGATAGTAAATGCGAAGATGGTTCGAGAAATAACGATAGTGAACAAGATGGTAACAGAGACGATGATGATGGTGATAAAAGTGATGACGAACGAATTGATGATGAGACCGATGACGATACCGATGATGAAGAACGTCACGAAAACAACACAGAAAGTAATGATGATGCAGGTGATGATGGAGATGATGATAGTAAATGCGAAGATGGTTCGAGAAATAACGATAGTGAACAAGATGGTAACAGAGACGATGATGATGGTGATGAAAGTGATGACGAACGAATTGATGATGAGACCGATGACGATACCGATGATGAAGAACGTCACGAAAACAACACAGAAAGTGATGATGATGCCGGTGATGAGGTAAGTATTCTACTCAGAGTACCAATGTCATCCGTCACAAGAAATAATTATTCTTCTATATCATTAATTATAGGATGTTGCAGACAACCACAAAGACACTGATGATGACCACAACAGTAAAACAGCCGATCAACCAAAAAGAAGACCATGGCTTGTAAAATTCGCATCCTGGTTCAACAAAGGCTAAATGTAAATAAGTAACATGATCTACGCTGTTGTGTATCAATGTCAAAATAAAAGTCACAAAACACTGGCAGAAAATTTGATACAAGAGTTGCATATTAATATAACATAATATCTAGAAAGAGTAAGATAAAAAGATGACTCAGTTTTCAAGCATGTCAGCTCGCTTCTGACCCACTTCAAGTGTTATGTTGAAAGTCTGATAGAAAATCGATTGACCACCCCTCCCCTCCCTAGCATCGAGGGGGAATACTTGCAGTACGCACAGAAGTCCTCAATTTAGTTTTGGGCAAGAGTGGGTAAGTGGGTAAGTGAGCTAGCTATTGTATTCAATCATGCTAGCTCACTTCTTACCCACTTCAAGTGTTATACTTTTAAAAAGTCTGATAGAAAATCGATTGACCACCCCTCCCCTCCCTAGCATCGAGGGGGAATACTTGCAGTACGCACAGAAGTCCTCAATTTAGTTTTGGGCAAGAGTGGGTAAGTGGGTAAGTGAGCTAGCTATTGTATTCAATCATGCTAGCTCACTTCTTACCCACTTCAAGTGTTATACTTAAAGTTTGCTAGAAAATCGATTGACCACCCCTCCCCTCCCTAGCATCGAGGGGGAATACTTGCAGTACGCACAGAAGTCGTCAATTTAGTTTTGGGCAAGAGTGGGTAAGTGGGTAAGTGAGCTAGCTATTGTATTCAATCATGCTAGCTCACTTCTTACCCACTCTTCTTTAAAAAAAATGAATATCTTAGCATTCTGTGACAATTTTATTGAAGTACATGTAATTCATCTATTTACACAAACTCTTAAATTTACTTTCGGCTCTTTTTCTCAAAGAATCAGCTTTTCTGCCTTTTTGAAACTTGAAAGTTTTATCTCTCAAAATTGCTGTCCATTGTCCATTCCCGTGTCGTAGCAACCCTTCTTTTAAATATTTGTCTTCTTCATTCGTGAATCGGAGCTGGAACCTTTTGGAGATTGACGCTTTAACTGATGATGTTATATTCTTTTCTCCGTCACAAGATTGGAAATTCTGGTCTGGAATGCTGTGTCTATCACTGCGTTGAGTATTGGTAGGTATTTCACTGATCTCGTCATCACTTGATGATTTTGACATCTTATTAGGGATGCTATTGACGTCACAAAGCTTGGAATGTATGTACTCTTTCACTTGTTCCCCCTGGATACCTTGAAGCTTTCTCATGCACTCTTTTCCCTTTTTGGCTATATCCCTCGAGTGCTGTTTCTGGTAATGAACTCGAGCAACCACAGAACTGTGCTTTTGATTATGAGACACTACATCTTGTTCTTCAAGGGTGAGGTTTTTCACGCTCTCTGTTTCAACTATTTGTCGATACCGGCTTGGGTGGATGTACTTTTCAATGGCGTCATACACCATCTTTGTCATGAGATTACTGAGTTTGTCATATTGTTTGCCATTTCGAGTAACCAACACGTAGTTACATTTTGGCTCCAGTCGCGTGCGAATGTGTTGTACATAATCATCAATGAGTTGTATATCACTTGGAGATAACACCAGCGAGTCAAAGCCATACGTTTTGGCAGTTTTAAATTGCTTTTGGTCAATAAAGCATTCATTTGTTTTGGCTGTTTCAATCATTTGTGTAGTGAGATATTGGAATGTCATTGGTCTTGAACATTTCACTTGCAGAAAGAGATAAACAGCAACGAAACGCGTCGCAAATGAAAGATCCAAAGCACAGACAGGCTCATCAGGCTGACTTTTACATTGCTGGAGAATCTGATGATATCTTGGAAGATGGTAAGGGATTACTTGCAGTAATTCTTCCATTGTTGCCCAATGTCCTTTAGATTCCAATGTTTCTATGTCCAAATCATGGGTCCACTGCAATTTCATGCTCTTGGAGACACACTTCCTCGCTTTTTTCAGGTTAACCTCAGCTACTGAAATATTTTTCAAAACAGGATCTTGAAGCTTGCCACTAGCCTTTCGAAAATCGATTAGGTCTGATATTGCATCAATATATCCAACACGACCAGAGTGACCAACGTTGTATTCATCTTGTAAGGCATCGATGAACTTAAAAAACATGATGGGCGATGAAATTGAAAAATCGATGACTTCATCAGTAACTTTTTCCTCATCTTCATAGCAAAACTTTAAAAACTTGAATGCTCTGCTTACAGTTTGTTTTGCATCACGCATTGACTTCCCACCACCACATCCTGTAAGCCAGTTGTAAAATGATTCACCAATTTCACTTGCAATAGAGTAGGATGGAATAGCATGATAGCTAGTTTTGTTTTGTGACTGGACTGATCTTCTTTCGCATGTTTCTGTTAACAAATATTCCTCTGGTTTCTTGTCAAAGTAATGAAACCAGTCGTGTTTTGATTTGACATGTTTTCTACAGCCTCTCTGTGTTGTGAAACCATCGTGTTCACAATTGGAAACAGGGCAGTAATATTTCTCATCATTTTCCTTTTCCAAGTGCAATCTTTTTGGTTTAGGAGAAGCATCTTTAAGGTAACAGGGGACAAAACCGAGGTCACTTTTTAAAAGTCACGTAGCAAGCACAGTTTAGAAGTTAACCCTAGTAAAGTATATATTTTCTGAAAGCTTAAAGGACATATAACGTGGCTGTGTAGTTTATATGATTGACTAAGTTTTAATTAGTAACTTATTAAATTTTGAACAAAAAAAGAGAGGTCATTTTTAAAAACTTTATTCTCAGTCAAACATTACTTAATCAATGAGAAAAGTATTTTAGCCTGTTACCAAACTCATCAATTTAAAAACCGTGTCTCACTTTTTTGATTTAGGTCTTTGTTAATTTTTAATTGATTTTTGATCATTTTTTGGTGATTTTTTTCCTAAAAAAATAAATTTTTTGAACATTTTTTATGTTTTCTCTAAAACGAAAAACCATTTTACAAAAATGAGACACGGTTTTTAAGTTGATGAGTTTTGTAAGAAGGCAAAATAGTTTTCATGATGATTAAGTAATTTTTGGTGGAGAATAAAGTTTTTAAAAATGACCGCTAAATTTTTGTTCAAAATTTAATAAGTTACTTATTAAAACTTTATCAACCATACAAACTACACAATCACATTATTTGTTCTTTTAGCTTTCAGAAAATATATACTTTTCTAGGGTTAACTTCTAAACTTTACTTGTTACGTGACGTTCAAGAAGTCACATCGATTTTGTCCCCTGCTACCTTAACAGACGACCAATCTACCTTCTTTCTCTTCGACATGGTGCTGTAAAGACGCGCAGCAATAGCAAATGTGAAGAATTGTCTTTCAGGCAAGATGTTCTTTTGATCAAAACTCTTGGGACCTCTTCTCAACATAGGGAACATGAAGATGATTGGATATTATAAATTACCACAAAAGGACCCATGAGACAAGCTTGAACATGCTTGGGCATGTTTGATCATGCCCAACACAATAGATCGTGTTGGAACATATAAATAAATAAAAAGTTACTTATCATTTGTCTCACGATGTTAGTCTTGTAAAAAACGCGACGTTTCGACTGCATTCAGCTAGTCATCATCAGGCGGAATGCGTAGAAAGGGATGACGCAATATTTTTATACTCGTCTATTCCCATGGGAGTGCATTTTGATGGTGCGAATGTATGCCTCTGGGATTTCAATGCCGCTATCTCTATTAATGTTGGTGGGGTGGAGTCTGATCTGTATGGAACAACATGTGTTGGAACATGTTTGGGCATACATGGACTTATTTCGACCTGTCTGGGAATGCTAAATATTCTGTATATTTAATTTATTTAATAATTAATTCATTAAGAAGATGACAATTATTATCATTCTACACGATATATAATATATCATTTAAATATTACAATAATAATAATAAGAATATTAGAAAGGAACAAAATGTTCCTTTTTGTCGAAAGGAACGCTTCATGTTATTCCCATTTCGATCAAAATGAACTGACCGTTCAAATTTTGTAAATAACTTGTTCCCTTTTAGTTTCTCAAAACTGTTCCTAATTCGTTCTGAGGAACAAAATGTTCCCTAAACGTTTAGAGGAACATAGCTCATAGCGTTCCTTTTTTATCTGAAAGGGAACTCAATGCGATATTTCATGGAACAATTTGTTCCCATTTAAGATCTGGCATTCCCTTTTACTTGAAAGAGAACGCATCATTTTATTAACAAGAACGAAATGTTCCCATTGTGTTTTACATTTGGTCCTGTTTTGTTAAAGAAGAACATAACGTTCCATCTAGAGGAACAAGTCGTTCCCTTAATAAAATTGCAATGAACCTTTTCACTAAAACAGTCCATCAATGGACCCATTTATCAAATAAGACCTAGCATTCCCTCATAAAGGAACAATAGAACTTCTTTCATTCGGAACCTTTACAGTTATAAAGGAACAATTGTGTTCTTCATAAAGGAACTTGACAAAAACGAAAATATCAAAACTCCGTACCAAAACAGTGAATATAAAACTAAAACAACAATGCAAAACCCTTTCCAAAGAAGTGAAGGAATGAGTCGAAGTGACGTTTGCCGTTTACATCAACAAAAAAGAGAGAAATAAAAAGAACAGTAATTTTGGACTATGTTGAAGGACAAGGACAAGGACAAGGACAAGGACGATAGTAATAACGATAACAATAACGATAGTGTTAACGACAGCGATAAAGATAACGATAAAGATAACGATTACATATTGCTATGAAAATAAACGACGACATTTCTCTTACTTTGCAAGAAACTTTTTAATAGGTCCTTTGGCACTAAAGCAGATTCCATAATTCTCCAACGCGAACCAGCTATTCCCCAGTCTAATTGCTTCAGCTCGGCAACGGCATGTCAAACTAAAAAAAACAAAGACAGTACTTTCCATGACAAATTAATAAAGAAAGTTAACTATTCGTATTTAGATACTTAGCTTCGCCTAAAGCAAAAATCTTACAAAATCATTCCTCTGGCAGAGGCGCATCGAGGTGAGGGGCCAGAGGCTCCGCCTGGTGCTCCCCCTTTTGCGAAGACCTGATTTATTTTTATAGATAGTACTTTTAATTTTTTGATTGATAATCAGCAAATTTGTTTATGAGTGGATCCACTTTCAAAATTTCTGAATCTTCAGTTTTGATTGGTGCCCTTCCATTTCAAAATTGTTTGATCCGTCCCTGTCCGGCACTGAAGTAAATTGAAACAATATAATCAAAACAAAACAACAGAACATGGTTCATTCTGTAGCCCTACTCACTCCATAAGATAGTCGTAAAGCTTATTCCAGTCAACCTGCACATTGCCACTTTTTCTATCGTCAAAAAGAGTGGTCAAACCTCGGTCATCGTCTATTCTGCAGCCTTTTTTCTCCCAGTTTTTTTTGCATGTTTGGTACGCGGCTGAACAACAACAACAACAACAAAAGATTGTTAGCATTCAATGGAATAAATGGTTTTGCTAAAGACCGATACATATAAGGCAGCTGGCATACGCAACATGCTCTATGTACCGACCGATTCTTAGTGACACATCCTTTTAAACTCTGCAATCAAAAAAGTAGCAACTTACAATGGACATCAGAAACAGCAATAGCACACAAGAACACCGCTAGTACCGCGTAACAACTCACTGAAAAAAAAAGAAGGAAAACACAGTTTTCAGAGATAAAACTACATACTGCGAGAGCAATAACACAGAAAAATAAGACAAAATAAGAGAAAGAAATGAACAGAGAAAGAAGAAAGAATTAGGTTTTAGCAAACAAAAAATCAATTTTTACCCGCATTTCAAAGCAACACGATTAGGTAATCTTGACGCAACGCGCTTCGAGCTACAGCCGTTTCGACTTAAGCGCTTTATGAGTTGCGCGCTCCAGCATGCTCCAAACTAATCGGAATACGCGCTTAACCACGCCCATTGCATAACTCGATATAAGCAAACTTTGTCACTTGGGGTGAGATGGAGCGCTTCATTCGTCTGTTATTACTTACTTGCTCAGTGTAATGGCTAATAGATATATTCCAACAAAGGTGTGACTGTTCAATATTCCCTGATGAAACGTACCTACTTTTATAACCAAAAGTTACCATGGATACCGAGGCCTAATGTTAAGAATGCTAGATAACATCTCAGTCAATAAAAGTTGTACAAATTATTGTCTTGGAAAAAACATGCATATGTACATTTATGGCAAAAGTGACATATCAGGTTATTTTTGGCTACATTGACCCCCTCCCCCCTGTCAGTGTTGGTATAAAGCCGTGACACTATCCATGGATTCCACATTGAATAGGGAGGGGCAGAAGTTGCATTGATATGGCGTCAGAATGTGATATGATGCTTAAAAATAGATGTTTCAGAAATAGTGTGAGCTATGTTTGTCCAAAATTGTTAATCGATGGTAGTACTTAAAGTCACTTGATGTTTTTATTGACTACAATAATTGTAATTTTGGCATTTTATTTTTAAATGATTCTCATATGATAAATTTGAAAATTAAGCTGATAAAACAAAAAAAAATAAGTAAATAAATCCAAGACAAACATAAAACACGCAATAACTAACAGGAAACAGCAAAACATAGACGTTGTGTATGACAAATATTAAAATTTAAACAAACCTAATAAGACAAGATCATTTTTTTAAAGAGATACTCCATTGCCGCGAAGAAAAAAAAAAGAAAATTTGAAGCAAACAAAAAAAATACGTAATAACTTATAGAAACAGAAAAAAGGCGCCTTGGGGCTAAGTTCAAAACAAACAAAAAATAAATATTATAAAGTATATTAAATATTACTCTCCAGGAGGTAAATAGAATGAAAAAGGGAAGATAGAGAGCCTCAAAATGTACAGAAAATGTTCTTTCCCTGCTTGGCTCCTTTCACAAGGGCAGATCCTCAGGCTAAGAAAAACTAGGCTACTGGACCCAATTTTTTGCGTGATCCTTAAAAATAGCTCAACAAAGTGTCAACTATTTTGTCCAAAATGTAGATGGATAGTATAGTCATTAAAGTCAGTTTTGAGCTGTT
The DNA here is from genome assembly GCA_918843875.1 of Diadumene lineata. Classification (NCBI taxonomy): domain Eukaryota; kingdom Metazoa; phylum Cnidaria; class Anthozoa; order Actiniaria; family Diadumenidae; genus Diadumene; species Diadumene lineata. The sequence goes on along the minus strand of OU974074.1, from coordinate 6,630,263 downwards.
ATATTTGTTATGGTTGTTTGGTCAGCAATTCATTGACACTTTATATGATAAATGCTAGGATTGAAACGATAAGTCTGATTAATGTGTTATTTATAGAAGATATAACAAAGAAAAAGTACACAAAAGTAAAAAAATACATACGAATCAACAATTCAAAAATGGAGAAAATGATTAAAATTAAAAGTAAAGACGAAAAATACACAATAACGAATTATGTGAACTCATTATGTACTGTTTAATAAACAAGGAGTGCTTTATAAGGTGTAAAAGCACGAGCGCAGCGACCAGGGGGATCCAGAGTGGGTGCGTTGCACGAATCACGACGAATTAAATCCCAAAATACCGAAGCACAAAGACCAATAATACTTTCTCTCGAATCACGGAAATTATGTTTTCCGATATTGATTAATTTTACCGTTAATACATGTATAACGTATACGAACCTCTGCCGAAAACACGGTAAACGGTAACAATAATCGCGAGACGTTCGAGCAAAGACATAATAAATTTCACCCGGCCGGAATTATTTTGATGGTCAATTTTTCAGAATATTGAGAATTAGCAGCACAAATACACAATTATCAGATAATTTTATTTGTTATATATACCTTAAAAAATACCAAAAAGTGATGATTTGGCAAATCTAATATTTTAAACCCTAAAAGAGACCAAATCGCTGACTTTTATCCCTAAAAGATATGACGAGCATCCCTGTTCATTTACCCCCAGAATCCCCTGAGGTGTGCACAAGCTTTGGGAAGAATGTTAATGCATACTCACTTTATCTTGGATTAAGGTAGTTCGGGACCCTTGCTACTGCGCATCTTGCTCGCGCATGTAAAATCAAATAAAAGTTCTCGTGCGATTAAAAATAAATTTTACGTTAGAGTCAAAATATGGTCATTCTTGAACTTGTTGTTAAAAACTAACATCATAACATTACATACGGCCTCAAAGGCAGCTAGTGCTCATTCCCGTGCGTCCAAAAAATTAAATCATCTTCTTTTCCGCGCGTTTTTTGCTTATATCTCCAAAATTAACACGGTGACACCCAATTATTTTTCCATTTTTATGTTTGACATAAAACCAGCTTTAAAATTTTGGAATAAAAAATACATGGTCTTTGAGACCAAAACATTGTAATTTTGACTTTTTTTTTGTTAAAGTGAACAAAAAATTAATGAAGCTCTTCAATTAAATCTCCGTAAAATAACTCAGTCGGTGTCTTTTCCAAGGAATAAATTCATGAGAACTATAACGAAGGGAGCATTTTGTCAGACTCTTATAGCGGATTTGTGAGAAATTTTCAAATTTGTTCTCAAGAATATTACTTTCAACAAACTTGATGCTACTTCTTTTAGTTGAGATAGGACAAAAATGGCCCCCCCCCCCCCCTTCCGCCCCCATTCCAAAACGAGCACGGTGACCCCTTTTTTTATTTCTGTTTTTGTTTTTCATTTGTGTCAGTCCCGTATATATAGAAAAAGTTTTTAAAAATTCTATCGGCGGGAAGTGTGAATCCCGAACTACCTTAAATGGTTGTTTGGTCGATACGTAAGGATCTGAACGTCAACTGAAGGATAACAAAGGTTTTTGAAAGAGTACTGATTTTATTCCTGTCTTTTATTCACAATGCATCACAATAAAGCGCATTACTAACGCTGCAAGCATTCACACTCTGCTCTTTCACGTGATAAAATGATCACGTGATCTTTCAGTCGAGACCTAATCGCCTGCTTACTTGATAGTGTTTATTTGAATCACATAGGTGATTTATGAGGTAGTCTACCTAGGTACTAAAGGTTGAATTCAGGTCTTTTCTGGTCGTTCTTTGAGGTTTCTAAACGAACAAAAGTCCAGATTAATATTATATGGTTGACATATATCAAGACAAGCACAATTATAGAAATGCTGACACAAAGGTTCTTAATAATATTTTGTATTAAGACAGACAGACAGATAGACAGATAGACAGACAAATCAGAAAAACAGAGAAACAGAGAAACAGAGAAACAGAGAAACAGACAGATAACTTACCAGTTCATAATGGCATTTATACACATGCTTTTGCAACCATGCTGTTGATAGCCTCAACTGCTCTGTCAATCAAAGTCTGGAACGTCTTGAACAGAAGGATGTTGTTTTCCTTTCCACCAGTTATCATTAACAGCTCGTCATGATCTACATCTTCGCCAATACCAATGGTTATCACATTACATCCGAGTGCCTGAACAAAAACATTGAATAAAAGGGATAATTTTTGACATTTAGGCCTACTTTTCATTAGTCGAATTTCACATGCGTCGAGCGGAACTGAACACAAATGTGGATATATGATTTTGTTTGCTTGTTATAAAAAATTTTTCCTTTGTCGGAGTGAATGGAAGATTATTATAAGCACACATAAAGTTTTTTTGGTCGTTTTGAATATCATGAATGGCGCATGAAAATGGTATAGTTGTATTTATTAATATACCTTGAGTTCTGCAGTCGGTGCTGGTAGGGTTTCAGCGCATCTGAAGCATGGTCCATCTGTAAGGACGAAAACAGTCTTTGGAACATTTCGTTGGGCTGGTTTAATAATATTCTCGATGACATGCTTGATTGCTTTGTCCGTAGCTGTAGATCCTGCACTATACTTGACACCATTGAGAATCTACCGAATATACATATATAGCCATTCAAAAAAATGTTTTCTTTAGATTCTGCATTTCCAAGAGAGTATGAGATAACAGCGTTTATCCACGGACCCCATCAGGGGCTCTACTCGTCGTGCTACTTTTAGAAACTTGTTAACAATCTCTGCACTTTTGTCTTGAGTTTTTTTTGACGATGCGACCGCGCCTCCTGCAATCTGGCTAATCACGTTCCGTTCCCGAAATAACTTGAGTTACAAATAAAATGAAAAGATCCCCTGATGAGTGTAAAGCCCAATACAGGGATAAGCTCTCTCATGTCATACTCTCTTGGCATTTATCATACTGAACACCGGTAAATGAATACCGAATACTGCTTTCCAAGACCGAAATTCGTTGTTCACAATATCTAAATGTGATAATTAAAATGTTAAAGATACGTTTTCGCTAATCAATTTCCTCCATATAGCTTGTAAGGTTGAGATTTTGCATCATATCGATAAACAAATATCTCCTATCCTTACCCCCCTAAAAAAAAGATCCATAATTATATAAGCACCTTAAGGCCACTGCCTATAGTTTCCAAACGGTCGACCATACATAATTCAAATGACTGTAGCTCGCACAAAAACCAACCCACAGTTTTGAGTATTTGCTCAGTTATTATAGAAAGATTCAAGTTTTTAATGATGTATTAAATGTATTACATAAGTGTTACCATGGCAACGGAACAATGGTGTCACAAGGTTTACGTTTTGCTCATTTTACGCGCTTTTCGATCTAAACTTTTAAAACCACACCCATGACGGTATTTTTCAAGTAATTGCCTCAAAGTATACGGAGTTAGAAAAAATTGTATCAAGCCGATTTTGAGTTATTAGAGACGACTTTTTTTAACCCCTAAATTCATAATTGTTTGTTAGTGTTGCGATAGCTTTGGGAAGAAGACACTTTTGTCACTGTAATACCGCCCAAATATTGATCAAATATTAGGGTACCTTCCTGTAAAATTTTAGGTTATATAGTGCAACAGATCTTAGTCAGTAATCATCGAAGTAAACATAACTCTTTGAGCATTTTTTTTTCGCAAAATGTCTAAAAATTACGTTTACCGCTCGGAAATAAAAAATCGTCGATAACTTTTTTTTAAACTTTTGTCAGTCAATTTTGACTATGTTTTCAAAATGCTCCCCGAATTCCAATTTGATTGACGTTTTCTAACATGCTCAAAACAAAATTCAAAGTTGACCATGTCTAAAGCAACTTCGCTTTCGTGACTTTCAGTGCTTTGATGTTGTTTTCATCTTCACATTCCTGCGTGCTGCCTTGTCGTAATATGCAAATTTGAGGCAAACGGAACAACGGCGTGTTGCGCTAGTAATTCCTTGCGTTTTCGTGCAAGTTGTTTGCTTTTCTCGATAGTGAGTATAATTAGATATTTGTCAATTATGGTATTCCAAAAAGCATCCAGGAAGAGGAAGGCGGAGATTTTAAGTAATAATGTAAGAAACAGTAAAGAAACAACTTGCACGAAAACGCAAGGAATTACTAGCGCAACACAATCAGTGACAGAAAGTGGCAATTCTACTTTTTTTTAAAATTCTTAAATCAGAATTCTAAAATTCTACTAAATCTACATCCCATGTTGATTTTTTCTTTCTTACAACGTCAATATTTATACCTTTTTTTTGGATTTCTCAAAATATATTCAAATAAGCCAAAAAGGCACCTTTTTATTTGATAAAAGGGTAGGGAATTTAGTCTTTTTATTAGTCTAGTGCAGTTGATAAAACTTCCTACCTTTTTTAAGTTTGATATTTTCAAACAAATCTTGCATTCAGATAAAAAGGTACCCTTTTCGACCTTTCACGAATTGAAGACACAAGTGCAAAAAAGGTACCCTTTTTCTTGCTCTTACCGACATGTTTCCAATGGCTTCACTATTGATTAATTCCCTCGTTAAAAGTGTGACGTCATTCAAAATTAACGATAATAAATTTCCCGCCAAATTAAATTTAGGGGCATGATTTCCCGCTGAAAAGTCACGTGCCCTGAACTTCCCGCTAAAATATCATGTGATAGTTATATTTCCCCACAAAAATTCTGACCGGGAAGTTGCAAGTACTTTGAGCACGGACTTTGTCAAAGTAAAATATCAATCGATGTAAAATGGGGTGACACGACTTTTAAGAGGGAAAATTGATAATTTGGGAAAATTAAATATCGTTAGGGACCGTTCATTATTTATGGCAGGGGGGGGGGGGGGGCTGGGTGATTAATTACCAAGGAACCCATTTTTTTGAAGACCCCCCTGGCAAGAACAAAATAAATTTCAGGATCCCCCTCATATTTACCTTATGAAATTTCTAGACCCCCCCTGATAGCCAAAAAATTTCAATACCCCCCTTTTCAGACTTGGAAAAAATTCAAGACCCCCCATTTAATCACCCAGCCCCCCCCTGCCATAAATAATGAACGGTCCCTTAATTATCAATAACGTCACACTTTTAATGAGGGAATTAATAAATAGTCAAGCCATTGGAAACATGTCGATCAGAGCAAGAAAAAGGGTACCTTTTTGCACTTGTGTCTTCAATTCGTGAAAGGTCGAAAAGGGTACCTTTTTATCTGAATGCAAGATTTGTTTGAAAATATCAAACTTAAAAAAGGGTAGGAAGTTTTATCAACTGCACTAGACTAATAAAAAGACTAAATTCCCTACCCTTTTATCAAATAAAAAGGTGCCTTTTTGGCTTATTTGAATATATTTTGAGAAATCCGATAAAAAGGTATGAATATTGACGTTGTAAGAAAGGAAAAATCAACAAGGGATTTAGATTTAGTAGAATTTTAGAATTCTGATTTCAGAATTTAAAAAAAAGTAGAATTGCCGCTTTATGTCACTGATTCAACACGCCGTTGTTCTGTTTGCCTCAAATTTGCATATTACGACAAGGCAGCACGCAGGAATGTGAAGATGAAAACAACATCAAAGCACTGAAAATCACGAAAGCGAAGTTGCTTTAGACATGGTCAACTTTGAATTTTGTTTTGAGCATGTTAGAAAACGTCAATCAAATTGGAATTCGGGGAGCATTTTGAAAACAGTCAAAATTGACTGACAAAAGTTTTAAAAAAAGTTATCGACGATTTTTTATTTCCGAGCGATAAACGTAATTTTTAGACATTTTGCGAAAAAAAATGCTCAAAGTTAGGTTTACTTCGATGATTACTGACTAAGATCTGTTGCACTATATAACCTGACATTTTACAGGAAGGTACCCTAATATTTGATCAATATTTGGGCGGTATTACAGTGGCAAAAGTGTCTTCTTCCCAAAGTTATCGCAACACTAACAAACAATTATGAATTTAGGGGTTAAAAAAAGTCGTCTCTAATAACTCAAAATCGGCTTGATACAATTTTTTCTAACTCCGTATACTTTGAGGCAATTACTTGAAAAATACCGTCATGGGTGTGGTTTTAAAAGTTTAGATCGAAAAGCGCGTAAAATGAGCAAAACGTAAACCTTGTGACACCATTGTTCCGTTGCCATGGTAGCACTTATGTAATACATTTAATACATCATTAAAAACTTGAATCTTTCTATAATAACTGAGCAAATACTCAAAACTGTGGGTTGGTTTTTGTGCGAGCTACAGTCATTTGAATTATGTATGGTCGACCGTTTGAAAACTATAGGCAGTGGCCTTAATTTGCAAGAATGCCGGCTCCATGTTCCGAAGATTTGAGACCCAAATCGTACATGTTACTCCTCCCTTCTATCCATTTTATTGTCAACAGTACATTGCGTTCCGTGGAATGCAGTATACGGTATTCAGTAATCGGTATTCAGAAACATCCAAGGACTACGTTTTTTGAAATAGGTACATACAATAAGCAATGTATGAATGTACAAAAATCAACATCAACATTTTCACTATTTTCTCTAAACCATCATCAATCCTGACATACTGCCCCATAATGACTTTTTTACCATTTCAAAACAACTATTAGTAATGACAAAAACAAACACGATATAACCAATCAATAACATATTAACTTACTTCTCTGATTTTTTCTTTCCCGACTGCTTCGCTGTCAACCCATGTGAGGTAAGTATATACCGCATGATCAAACGCCACAATGGAGATTCTTGATCCTGATTTACCTTTTCCAAAGTCAAAGGCGTCTATGAGTTTCTGGAGGAATTCTTTGACTTTCTTGAAATTGTCTTCACCAATACTACCAGACACATCGATGAGAAGAACGACATCGGCAACTTTAGAGCATACTGAATTAACAAAACAAAAACAATCGATGAATAGCAGAATTATGGATACGTTACACTTAGGGGGCACTCGGAAAATACAAAGGAACGATGAATTCATAGGACAGACTTCCTTAATTCTATAACACCATTAGGGTATTAATTTTCTTTGTTTGTGCTGATTAATTATTCATGAGTTTGAAAAAGAGACTTCTAACATGAAAACATTGTCAAGTATAGATTGACCTTCGACAGCCTGTTCTTCTTCATTCCCTACGTCAGACTGAGAAGCATTAGGATTCAGAATCTAGAACAAAGTACGTCATATAAATTATGATTAACAAAATGAGCAAATATATAAATTGGCTTTTAAGGTAATTCCGTACTAATAAAACTAACCATAGAATTTTGATTAAACTTTCTACATTAAAATATTTTGAGTTTTTCATGAAAAATTTTAAATTGAAATAAAAACATGGGGTCACCGTATTGGATTTCGTGAGAACATCTTTTAAAGTATACCTACTTTTGTCAATTTAGCGTCTAACATTCGAAAATGGGCATCATTCATAAAAGTATCTCTTTACTGAGCTTGGTCAATGTCAAATAATTTGAATGCGCTTTAATGTGCTCGTAATACGTTGGGCTACCGATGTACAGCAAAAGATTTGCACTAAAATTCAACAGCGAAGAGAAATAAAGCAAAAATTAACAAAATGTTCGAATTTTACGGGCCTCATCGATGCTTTGAACGAAACACTTTTCGAAATATCGAAAAATCTAGCCATAGAATTTTGTCATCGATCATACATGTATATGTTTTAAAAACATGATTTCAAATGATATTATGAAATAAAAAAGCTAGGTGCCCGTAATGGTTTGCGAGATATTTTGAGAAATATTATCAAAAATTCAATAATATCAAGGCTTTTCCGAGTATGGACTGGGACGAGTTTAAAAAATTTCGTAATTTTTCGCTTGAAAATGTGAAAACTGTTGGTATTTTTTCGTTAAAGTGTTTCTCAGACATAACTCTGTATCTATTGATGATAAGAAATGTAAAGAAATATGCGCAGAACTACTACGGAATTACCTTAAATTTTAAAAAGATAAAACAAATAATGTATAAGTATTTTCAACATCTCATCCATATAGTGGCTGTTCAGGAGTGGTCGTTGGAGCACAAGAGTCCTTTTTTTTCGAAGCCATGGAACTCTATTAATCAACATTATCTTGGTGCGTTCCAGGTTGAACCCTCTAAATATTACCCCGGCCTTTATAATGTTCGGGAATCTGCAGGAGCCTTATTTTTTTACTCGGAGCCGTGATGCCCTTTCCATTTACTGGTCGAAGCCCTGGAGCCCTGGAGCCCTTTCTATTTACTGGTTAGAGAGCCCCGAAACCCTTAGGAAACCTGATCATTATTACTTGAGAAGGCAACACACTCACTAATAATATCGCAAATGCTAATGTTTTTATTTAAATATCCTCCAGGCATTTTCTGTGAATGTGTTGAATGTTCTTGGTGTCGAGATCGTGTTTGAAAATAAGAATATTCGACTGTGTTCCTAATATTTTCAAGCACGAGAAATCTGGCATGTTTCGAAATCCCCTTGATTTGACCCCGTTGGGGATATACCTAAGTCAGTTGTGTATACCTTGTAAAAGTAGGCTCTCATTACTCCTCCAACCCAAACGTCTCCATCCACTCCAATGACAACACTTTTGTTGTATTTCAAAGCTCCTGTACATCTGTGATCTGGGGCTAATGGGTATCTATATTCGATAATAACAATAACTGAGATAACGATAACGGGATCTTCATTAAAACAACACGCATAACAATCCCGATATGGTAACGATAACATAACGATGATAACAACAAGCATTACGATCACGATATGGTAACGATAACATAACGATGATTACAACAAGCATTACGATGTAGTAACGATAACATAACGATGATAACAACAAGCATTACGATGTAGTAACGATAACATAACGATGATAACAACAAGCATTACGATGTAGTAACGATAACATAACGATGATAACAACAAGCATTACGATGTAGTAACGATAACATAACGATGATAACAACAAGCATTACGATGTAGTAACGATAACATAACGATGATAATAACAAGCATTACGATCGCGATATGGTAACGATAACATAACGATGATAATAACAAGCATTACGATCGCGATATGGTAACGATAACATAACGATGATAACAACAAGCATTACGATCGCGATATGGTAACGATAACATAACGATGATAACAACAAGCATTACGATCGCGATATGGTAACGATAACATAACGATAATAACAACAAGCATTACGATCACGATGTAGTAACGATAACATAACGATGCTAACAACAAGCATTACGATCACGATATGGTAATGTTAGCATAACAATGATCAGAGTCGCTTTCGTTTGAGTGGGAAACATGACTGTATCGTATCTTGGCCGTAGTTTCTAAGAAAACAATCGAATAGTCCACGGTATCGTAGCGGTATCGTAAATGTACCGTTTCCCATTTATGCTACAACGACTCTAATCATAACGCTAACGCGACGACGGCAATAACGCGATAACGATAATTTAATGATAGCGACGAAGATAACGATCGCAATGACATTTGAATGCCATCAACAATACAAAATTGAGAACAGCTTTCTTACCTTGAAAGAAAGTTTTCAATAGGGCCTTTGCCACTAAGGCAGATTCCATAATTCTCCAACGCGAACCAGCTATTCCCAATCTTAAGTGCAGCAGCTCGGCAACGGCATGCCAAACTAAGAAAACAAAAACGGAACCATAATAATTTATTATTCATGAGAGGAGACTGAATGAGATAGCTGTTTGCTTGTAGATATTTATTTTAGCACCTATCAATGTTAAGTTCGAGTCAGTGAGGGGGGGGGGGGGGGGGCGTCGGTATGGGATTGAAAAACAAATCAAAGTAAACTTTTCTGCCCAGGGGATAAAGTCTGCACACTCTTGTAAGTAGAATAATACAGTATATGTTCTTTTTAACTGAAATTTGAGTTGAATTCTCTCCCTCACTATCCCTATTTACTTGACTAAATATTCCTTATTGTGTGTCCAAGTCCATTAGAATCACCACATTACTCCTTCTCTTTCGTGAAGATAGTCGTATAATTTTAACTGCTCCGATTCGATGTAAACGACTGATACTCATTAAAAATACATCCATACAGCTTTATTCCCCGATAATTTGAGCCCCCTCCCTCTTATATCCCTACTTACTCGAGAAAATAATCGTAAACATTGTTCCAGTCGATCTGCACTTTGGCTTCTTTTCTATCGTCAAAAAGAGCGATCAAACCTTGGTCATCGTCTATTCTACAGCCTCTCTTTTCCCAGTTTGGAGTACATGTTTGGTATTCAGCTAAATATCAATGCAAATTTATAAAAACATTGTTTTGTCGGCTACATGCATTCATTGATTAATGGAGCTATTCATGGTTGATGACTACTACCCCTCTATTCCGAACAGTAATGGAAAAAAATAAAATGTCCGGTTTGAAAGTAGTCCCGCATTACTGAGGCGAATTTTACAATAGACGTAAAGGACAAGTTAATTTCAATTATTTACCAATAAAATTGCTCGGATTGAAGAGAATTACCGTATATTGACAGTGGATTTATAGAGGGGTTTGACTGAATGATATAAATGCAATATATATGTATAACAAATTAACTGAGAGATGCCAGTGAATGGTAACTTGATAATAGACTGATTTATTATTTCTCGGCCATGTTTTGTCTCCTGGCCAGCTGCGATTCTTAAAGGCCGGTACACACTAGGCGACAAGACGCAGCGACTTGTTCCCGCGATAGGTCGTAGCGACAATTTCCCCCCCGTGTGTACTAGGTATTTTTGGCGGAAATTGTCGCAGCGACAAAATCAGATGTATTGGCGACAAATATTGAACCAATGCACACTGAGGCGACATGTCGTGAGGACAAGTCGCTGCGACTTGTCGCCTAGTGTGTACCGGCCTTAACAAGGTTCCGTTTCATTGATGTGATATTTTATTATACATATGTACACGTTGATGTGATATGTATTTTCTATCGGTACATAAAAGACTGTTTAATTACTTTCAGAGAGGGCGGTCTAGATAATCCTTCTGGGATTATCTTATTGTTTTACAGGGTATTTAAGGAGCATAACAAGGTATTTGATTCCTCTCTCTCTCGCAATCCTACAGCAAGGCCAATTTCGTTCTAGATGTCAGACGAAGAAACCGCACCGAGGTCAATGCCCTCAGACCCCTCGACTTCAGCGTCGAGCGCCGGCCCGTCTACCGAAATCGTCAACCAGGTTTTCGGTCTTTTCAAAGATTATTTGTCAAATACATTAGATGAGAAAGAAAAGATCCTCGAAGGGAAGGTTAAGGTCGACAAAGAAGCCTCTACGATAAAATTTAAAGGTAACCGAAAGCAGTTCGAATTGAACGCTAAGCTGGACAGCATTTTTGCCCAAATTGAAGGAAGTAGAGAGCTACTAGAAAGCAAAAGACTCGCGGCAGAGGCGAGGGAGCTGATAAGGAAACGACAAAAGCTCATTAAATTAGCTGATAAATCTAAAGACGGTTGGCTCGTAGTTCAGGAATACGAATCGGACGAGCTTGCCTCCAATTCTGAAGACGAGAAGAGGATAAGGAAGGCAAAAACTTCAGTAGAAAAGAAGCGGAAGAGCGAAAAACATGACACGAAAGGTTACGCCAAAAGGTCCAAATCTACATCTCATTACGATAATCAGCTTTTTCGCGGTAAGGTTTTTTATATTATTTCATAGTCCGGTCAAAAAACATTTATTCTTTGTGATTCTCTCGTCGGTTGGATTGCCTGAGCAACCAACCATCATAAATCTGTTGTACTTATTATTGTGTTCAGTTTGAAAATAATTTACGTTCGGTTGAGCGTAGCGAATTAGAACGTAAATGTATTTTCTATCGGTACATAAAAGACTGTTTAATTACTTTCAGAGAGGGCGGTCTAGATAATCCTTCTGGGATTATCTTATTGTTTTACAGGGTATTTAAGGAGCATAACAAGGTATTTGATTCCTCTCTCTCTCGCAATCCTACAGCAAGGCCAATTTCGTTCTAGATGACCCGCCCACCCACCCGATCACATAGGTATGCTTTTGTATTGACTTGATTTATTGTATTTCTTTAGGCCGTTCAGATTTTGCTGCAAACAACGCCGACAAATGCCACCGTTGTGGGAAATTCGGCCACTGGGCCGGAGCATGCAGAGTTGGCTTGCCATACCAGGGTAGCAACAGGAGCGGCCTCTATTATTCGAGTGGACCCTTCAATTCTAGAACCGCACAGGGAGGCTTTTGTGACGGAACAACCAAGTAGGGAGAATGATCTACTAGAAAACTTTGTTGAGGTAACAGAATCACACGATTATTACGAACTCGAAGATTTATCACCAAAACACCCACATGTAAAAGGAAATCTCAAAAGGAACATTGAATTTTGGCGGGAAATTGGGGCTTCTCAGTACATCCTTTCCGTTATAGAAGACGGTTATAGTCTCGTATTTGATCCAATTCCATCGCAGGCATGTTTTAAGAACAATAATTCAGCTTTAAAGCATTCGGAGTTTGTAGAAAAAGCCATCCTAGAATTACTAGAATCTGATCGTATTATTGAATGTTCCGAGGTGCCATTTGTTGTTAATCCTTTATCAGTTTCTACACAATCTTGTGGAAAGAAAAGGTTAATTCTAGACTTAAGACATGTGAACAAATGTTTAACAAAACAGAGAGTCAAGTATGAAGACTACAAAACAGCCTTAAATTATTTTCACACGGGCGCTTTTATGGCTTCATTTGATCTTAAGAGTGGATATCACCACATAGACATTCATACGGAGTACCAATGTTTTCTTGGGTTCGCCTGGAAATTTGACAACAGCATTAATTATCGTTACTTTATGTTTTGTGTTCTCCCTTTTGGCTTGTCATCAGCCCCGTACATATTCACTAAAACTCTTAGACCATTAGAGAAATACTGGAGGTTACAAGGGGTTAATATTGCATTATTCTTAGATGACGGAATGATTCTAGACTATGATGATTTGAACAATGCAGGGTTTATTGTGAATAATGAGAAATGTATCTGGGAACCGTGTCAACTATTAGAATGGTTGGGACTAGTATGGAACAGTTCAATAGGGACTATAGCCATAACAGAAAGGAGAGTCCAAAGCATTAAAGAGGGTATTCAAAATTTTTACAATAACGGAATGTCAACTTGCGCTCGAGAATTGGCTTCGTTTGTGGGTAAGATTATTTCTGCTGGCGCAGTTTATGGAAACTTATCTCGTATCATGACGAGATATTGTTCGATAAACGTAGCTGCTGCGCAAGATTGGGATTCCAAATTCCAACTGGATGTATTCTGCCAGAGAGAGTTAAAATTTTGGGAAGTTAACGCGGAAGGCAAGAACTATCGTAACGTTTCCCACGAGGAATGTTACAAGTCTAATTTTATCATTTACTCTGACGCTAGCAGCACAGGCTGTGGAGCCCATTTTGATTTAAACGGGGAACAAATGTGTCGTCAATTGTGGGACGATAAAGAGCGGATGAGAAGTTCCACCTGGAGAGAATTATCCACCATCGAATTTGCTCTACGATCGTTTTTGCCTTTAATCGAAGGAAGTTACCTGAAATGGTTTTCCGACAGCCAAACCGCGTGCAGAATTGTTGAAGTTGGCAGTATGAAGACCGATTTGCATGTTATTGCCAGCAGAATTTTTCAATTCTGTGCTAACCATTGCATACAACTTGACATACAATGGTTACCTCGTACGGAACTTGAAAGGGCCGACTACATTAGCAGAATAATTGACGTAGACGATTGGCAATTAAGCACCTACTGCTTTAATGAAATTGAAAGGGTCTGGGGTCCTCACACGATTGATTGTTTCGCGAACAGCTACAACAAAAAAGTATCTAGATTTTTTTCGAGATTTTGGAACCCAGAATGTTCTGGCGTAGATTTCTTTGTACAGAAATTAACAAACGAGAATTGTCTAGTAGTTCCTCCTATTGGCCTCATAGGAGGAGCCTTGAATTATCTTTACGCACATCGCACAATCGCCACTGTTGTTGTGCCGTTCTGGCCTTCATCTTATTTTTGGCCTATTTTGTGCAGAAAATTTCACCATTGCATCAAAGAACATAAGCTCTTTTACGGCAACCACGCCTTAACTCATGGAAAAAACACTAATTCCCTTCTGGGGTCGAGCAACTTCTACGGAAAAGTGTTAGCACTACGCATGGATTTTGTCCAATAAATCAATACGGACTTGTCATAATACTATTATACGCTATTTCAGCAAACTTTGGGAAACTATTACAATGGTTACGGCGCTTGCCACTATTAGAGACGTGTGATGTCTATTAGTGAACTTGGGTATAGCCCACGTATGTGTAATGTCTGGTTGGCGCTTGCCTGTACAATTGACAAATGGTTGTGGGATCGTTTATTCAGACTACGGCGCTTGCCACCATTATAGATGATCATTTATTTGACTTTACAGTTTTGTATGACTTCACGTTAAAGCTTGCCTATTTAGTAGCTATTAAAGGTCCAGAGTGTGTTAATAAATACACATAACGGCGCTTGCCTATGACCTATATACGTCAATTTTTGTTAATTAGCTATGTCAAGGTTAAAAAAAAAAAAAAAAAAAAAATGTTAGGCGTTCATATTCTAGATATGCGTGTTTCTTTTTCTCGTTCTAGGTCTTTGAATCCTGCAAAACTTGGCATGACCTACCCACAGACGTAAAACCTGATTCTAGATATCTGGTCCGGCAGCTACTTAAAAGCAGAGCGGACTCAACATCCCGTAGATATGCCCATGAAGTAAACAAGTTCCGCCTTTGGTGTCATAGATTTAACTTACAATCAGTCCCACCTATGCCAGTAGCTGTAATAATGGCTTATTTATCAGCTGTTTACAAGCAGTCTAATTCTTATAGTACAATCGCATTAGTTCACGCAGCTTTAAAATGGTATCATTCGTTTATACCTAGGGATGTAGGGAACCCCCTAGATAGTCTCATTTGCAAAACTTTTCTTGAATCAACAAAACGCAGTAAGACACCAATCAACAAAAAATTGCCCGTTTCTCCAGATTTTATCAAAGAAGTTATCCGTAGATACGGTGGGCCTTCAGCTACATTGTTAGATTTAAGACTAGCTTGTCTGTGTACCCTAGGTTTTGCAGGGTTTTTCCGCTATGACGAATTGAGCAAAATGCTAGTAAATCATTTAAAAATTTTCCCAGGTCATCTTCAAATCATTGTCCCTAGCGCAAAGAACGACATATACAGGGAAGGCAATTACGTTTACATTAAGCGTTTAAATAACGAATTTTGCCCAGTCGCCCTGTTAGAAAGATACATACAGAAGGGTAATATAGATATCAGCAGCAATGTGCCTTTATTTCGTAAAGTAAGATGGTATAAGTCTACGAATCAATATAAATTATGGGGCGATAAGTTATCTTATTCCAGATGCCTAGAGCTATTTAAGAATTGTTTGAAACAGTTGGGATATAACGACAAAATGTATGGATTACATAGCCTAAGGTCAGGGGGCGCGACCGCAGCCGCTAAAAACAACACAGAGTTAACTGAAAGGTTACTCAAGCTACACGGTAGATGGAAATCGGACACATCCAAAGACATGTACATCCAGGAAGAAGTTGAACAACGCTTAAAAATCTCTTCCGCACTAGGCATTTAATCATTAATGAAAAACTATACTTGCTAATTAGTAATAAAGCCTGTTGGATTGCCTGAGCAACCAACCATCATAAATCTGTTGTACTTATTATTGTGTTCAGTAGCGAATTAGAACGTAAATTTTACAATAAAGATGTAGATGTAGATCTTCTGAATTTCCCTCATGCCTATGCATGAAGGAAATTTAGAGGGACTATCTAAAGTCCCTGCTACTGAAAAGATAAAAACGCGTTCTACTTATAAAAAATTGCTGCTCGTTTTCCATGTGGGACGCTTTTGCCCGTCCTTGTGCATCGTGTTTCGCAGCTTTGCACATGCTCGGCCACAAAATAAATTGACAATAAAAACTTCAGGTTTTTTGTTTCTCTCTGAATGTTTCTTTTTTATCCACCTCGCTCTATATATTTTTTGGCAAATTAGTTTGAGTGATTTCGTTGTTCACGGTTCCTTGACTTCAAAAACGCACGACTAAAACCGCACCTTACCTTTCTCCTCGGTAATCATGGTATTACAAAGTAATACCGGTAGTACAAAGTAACACCATGTCACTTGGTAAATTAGAGATTAGATTTCCCCCAATGCCTTGGGAAAATTTCTTAAAGTCAACAAATTTTCCCTCGCCATTCGAGGAAATTTAATCACTTATTTCCCTCGTGCCATAGCATTACTTATAATTACATCTAAAAACCAGGTCATTTTGATTAAACTGAACTGACATTCTATCGCTCACGCAAATAAGCAGTGATGTCATAGTAAATTAGAGCAATTCAGTTTCATTGGACGATGACACCAAGCTCAGAGACACAAGACACTCAACAAAACAAGAAACGGGTTAACTTACAGTGGACTTCAGAAATAGAAAAGGCGCACAGGAGAAAGGCCAGTACAGCGTAACCAGTCACTAAAAAATAATATAGAAATTAGGTAAACTTAATATAGACACTGAGTTATTCATTTATTCACTCACTCATTCATTCACTACTAATTATTAAAATTGTTGATCAATCAATTAATCAAAAATGACTATAAATCAAAAGCAAACAAATAATTGAATTTATGAATGAACGAATGAATGAATGAATGAATGAATAAACGAACGAATGAATGAATGAATGAATGAATGAATGAATGAATGAATGAATGAACGAATGAATGAACGAATGAATGAATGAATGAACGAACGAACGAACGAATGAATGAATGAATGAATGAATGAATGAATGAATGAATGAATGAATGAATGAATGAATGAATGAATGAATGAATGAATGAATGAATGAATCCATTTAAACAAACATAAAAAGAAAATAGCATAGGACAAAATGAGAAATTCAAATGTATGAGCTAGTGAAAAGGTAATTCCGTAGTTTTGCACTGCGCACAGTTCTGCGCATGTTTCAAACTTTTGGTTTAATGAATTTTATCGTGTATTCTAGTCAGAATACGTTTGAAAAGTGTTTTAAATTAAAAAACCCGGACGAATCAGACATTTTCAAGCGAGAAAACGCGATATTTCTGTAATTCGACCCAGTCATCTCCCGGTAATGTTTAGATTTTCACATATTTGTGATATTTAGATGGCGATAGCACGAAAACGAACTCGGGCAGCTTTGAATGACTATTGATGAATTATGACAGCTCTGCATGACTGCACATTTTATTTGGACGGTTAAAAACAGCGCCATGGGCGACTTTTAACCATTTCGTCAATGAAAATATTTTGAAGTAGCTTTTCATCGTTGAATCGTACATATATCTTATTGGACAGTTGGATGTGAAATATGGCTGGATATTTTTACGAGTCACGCTGTATTTTGACGAGCGTTCAGGCGAGTCAAAATGCAAGTTGACGAGTAAAATATCCAGCCATATTCCACATCCAACTGTCTAATAAGTTATTTATTATCCAACTATCTCGTAAAAATGAAAAAAAGGTCGAAAAAATCGAAAAATAGTAATTTTCATCTCCTTAAAAAAATTAGTTGGACATTGCGTGACGTACGTATTGCATTCTGATTGGCTCATTTTTCATACAGGTCAGTATGCCTTGCAGACATTTTAGCTGTAGATGAAAACCTTTCAAACTGGTATAGACAGCGAAAAATATCGCTGTATATTTTTTACTCGATCCAGTCTTACTCACGCGTTATTTTTTACAAGTTGGATAATAAATGTAGTTATTATTCATTTTCAGTCAAATCTCTTCAAGCCGTCAGCTTAGCTTTACCATTTTCATGCTCTTTGTCCAGTGTAGAAATACATTTTGTAGAAAAATTTCACTGAACTACATCAAACTGCAAAAACAATGATTGTTTTGGCGCCCACTAAAACTGGTCAGCAAATTTGCGCGTGAGTGTACACGGACGTATGTACGTTGTATGAATTTCTGACTTCCTGTGGTCGATCTGAAATGAGCCAAAAAACCAGAATTTGTAAAAGGAAGTTTGTTACCAAATATATATATAATTGATTGAAAATCAGTTTTTCAAAGCTTTTACTAATGATCGGAAGGACGGAAATAGTGCATTATTCTGCCTCAGTCTATTGTTGAACCGTTACAGAACACAGTCTCAAATGCACAAATGCAATATTTGGACCCAAATCTAATAAACGTCCCAAATGACATAACTATTGGACCCAAATGTAATAACGGTCTCAAATGTAAAAACTATTGGACACGAATGTGATAACGGTTTCAATTGTAATAACTATTGGACCCAAATGTTATAACGGTCTCAAATGTAACTAGACCCTGAATTAAGGGTTTACTCGTGCCCAAGAACGGAGGTTTCTTAAAAAACTGAAGAAGAAAAAACAAGACAAAACAAAACAAAAAAAAAATTATAAAATAAATATTATATTACACGTGCTCTGATTGGCTAAAACGTCCAAAAAACCATGTTTCTATAAGAGCATAGAAACACGGGTTTCAAGGGTGTTGTCATTACAAACGATGAGGCCGTATTAAAAAGTTGTAAAAATAATTTAAATCCCAAAACTGACAAACTTCATTTCTTTAACACTTTAATATCGAGCTACAAGAATCAGTAAATCCTTAACAGAAACGCAATAAAGACCAAAACAATCTGAAAGAAACAAAAAAGAAAATGTCCAATGTGAAAATCCACGTTTGTAGCGAAAATTTCACCTCTCAACGGAAAAACATGCAAAAGATAAAAACTTTATGCAAAAACATTACCAGTTAGCACTTGAGCACATTAGCAAGGTATCGTATTGTTTTTGTACAAAAAAAAAGTTTTGGTAATGAAAAAAAAAGCACAAATTCAAGGGGAAAAATCCTCTACTTACCGACAAATAGTGCAAAGCCGGCCTAATTCAAACAACCTCGATCAGTGCAGCGATGTCCTCTCAAGTCAGTTTTAATACCAAAACAACGGCCAACCATTACTCAGAGCATCCAAAGTCTCACAAATTCAAACTAGAGTAGCCACTTCAGTAGCTAAATAGGCAGCATTTTTTTTTCGACTTGTAAGAATCATCACATTCGCTTCATAAAGTTCTGCAAAGCACCGGCACATTTTGTAACTTGAAGCGTTTTTACTCTACTCTTGACTATTTTCCTTGAGCTGAACACTGAAATCCACTTTTAAGTACACGTTAACCAGATTATCTTTCATTCTTTTCTTTGAATTAACACTTTGAGGCGAATAAATGTCGATTTTTCCATCGAAAACAAGACTATTTTTTCAACAAACTCGTAAGTTGAAAATGTAAGGTGCTTTTTGATTGGTCGATTTTTGCATTTGACGACGTATGGAGAATTTGTTGTGTGATCAGGCGTATTAAATTCAATTTTACCTATTGTTTTGTTATTAACTGTTGTTATTATTTTATAAAAGCTTTAGAAGATGATTTCCGTGTTTCTACACTCTGTTAGAAACACTTGGGATTGTTTGGAGAACACTCGAAAAGGTTTTGAATCACTCGCTTTCAGCTCGTGATTCAATACCTTTTCTCGTTTTCTCCCAACAATCCCGCGTGTTTCTAACAGAGTATAGAAACACGGAAATCATCTTCTAATGCTTAAGTTGAAAAGGAAGGAAAGTCATTTTATTTTTATTTTTTCGGTAATCATGTTAACCTACTGCCTTGATGTAATTCTTATCCCTTATTCCATTCCCGGTTTTAGGAATGTCTTTGAATATAGCCCATAAAAATAAGGCCAATATATCCCATATGTCCAGTTACTGACAAACACATATCAAACTGTACATTTGATCGCATGTACATGGACTCCATAATTCATATTTAAACATTTTAAACATAAGAATGAAAACAAAAAAATCAACAACTTGACAGTGAAAATGACATAACAAGGGTAAAATAATAAAAAAATGTAATTCACGCAAAAACTGAGTTTATGTTTTACAACAATATGGATTTTATTTTTACAAACATTTTGCAAGGTATTTTAATAATAATAATAATAATAATAATAAACTTTATTTAAAGTCGAGTGCGTATGGAAGTGGTTGCCCAATCTTCCGAGCCAGGGGCTCATGTTAAAAAACGTTCGACAAATAATAAGATAATTAAGATATATACATAAAATTAAAATTTAGAATATAAATATAAAAATTTGAATGTATTAATTTAAATGAAAATGACGCATCAACATTAAAAACAAACAAAAGAAAAAAAAAACACAAAAGAAAAAGTTAAAATACAGTAAAAAGGGTAAAAAATTGTACATAATATATACACAAGACAATGATTTGTTATGGTCATGTTAAGCATGACATACACGTACATCCCTTAAAATCTATTGAGTCTAACCTATTGCGAAATTCGGATGACGTCTTGCTAATTTTTACTGAGTTAGGCAAGTTATTCCACATATGAGATATAATATAACTAAATGAATTATGCATAAAAGCACTATTATAAGACATCTGTTTTAATTTATGACCGCCTCTTAAATTATAATGAGACGTTCTAGGGTTAAAAAGTTTTGTTATGTAAGACGGACCTGAGCCTTTTAAAGACTTGTGCACTAAATCTAAAGAGTAAATACACCGTCTACGTTGTAATGAATTCATGGATGCTAGATTAAGTAATTCATCATATGATTTATTAGATCCTGCTTTAAGCAAAGATCTCAACCGATATTCATTAGCAGATTCTAATTTTAACTTTAAAGATTTACTTATACCTAAAAATAGTGGGCTACAATATTCTAAGTGTGGCAAAATATATGCTTTGTAAAGACTAATTAAAACATATTTAGGAATTAAATTCTTGATACGGTTAAGAGCTGCTATTTTAGCATATACCTTTTTTAAAACCTCTGTAACATGAGGTTTGAAACTAAGAGTACGATCTAGTGTAACACCTAATATTTTAAGTGAGTCCTTACAAATTATTTCATCATTATAATGTTTGAAGTCATATTTATATTTGGAGCTGCCCAAAGTCATTGCTTGTGTCTTAGTTGCATTGATATTTAAAAAGTTCTCTGTAAACCATGTAGAGAGAGTCATAATGTCCTTGTTAAGTAGGAATTCCAGTATTACAGGAGACTCGTCAGAACCATATTGTGTTGTGTCATCAGCATAAAGTCTTAGGGACGAAATAGACAAGTCAGAGCAGTTTATGTCATTAATGAAGATGTTGAACAATAATGGACCCAGGTGGCTTCCTTGTGGTACACCGTGTTGGACTGGTAGCCAATCTGAGAAAATGTTGTTACACTTCACCCTTTGCTTGCGCTCAGATAAATAAGAGCAGATAAGCTGAACAGCAGATCCATCAAGCCCATAAGCTTGTAGTTTTGCTAGTAATAAATTGTGACAAATGGAATCAAATGCTTTCGACAAGTCCAAAGCAATTACACCAACTTCTTTCTTTTGGTCAAGTGAAGTACGCCAATCGTCAGTTAGTTTAACTAGGGCAGAACAGCAGGAGTGACCACGTAAGAAACCAGACATGTTTGAAGAGAAAATAGGACGAAAATAGGAAAACAGCTGATTATACTTCAATTTTTCAAAGAGTTTAGGTATAGCAGATAAGATACTGACAGAACGATAGTTCCTTTTATCAGTGGTGGTATCCTTCTTATGAATCGGGGTAACGTTGGCTAGTTTCCAATCGCGTGGCCAAGTACTTGTGGTGATACAGTGGTTAAACAGCTTGGTCAATGATGGAGCAATGGCTGGTGCAGATAGCTTTAGTATCTTGGGAGAGAGTCCATCAGGTCCACAGGATTTTTGCACATTTAGCTTTAGCAATAGATCAGTTACCTCTTTTACAGTGACAGTAGAGAATGAGAAATCAAGATGTTGATATTGATTTCTTACAGCTCGCACACTAGGATGGTTAACAAAGTCACCAACAGTCAGTCTTAGGATTTCGTCATCTATGCACGGAGTAGTGAAGTGTTGATTAAAAACCCCGCAGGGATTGACAATCAGTTGACCATTATCCAATAGGTGTATGTCGCCAGAGGTGTAAGATTTATTAGTTGGTAAAATTGGCTTCATTTTCTTCCAGAAATCTCCAGGAGATTGGCCCGATAAATTTAACGCTGCACCAGAACAAAATTCTTGAAGCGATTTTCTTTTTAGTTTGGTTACCTTATTACGCTGGTTCTTGTAAATAGACCAGTTGTCAATAGTTGGATTGCGCCTGAAAGCTTTAAGTAGACGATTTCTGTAACGAATTTCACGTTTGATTCCAAAATCAATCCAAGGAAGTTGATTGGATCGTACATGTACTCTACGTAGGGGAACATGGTTGTCTAGAACCTGTTTATATAAGGAAGACCAATGAGACCATATGTCGTTTGCATCGTCGAACAGAAAGCCATTATCCCAAGGAACAGCATTTAAGTCTGATAATAATGCGGAATCATCCAGATTCTTCATTGTACGAAATTCGATATACTTTGTTTTAGGCTTAGGAAGTTTTTGTTTTCTAATGATGTATACAAGGTCATGGTCGCTTATTCCAAGATGCAAATTGCCACTAGTAACAAATCGTTCGGGGTGTGAGACAAGAATGACATCAATTAGAGACTTTGATTTCTGAGTAACTCTTGTTGGTTCAGTAATGCGATTGGTTAAGCAAAATTTATCACAGAACTCTGTAAGATCTTGGTTCGGACCAGCAATGCTATTGATGTTCATGTCTAAGTTAAAGTCACCAATAAAAATGATCTCTTTGCGTTTGCTTAGCATTTGCTCAGCAATGGAAGAAATAGCTGGTATGAACTCTGTAACTTTACATTTCCCAGGAGAGCGATAGCAGGCACATATCATGAACCAGGTGTTGTTAACACTTTTGACTTCAAGACAAATCGATTCAATATTATCGGGCTCCAATTTGTGTCTATGAATAGCTTTGACAGTAGATCGAATGAATGCTATTAGTCCACCCGCGCCTTTTTTTCTATCCTTACGTATTATACGATAACGGGGGTGTGAGAATAGAGAACTAGACACTGTGTTGTCAATCTTGCTTTCTCCAATAAAAAGAATGTCAAATTGATATGTATTCAAAAGTGCTACAATTTCATCCGCCTTGGAATAGATGCTGTTGACGTTGATATGGGCAATTTTTAAATTACGTTTATAATAGTTAAGGTTAGTGTTATTTACGCTGAAAGAATCTTGTGATGTAGAATCGCCACTAATGTTTAAGCTGGTTTCAAGCGTAAAAAAAGAGTCTGATAATTATGGTAATGCACACAAAGCACAAATCCAAGTGGTGATATCAATGATTGATTTGGTTGATTTTCCAGCTTCGCATTTGTGATGGTATTTCCTAAAACAATCATTGCATTCTAACTTCTTTTGATTAACGCGAATAGTTTTGTTGCACAATGAGCAGGTTTCCTTCGTGTTTTTTTCTGGTCCCGGATTGGACTCAATATCACCACTACATAATAGTCGTGTAGTAGCAACAGAATTTGAATAATAAAGACAAGGTCTTTTATATCTTTTGATTCGCTTAGTACGGCTATCTTTGTTGAATGTGCATCTGTTTACATACCAGGGCACACTGGAAGACAACGAACCATCCTTCAACAAAGAAACCATATAATCCAAATAATCCAATGATGAATAGATATGATCTGTAAACGTTGCACTGTTTACGTTCCAAAGCGAAGAAGACAAAAGACAATCAGTCGCTTGACTTGAGCCATTGTTAGCTGAGATATCGTATAATAATTTACATCCATCGATAAGTGTAGATGAAAACGAAAAATATCCAAATTCTGCAAAACAAGCTGCATTATACACACCAAAACCATTCCAAAATGTTCCTGGGTGACTTAGACTTGTTCTATGGTATGGTAAAGCGTCAAATACCCCTCCAACAGGGCAAAAATATGGTAAAATGAAGGACACGAAAAGTACACACCGCCACCTCATTACGTTTTCTTTAGTGATAGATTAAATTTTCTTACATTCAACACTACCGAATATACTAATAACAGCAAAAAAGAGTTACCTTATATATCCAGTCACGAATCAACAACATGCAATTATCTTTAGCAGATTTCTTATACAATTTTTGCTTATTCTAACTTTGTCAGATCGAGTATAATGTCACTCTCTTCGTTAATTCCGTTAATTTGATGCTAAGACAGGAGTGGCGACCATGTTGGTCTCTTCGTTTTTCACTGCCAGGGCAGTTTCCTCACGAATGGAAGGAGTAGCGACCACATTTTTGCTGTTCTCTTCGTCTTTAGCTCCTAAAAGAGCTCCCTTACATTGGGAAGGAGTATTATCATGGTTTGATCACAGGTAGCCCAAGCTCACTCTCTGTGTCTATGACGTCGTTGGATTTTCGAATGGCCGTTTGAACATTTTTCAACCGATTCGAAAACACGCTCAGAAATTACTTCAAACTGCAGATCATTGTCGAACTTTCACAAAAAAATAGTGTTTTTATAGCTAATAAACACCCTGAAGTACATTTGGTTTAATAAAAGTGAGTTTTTGGATGTTTTTGAACGGTTCGAAGTTTTGCTTGATTCCTACCTACATAAATTAACAAAAGGTGTGCAACTTCCAAGACGACATTTTTCGAACGACTTCAGGAAAAAAAATATTACTCCAAAGCTACTCACTCCATCACAAAATCCTTCATAGTAGATAATTTACAATAAAGAAACTACCGAAAAACGTTTTCGTTGCACTTTTATATTCTCTTTTGGTGGAGAAATAATTTTTCAAAGTGCAACACACCACCCGAAAAAAGTCCGTTGGCATCCGCAAGCTCCAGCTTTGTCCGTTTTAACCGTGTAGGGAGGGGTGAGGTTAAATTTCTGTCGATTAAACATTGGAGTCCCACCCCCTAGAGTGAAGTTGAATTTTTGTCGATTTACATAAAGACCTAGGGGGTGGGACTCCAATGTTTAATCGACAGAAATTTAACTGAACTCATTTTAATACTCGTGCCCTCGGCCTAAGGGCCTGGGCACGAGTAAAAACTATTGGACACAAATGTGATAACGGTCTCAATTGTAATAACTATTGGACCCAAATGTGATAACAGTCTCAAATGTAATAACGGTCTCAAATGTAATAACGGTCTCAAATGTAATAACGGTCCCAAATGAAATAACGGTCCCAAATGTAGTAACTATTGGACCCAAATGTGACAACGGTCTCAAATGTAAGAAACTCTGGACCAAAATGTTATAAGGTTCCAAGTCAATAAATTTTGGACACAAATGTAATAAGGTTCAAAACGGCATAAAAGATCATAATTCAGTCATGTCAGGTGGTGGGAGATTCAATTCCCTTCCACGAGCTGCTATACAAGTTTGACATTAAGAAAAGTCAAATCATTCCGTTATTTAAAAACTTGTTTTAATGAGATGGATTGATAAATTGTTCGGAGAAAACATTCTATATTCAAACTAAAAATTATTCAATCTAAAAATTATAAACAGTAGTAACTAAAGAGGAAATTCCGTCTGTTTAAATTTTATTTGCTATATGAACAGAAATTAAAAAAGCAAACATGCTTTACCTGAGTTTTCACTAATTTCACCTTAAACATTTGGTATGTTTTTGATAATGTCATGTAAACAAATCTAACATATCTTTGCTGCCGCAGCGAGCAAGGCAGCAACCCTAATCTGTAAAGGGAGTTAAAATCTCGATTTTATCCCATAATGCAACGCAAATTCGTTGACCTACGTCCCTTGCGCTCCTCGTGGTATGTATGTTATTCGTCACCAAAGTCTCTTTAATTTGTTTGTGGCCAAGGGGAGTGAAACTCTGTCTTTTTATGTCCAATTTAATATTTTTTTCTGCGATTACTGTGCAAGACGCCAAAAGTATAGTTACGTGGAGTAAATACAAGTGATAATATAAGGAACGTTTTATCGTAGAGCTAAAATATATAATTTCTTAAGCTTGCGTTGGAGATCATTTGAAGTGCGACTGTTTGTTCTTATATTTGTAAAATTTCACATAATAATGGTACAAAACTATAAGTAAAAGCAAGAATTTGTTTCAGATGGCTAAGGTAGACGAAGATTCGCATTGATTACGATTAGTTTATCATCCATCCCGTCCGTATACATAGACATACGACCGCTATTCGTGTCACTTGTGTTGTAGACGTCAATTGTTACAGAAAAATTGAAATAAAATATTTGTAGTTGTTCATTTCTTTATGAATTTACTAGGTATATTCATTGACTTGCTTGTTACTTTTTTTAGAGTGTCAATCAAGATATGGTTATATATGTGCTGCGCTCCGCAGCGAGCGAGCCTGGAGTGATGTTATTGATCATTTTTTACAATGCTTTTCAAGCTTAATAAAACAAATACCATATTACAAGTTTTATTAGTTACCGATGATTTTCATTAAAATTTTATAAGAAAAAATATTTTTAATTAAACAATTAATTCCAAAAGTGCAAACAACAAGTCAATGAAACTGTTACTGGTTATTGGCGCTAAGTAAATACATGTAATTGCACTATTTACTGATTACTTGCGTGTCACCGTTTTCTTGCTTGTACTTTTTAATAGTGATTCGCTTACCTTCCATTACATTATGATTTTTTTAAAGAATAATTATGTTAAAAATAAAATTTGAGAATTGAAACTAGTTTTTGGTGTTGTTGACATAGTCCTTATTGCCTCAATCCTATAAAAAATATCCAACCATGACTCATTTGCTTTAGATTGTTTGCAACAACAAAAATTTCAATTCATTTAAGCAAAGATCTACAAATTTGAATTAATGTAAAAATCGATAAAAACTAAACAAATGTTGGACTTTTTTACGTTAATGTAAAAATAAATGTAAACTAAAAATATTGGCAAGTTTTGGAGTTTGGTGGATCGTCCATAACAACCAACGAGAGGTTATTCACTTTGCAAATCAACTGAGTAAAAATAGACAAAAGACTAAAATTAACTACCTAAAATTAGTATAGAGTGCAAACAATTAATCCGTGAAACTTTAGTAATACTAAATAGTGCTATTTTATGCAAATTCTATTGTTTTCTTTTGTTTAATTAGCACTATTTTGTACTATTTAGTAATTAGTGTTTCAGGGATATATTGATTGCACTCTACCTCACTAAAGATAAAGACTTATAGATATTTTCACGGAAAAAGTTGCAAAGCCTGGAACCTTTATTGCATTTGAGAACTCTGTTACAATGTCTAAAATTGGTTGGTACTTGGGGTACGTCAATTAGTTGTTTTTTCCACGTTTTATTTATAAGCCAAGCTTTCGCGCTAATCGCGCATCTTCAGGGCAAAAATGGATGTGTTTACAATTTGTTTCATACTACATTATGTAAGAACGCGTTATTTTACAAATAAACCAATAGATATAAAAGGAGGATGCGGAAGCAATCCAAAGTAAACAGAATTACATGCGCGCGCGCAGTTATGATAAAAAAATGGAAATAAACAACAATTAAGTTGAACTAATAAATAAGTAAAATAATGAATAAAATTATGAATAATTAAATATTGAAATAACTACATAAACAAAATATAAATAATTGGAATTAATTAAAATAAACAAATAAATGAATTAAGTATATATATATATACAGCTAACTGCAAAAATTCTGTCGCCAAGAACATATATAAATATATATATTTCTCACCGAAGAAATAAATAATTAATAAATAAACAATCAAATAAATAAATAAAATTATAGATAGATAAATGAATAAATGATAATAAATCAATAATTAAATAAATAAATAACTATTTCATAACTTATTATAAGTCTATCTATATATCTATCTAGGCCTTTTAATCACTGAGAATGGTCATAACCTGCGTTCTAATAATTCTTGGTGGTTAATGGATTATAATCTGCTATATTATTGTGAAAAATGTTTTGAAATAATACAATTGTGACCAATTGATAGCCCTACACTCAGTTGCAAAATTAGTTGGACACTACACATAATTGAGAAGTAAACCGCTCAGTGTTGTTCTCCAAATCTAACCCCTCCCCCTCCACAATGTTGGTAGTCTCGATGACGATTAACATGTCACAACAACCCCAATGTAACATTGATTCGGGGGAGGGGGGATTTGAAGCGGGTGAAAACGTTGTATACATAAACAAAGGAGTAGTTTCGAAAGGAAACGGGAAAAACTGTCAATGTCCCGACAATTTTGCAACTGAGTGTAGCTTAGAGCAAAAAGAGTTTTAATAAGAATCCACTTTGATTGGGTATTTCAAATTCAGACTGAGAAAAATAATTCCATCTTAAGAGGGTATGTCGGAAAATATCAATGGAATGGGAACAAGGGCTTTTTTCATACTTTGCCGGTTTGTACTCACAAAAAACAAATGAATGGATAACATGAAAAAGCAGAAGGGTAAATGGATTAATAAAACTATAAATAAATAAATGACTGCAGGAATGAAATGGATTGAATGATAAGTTAACTAATGAAATAAAAAAAGAGCAGTATTGAGAATGTTTGGTTTTGATTATAATTTCTTGTTTGTTTTTGTTTGTTATTTTGCTGGGCACACAGTCGAGGCTTGCAAATTTCAATACACGAGACAAGCTGTCAAGTAGTCATTTCGATGTGAAGGAATTTTAACTGTTTTGTGCACTACATAAGCGGCTGTACCGAAAATGTGAGCATATTTTATTGTAGCAGTCAGTACGTTTGAAGAAACATTTGCTTTATCTTGAGAATAATAACGTGTAATTCAATCATCAGACCATATGTACTGTCGCAATTTGTAATAATCGTCGCAATTTGTAATACCTGTCGCAATTTGTAATAACTTTGTCGCAATTTGTAATAACTGTCGCAATTTGTAATAAACCTGTCGCAATTTGTAATAACAAAAGCTGTCGCAATTTGTAATAACTGCTGTCGCAATTTGTAATACCAAAAAGCTGTCGCAATTTGTAATAACTCTGTCGCAATTTGTAATAATAATGTCATGACTCGAAAATTGCTGTTTATATTGGAAGGAATGCATTGAGATTTTGATAAAGTCACAAGATATAAAAAGGGATATAATAATAATAATTGGAAAAACTAATAATAGGATGTTCGAGATGTCAGTTTTGCATGTCGCCGAGTCGCAAAGAAAAAACAGTCAATGATGTATATATTCGAGAAAGATTGAGACAAGATAGGGCTCTCAATTTTGTGTAATGAGCCTAATAAAACACTGTGTATTAATATTAAGGCTAGGTCATGGTTGGGTGAAAGAGAGAAAATAGAACTAGGTTTATATAAAGAGGCCTGGAATTTTGCTTTACGTTATAAAACTGGATGACTAGAACAGATGTGAATGTAATAAATCCAGATGAAATTGACTTGCATTTGACAATCTATTGTTTCTAAGTTTTATTTATTTATTATTATTATTATTATTATTATTATTATTATTATTATTATTATTATTATTATTATTATTATTATTATTATTATTATTATTATTTAGTGATTGCGATTCCCTTTTCGGCATAGAAAATCTCGACTCCGATTGGAATAGGACGGGGATGGGGAACTCCGGGGATGATCGTCGGAATTTTTCAAAAATACCCCTAACAAATTTTTCATCTCTAAAAGATACCAAAAGCATGAGTTTCAGTGACTTTCAACCCCTAAAAGAACCAAAAAGTGAGAATTTGGCAAATTTCATATTTTAAACTGTAATAGAGACCAAATCGCTGATTTTTACCCCTAAAAGATACGACGTCATCCCCGATCGCTTACCCTCTGAGCAATCCAGCAATCCACATCAACGGAATCTGGAACCCTAAACATGGGATCAACCCTTGGAATTACGGATTAGACATGGGATGAGTTGATTGATTTTGGAGAAATATGGTGGCTAAGATAGCCTTAGCATGGAATTAAAATAATAAAGGTTTTCAGACTGAAGAATAGCCTAAAAGCTTGAAATCACTAAATAGAAATAATAATAATAAAAATAAATAAATAAAACTTAGAAACAATAGATTGTCAAATGCAAGTCAATTTCATCTGGATTTATTACATTCACATCTGTTCTAGTCATCCAGTTTTATAACGTAAAGCAAAATTCCAGGCCTCTTTATATAAACCTAGTTCTATTTTCTCTCTTTCACCCAACCATGACCTAGCCTTAATATTAATACACAGTGTTTTATTAGGCTCATTACACAAAATTGAGAGCCCTATCTTGTCTCAATCTTTCTCGAATATATACATCATTGACTGTTTTTTCTTTGCGACTCGGCGACATGCAAAACTGACATCTCGAACATCCTATTATTAGTTTTTCCAATTATTATTATTATATCCCTTTTTATATCTTGTGACTTTATCAAAATCTCAATGCATTCCTTCCAATATAAACAGCAATTTTCGAGTCATGACATTATTATTACAAATTGCGACAGAGTTATTACAAATTGCGACAGCTTTTTGGTATTACAAATTGCGACAGCAGTTATTACAAATTGCGACAGCTTTTGTTATTACAAATTGCGACAGGTTTATTACAAATTGCGACAGTTATTACAAATTGCGACAAAGTTATTACAAATTGCGACAGGTATTACAAATTGCGACGATTATTACAAATTGCGACAGTACACCATACTTATGCTCATCGATACGTACATTTTTCCTGGAATTTTGATTTTCCCGTGAAAATTGAAATAGCAAGCCGGCTAGTCGTTTCCAAAAACAAGCAGTGATGGGATCATGATCGAAGACATTCAAACTCGAATATTGGAATATTGGTCATCATTTACAAGGTGAGTGGTAATAATTTGTTTCACTGTCGAGACACTGAGATCTCTATCGATTTCATTTCATACCAAATTTGAAATACAGAAAACTATATTTTGCAATAATTATTCGAAAAGTTTACCGCGTATTCAAAATAACAATAGAGAAAATCTGATGTCACTACCTATAGTGTTCCCTGTGATCAAACTAGAACGAATTTATTATCGTATCGCTTCAAAGCTAAATGAAAATTTGTTAACAATTTTTCAATTTCTTTCTCGCATTCAATCCGTTCAATTATCAAAATCAGAACCATAAAGACGGAACAAAGTAAAAACAAAATCCGTTTCTTATTTTATTTGGTTGTCTGTTTTTGTTTGTACGACACATGCAAACAATAAATCAGAACAAACATTTGTTCCTATTTACCAGGTCGCAAAAGAAGTTTCG
This sequence comes from Diadumene lineata, assembly GCA_918843875.1. Lineage (NCBI taxonomy): Eukaryota > Metazoa > Cnidaria > Anthozoa > Actiniaria > Diadumenidae > Diadumene > Diadumene lineata. Next base: position 6,598,870 of record OU974074.1, on the reverse strand, counting down.
AAGATTGTCAAAATCAAAAAAATAATCTTGCAAACAGCTTTCTATCTATCATAGAACAGTTATTTACAAGGTAAATGGGAATGATTCAATTCTAATATTTTATTTTAGATGGTGAATTTAAAATGTCTTTCACTGTCGAGACAGCGATGTCGATTTCACTTCACACAAAAAGTGATTTTTCCTCAACTTTATCCTTAGTTTTCTCGTACAAAAATAAAAATACACAAGCAAAATTTTATATCAAAATAAAGCCCATTGTTTCGCCTTTGTGAATCTTAAAAGCTTGATACATTTTGTCATATCCCACATCGTTTAAATGACGAGTTTGTAACTTGTAATTTTTGGACAGTAAAAAATGTGCATTACTTAAAAATTCACAAAATAATTCCTATTTCTTAAAACCCTTCCAACTTGAAACATAACAAAGCCGAAATAACATGCAATTAGATGATAATATCAAAAATATCGAAAAGCCAAAAAAAAATTTGCTGTTAAAGACGAATAAATTTGGTGAATATTTTTTCCGAAAACAAGCAAAATGACCAGTGTTGACGAAAATCAAAATTTGTCGAAAAATAAAGCGAACTTCCACAAACAAACTACACACTAGACCACGTTGATAGCCATATAATAGAGTACAAACCGGCAAAGTATGAAAAAAGCCCTCGAGAGCTCCGTTGCCAAGGATATATTAGAGTATTTTTGGTTTTTACTGACATAGCCTCTTAAATGTTTGCGTGATACAATAAATGGGTTTAAGTCAGGTTTTCTTTTGCGTAAATTGACATTTTTACTTACATTTTTTGTTATATCTATTGATATAAACATTACCAAACTAAAAGAAAAACTACAAAAACACAAAGAAAAATAATTAAATCAAGACAATGAACAAACAGAAGAAAAAAAACATGTTCAAGATCTGCTTATTAATTAGCATAAATTTGCATCAAAATCCTCACGTTGCAGTAAACTAATAATGGGGGACAAGAAATACACGGCCTTCACTATAGCAGTTATTATGTAGGTTATTTCCACGCGATAAGAGAAAACTAGCCCATTTACTTGATTCTTTAGTTTTCCATCCTGACATTGACTCACGGTCTTCTTGAAACATCTTGGAAACGCATGTACATTACAAAATGCCCATGAGCTGCGAAAAGCTACCAAAGTGCCAGGGACCACTCATTTTTGCTCGGGATTCCTCTGGAAGAGCCCGAGCTTAGATTTCAGGTTTCACCAGTCACAAGTTGCCGCTGGATGTCAAGAACACAGGCTCGTAGCTGTGTGACGATCATGGCACGTAAATAAATCACACCGCCGATTATAGATCGACACTAAAAGTTTAGCGTGAACTTTCGTCTAAATCATTTCGACAGTACCTCAAAAGATTCAGAGATATCAAAAAAAAAAAAAAAAAAAAAAAAAAAAAAATTAATCAAACGACTGAGCAAATACAAAACGAATCGGACAAAATAGCGATCACAGGAAAGTTTGACTGACCCCTGGTTCAGACGTCTCAAGGAAATCAATAAACAAATATTTTGTAGTTAGTAGTTTGTGTTTAAGCTTGAATTATATCACTGTACTGAGAGTTTGTTGTCTTCCAGTTGGAGCTCATATCTTTTACATAAAACATTATTTTGTGTATTTTTATTTTTTATTCGCGCTACATTTAGTGGGTACTTTGTGTAATGACGTGATTATCAGAAAAAGCAGTATAGTTGAATGTAAACAAGCATAACCGAATTGATTTATTATGACTTAAATAAAGAGCTCGTATAAGTTTTGATCACGCTTCTACAAATATATTTGTTATAATGATTATATGTCATAAATAAAAAAATAAGTCGCTCGGAGAATCGTCATGTAAGGCATGTTGTCAGGTTTCGATGCAGAAAGAATGAGAAGAAAACTAGCTTGTAAACAAAGAAAAAAAAGCCTATAATTTAATAAATGATGCTAGTATAAAAACGTTCTGTGTTATCAAGAAAAACGAAAAAAAGATATTTTTAACTGCTAACATGGGATTTTCCAATGTTTATTTTAAAGAAAAATTGATAAGACTGTGAATTGTTTTAATTACAACCTTATATAGAGCATAGTTAACTGATACGTTAAAATAATCGTGGTCACCCTTTATTATCTGCCAGTATACGTATTTATAGCATCACACAGGCATTGCTAGCTAGCTCATCACGAAAATTAGAGGTTAGCTGCGTCGGTAGTTAGAAGAGCCAAATAGGACCACTTGGGCTCTAAGAGCGTCTTGTTAAAATTTAAAATTGTCAGGATAGTCATATTGATTCTAGCCATATATGTTAGAGCTCCGCTATTACCTAATTTTATATTACTTACTTGTTCAGTGTAATGGTTAGTAGAAATAGTCAAACACAGGCGTGACTGTTCAACACCCCCTGATGAAACGTACCTACTTTTATAACCAACAGTTATCATGGATACCGAGGCCTCATGTTAAGAATGCTTGAGATACTTCGCAGCATCTAGAAAATTTGTCTGCGCATGTCAGAAAAGTTTAGCTCGCGGGCATGTTTACATATTTTTCTACGACCGTAAAACTTTTGAACTCCAATCGCAATATCTTCAATTTAGGAAAATATAAATGGATACTTAAAGTCTTTCACTTTGAAAGGAGCTGTGACTAAGTCAAGTTCATGTGGAGGATATTGATATCAAAATATTTTTGAGCTAAAGTCCGCAAAACGAAGTAGAAAAACACAAACCTACTGCATTCGTATGCGGACTGCTGCCATAATAAAAAAATGTCAGAAAACTTTTTCCAAAGAATCAAAGCTCATGGGAATTGTCAGGAGCAAAATGATTTCTGATTGAGGATCGATTTTGTGGGGTGATGAGCAGATTATTTGCGCATTTTGCAAGTTTTGGTCAACTTTCCTTCTTGATAAGCAGTATTTTGAGGGGCTATGCAAAGCTAAATACAACAGTGCAAGTCATCAAACCACATTCCACATCGCAGCATTTTTATTTTTAAGCTTGGCCAAAACGTGATATTGCGATATTTGTTGACGCCATGGTTCTGTTCTCCTCTCAACAATTTCGACTGATTTGAATACCTAACCAGAAATTAGGTTAGAATGATCTTGATTAATCCAAATAATTGTGAATACACAAATTTCTGGTCAGGCTTTTGTTGATATACTTCTATCTTTACTAAATATATATAAACTTTAACTCAAGCACGGAGAAGATTTTTCAGTCTTACTCTATGGTCAATTTTTTCGCATAAATTTGAAAAAAAAAGTCGAGCTTAAATGTTATGCACCACTAAGTTTTTCCTTGGTATGCTTTCTTAATAATCTGCGATTGGTATTATACTTTTGGTTCTTAATAAAATTTTGGCCAAAATATTTGATCGACAGTCAGATACTTCTTGGGTATAAACAAACAAATTGTTATGCTAATGTGCTAAGCAGGGGCATTTTCTTAAAAAGACGGATAACTTTATCCTATGTTAAGCGCTATCCTAGTGATAAATTCCCTATCCGAGGGATAACTATCTTAGGAAAAAAAGCAGTTTTTATCCCAGGGATAGTTATCCGTAGGATAACTTCGCTATTCTCCGGAAAAAGCCGGTTTGCAATGACGGGAAAATGAGACACGGTCGCGCTTTGTTTACATTTTATCGGGCTACATGTGGTCTGGCAAATGAAAATTATAACACAAATATGAAATTAAAACAGAAATCGTTTTTTTTTTTTTTTTTTGTCACATTGTGTTAAATAGGAACTCAAACTAGACAACCAGACCGAAGAAAAATAAAACACAATGGACTTTATAATGTTAAATATACAAAATCAATTTCCCGTCAAAATAGTTCAAGCGAAAACGAAAATCCACTAGCAAAAAACGTCGAAACTAGTATAGGTAATAAGATGGTTTCGAGTTCAATTGGAATTAATTTGCACGAGTTTGTTTTTCAAAAAGTTCGTAATTGAATGAGCCCGTAGGGCGAATGTAATTTGGCTCTTTGAAAAACAAACGAGTGCAAATTAATCCAAATTGAACGAGAAACCATCTTATTACCTTTTAATAATATACTTTCAAAAATTTCAACCATTTTGTCGATTTTTAAAAACAATTGGTTGAGATTTTGATTCAAATTCGAACGAGCGCGCGCCAATGATGGCGTGATGATGTCGTCATCTAGCGCGCGCTCAAGGTGAAAATTGAAAACTTTTCAACGAGATCTCGCTCAGTTTTTTGCAAATTTCTTGACTATTTTTCAAACGTTTTGCAAATAGAAATGTTTAGAAAATTAAAATTATTTTACTAGATAGTAAAAAATTCCAAAAACATTTAGTTTTAGGGCGTATTTTGTCTTTTGAATCAAGTTGTAATTTGCACTGGTATTACAAATTTCTGCACTGGTGTTACAGCTTTCTGCACTGGTGTTACGCCTGAACAGCACTGCTCTCGACCAATCAGAAGCGAGAATTTTTTTGCAATATATTATTACGAAAGAAAACGAGTTAGTCTTGTATTTGGTTGTAAATAGAGTTCTATCGCTGCTAAATTAAAATCTAAAATGGTTATTGAGCCGAGTGGAGTGCAATACCAAAATCATATGAGTGGTACGCGGTCGTGCAATTTGTTAAGTATGATTTTGGTCAAAAATTGCACGACATAAGGTTCATTTACCAATTAATCATATCCATTTCGTAATCTAACGCATTAAAGCAATTCCATGCGAGTGCTATAGAAGTCAAACATTCACTCCTTCCAATCAACTGCACCATCTCACCGGAAACTTGAGCAAAAGTTTACAAATTATCAATAAACATCCTTTCTGATCTTCAGAAAATATGAGAAAAAAACAATTAGGCTAATTAAATCAAGCATTTTTTATTACTATACAATTTTTTGAGATTACAAAAGCTAATATGGTTTCACTCAAGAAAACGAGTGCACAATGCACACACAAACAAAATTCGCTTTTATTACATTTTGTAATTGAAAACTATACAATAATAAGATTTTTACTTACAGTTGATGATTTTTTTCTGTCCAAAACATAACAAACAACATTTTTGTTTTGACTGAACCAGTTGTCCATTTCCATCAATTTGCATCGTGTAAAAGCAATTTGCACTTTTGTACAATGTAGCCTTGTGGATGGTTTTCGATCAACAAATTAAAACGCTAATCAATTTTTTCCAAATAATGTTCATTGATGATAATAAACAGTGATTGAATGTTCATAATTCAGCAAAAATAGAGTTCATATGAAACTTGCACCCACCGAAATCTCCTTTGAGTCCTTTCCCATTGTTGTTGGTCTTTCTGGTGAAATATTGCTCACTTTCCTTTGCCTTTTAGAAACACACTTTTAACAATTTGAAATGAGTTGCATATCTTTTTCAGAGCTTTTTTTGACAACTTTTTCACTTGAAAATACTTGAAAATCTTCCAGGAAAAATTTCCTATGTAAAAATGACTTATTTTCTCTCTCAGTAACCTTGAGATGGGTTTCTTTGATTCTTTGATTCTTTGATTTGATTGGCTGAAAAATGACAGGAAATTGACAGGTCTCTAATCTGATTTGCTGATTTGTAAATTGATGGAAGAGCTTCCAAAGGATACGATTTATAGGATCAAAAGGATGCAATTTGGTCATAAATCGCACTCATATGAGCCAGTCAGATTTTGTAGTGATTAAAAAATGGATATGACATCGTTTGAATAGTTGTTTGAATCGTCTTTATGTGACGAAAACGTCGAGGGCTAGCTCATTCTATAGAAATAGAACTAGCCATAGAATTTAGATAAAACTTTCTACAGTAAAACATTTTGAGTTTTTCATTAAAAATAAAAATAAAAAAATGGGGTCACCGTATTGGATTGCTCGGGAAATGTTTTTGAAGTATACCCACTTTCGAAAACATTCGAAAATGGGCATCACTTATGAAAGTATTTTTTAATACTCGGTCAATACCAAATATTTTCAATAGGCCGTAATGTGCTCCTTATACATTGGGCTACCGATGTAAAGCAAAAAATTTGCACTAAAATTCAACAGCGAAGTTAAGTAAAGCAATAATTAACAAAATGTTCGAATTTTTACGGGCCTCATCGACGAATTGAACAAAACACTTTTCAAACTATTGAAAAATTGAGAATTTTGTCATCGATCATATATGTTTAAGAGAACTTGATTTCAAATGATATTATGAACTAAAAAAGATAGCTGCCCGTACGCGTATTGGTTTGCGAGATATTTAGAAAAATATCCTCAAAATTCAATAATATCAAGTCTTTTCCGAGTATGGACTGGTGCGCGTTTAAAGAAATTTGTTATTTTTCGCTTGCAGTTGTGAAAAATGTTCAGACATAACTCTGTATCTATTGGCTATAAGAAATGTAGAACTCTAGAATTCGGAATATTCGCAGGACTGTGCGTAGTGCAAGACTACGGAATTACCTAAGTCCCTAGGATAGCAACATATTCTAGGGTCAGGAGGTGGGATAACTTAATTGGAAATTTATCCCTAAGACAACGCTGTCCGTGCTTTCAGGAACACAATTTATACCTAGAAAAACTTTATCCCCAGAATAGCTCATAGTTTTCCCTAGGATAGAGTTACCCGTCTTTCTAGGAACCGGCCCCAGACTTATAATAAGCCGTACGGAAATAACGGCCAACCACTGTATGGTTGGAACAGAGATTTTCGTTAGCTGAAGTATCGCTTTTGAAAATTGGAATTAAATTCGATTTAGAAGATATTTTTTCGCGTGATTATAGCGGCTTCTACAATTCTCTATATGCTATACCAAGCACGTTTTCACTGACGACATTTTTTTTGTAACACGCTTTGATAGTCAATTGACCAAAGCGTGCACAAACGATCCTTTCAGGGTGAACGTTGGCTGAAGTTAGCAAGTGGAAAGTTTTCATCGCCTAAAATGAAAGGGAAGCGTGCTTTTTAGCAAATCGTGAAAGTAAATTGCTTTTCTGTAAGTAGAAAAATAATATAAAAAATTAGGTAATCATAATAACGGAGCTCCGATTTAAGCAAACAAATTAAATCAATGAATTAATGAATTTCTGAAAGCTAATAATGTATTTGTGTAGTTTATATGATTTAATAAGGAACTTATTAAATTTTGAACAAAAAAATAAGCGGTCATTTCTGAACGTATTAATCATCATGAAAACCATTTTGCCTGTTACCAAACTCATTAACTTAAAAGCCGTGTCTCATTTTTTGTTCAAAAAAAACTAATTAAAACTTCATCAATAATATGACCTACACATCCACATTATTTGATCTTTTAGCATTCATAAAATATATACATTTCTAGGGGTAACTTCAAAATTTTGCTTGTTAAGGTAGTACCGGACCCTTACTACTGCGCATCCAGCGCATGTGGATCTGAATAAAATTTCCTGCGCAGCTAAATTGAAACAGTACGTTTAAGGCAAAATTTGGCCATTTGCGGACTTTTCACTCAAAATTAACTTTGAAACGCTTTATATGGACTTAAATAGAAGTTAGTGCCCATGCTTTCCCGGCCAAAATATCGAAATTACAACAATTTTGGCGCGTTTTTAGCTTATAGCTCCAAAAGTAACACGGGGACCCCCATTTTTTCTTTTTCATACGATTCTGAATATTTTATGCTTTAGATAAAGAGAGAAAAAAAAGAAGTTCATTGACCATTTTCTCAAATTTCAACATTTTTACACCAGACATAATTTGCCCGAATACAAGGAATGATGCTTTCTACAATTTATCTTTTGCACTACTTATAAAATATTGGAAGGATCTTGATATGTTTTCTAAACTCAATACCTATATTTTGAAACAGTTTTTTTACTTCAATAAATGGATGGAAGTGATTTGAATTTATTGATTGAGGTAGATTTTCTGTAAAAACGCGGGAAAACCTGAAAAATCGCACTTTTTGACGTCTTATACTTCGAAAACCAATAGGATGACCACATATTTTTCCCCCAGTATTTGAATGCCCCAACAATAATCTTCAAATGACAGAATTAATACTACCTTAAGTGCCTTTTAAAAAGTGACTTCGATTTTGTCCCCTACTACCTTAAGATTTATTTAAAAAATGAGAAAACACTCCGCGTCACCTCGGTGATAAATATTGACCGGTCCCATAATATCATTTGTGAAGATTCTCACAGTTGAAATTTGAGCATTTTCCTTGGCATTTTGCACTCCAGTCATCAGCTTTAGCAAACTAGGTGTTTATGTAAATACAAACATAGTTTTATTTAATACCTTCTTTACATTGATGTCACAAAATCTAAACAAATAATATTTACAAATAACTTGGTAGAAGCAACCTATAACAACCGTATTCAAGAGAGTATGAGATACGGGGAATTATCCCCCGTATTGGGCTTTATACTCATCAGGGGATATTTTCATTCTATTAAAAAAATATTTTGGGAACGGAATGTGATTCACCAAATTGCAAAAAGCCCGGTCGCATCGTCAAAACATCTCAAGACAAAACGTTTTTAAAAATAGCACGACGAGTAGAACCCCGGATGGGATATGGGGATAAGCTTTAGCTTATCTCATACTCTTTTGCCGTAGTAGGCTAATCACGATAGGTAGCTAAAATATAACAACTTTTATAGAACGATTCTTTTTAGAGTTGTGGATTATTCTAATATATACGTTATTTCAATAAATAAACAAAAACAACAAAATTCATTTATATAAAAATTAGGTAAACCTGATAGCTGAGCTCCGATTTACCATTAATTCATTTTTTCACTCATTACCAATTATCAAAATTGGTGATCAATCAATTCATCAATCAAAAATGACTTTATATAAAAAAGCAAATAAATAAATAAATGAATGAATGAATGAATGAATGAATGAATGAATGAATGAATGAATGAATTAATGAGTGAGTGAGTGAGTGAGTGAGTGAGTGAGTGAGTGAATGAGTGAGTGAATGAATGAATGAATGAACGAATGAATGTATGAATGAATGAATGAATGAATGAATGAATGAATAAATATCTTTTCATGATAAAATGATAAAATAATCCATTCAAATATTCAAATCTTTATGCATGCTACAACATTTTATTATACGCAAGAAATATGCACAAAAATGGGAAAAAAATATCCGACCGTATTTTGTTAGTAACCGTCAACTGGATTCCTTTATGTTGCTATCATAGTAAAAATCGCACTAGTCAATTAAAATTGCTTGTCCAATGAGAAGTTACACAGTTCAACAGCCGGCGTACTATTAAAGTATGGCTAGCTCGAGTTGCTAGATCACACATTATGCTAAATTTGCATTTCCATCCACTCCCTGAACTGGCAGTTGTTCTTTGTTGACAAACATCGTGTATGAAAAGTTATTTTTCGTTGTGAATAGTTGATAAATCTGTATTGATCCTAAAGATCCCCGTGTTTATAAATTGCCCGTAAAAATTGATGAATGAACAGAGTGAAGTGCTCATTTAGCTTTTCACCTCTTTTGAATTGCCGTAAAGCACTATGACGTCATGGCTTGTTTACATGAACAAAAATGCATCTAGTTCTGGCGTAATATTTTTCCTTTGATACATTTGGCATTGTACTTAAACTTATAATTTGTTCCAATATTATAAGTGAACTTTTACCCTGGTTTTCATTGATTTTAAAATGTTAAATCCCCTATTTTGCCCATGATTGTTAGCATTCAAACAATAGATTTGTTTACATGTGACGTCATAGTGCTTGTGGTTAATTGCTGCAAATGCACGTTTATATGAACTTTTGGGCGCCGTCGATTTTACTTTTAAGAGTAGATTAGTCAATGAGTAATTATAATGGAAAAACGCCACGAAGAATCCGCGAATCCGAAGAATACAGCCTTGTTTACAAGCATCTTGCAAACTCGCCAAATAAACTCTTCCAGAAAATATAACTTGTAAAATCTCCATCTTTGAGTGATTTTTAAGAACCAAAGAAAATTTCAACAGCTCTACAGGACTTCATATTAATGTTGAATAGTTAAAAACATCGGCACGGGACTTGTCAATGTAAATATATTTTGGAGCTTTCCTTCGTTGAATCGTAGTTATTTTTCTTTTTGCAAATGCGGCGTAAGCGTCTTTGTTTCTCTTTCTCAGTCAAAACTCTTTTAACCTGCAGCGCAGCTTTGCTATTTTCTTGGTCTTTGTCCATTTTAGAAATACATTTATACTGATTCAGTCAGTAAACTGTAAAAAATTGATTGTGAATTTTGAGGTGTGGAGATAAAAATAAATTGTCAAAGTTTTGGCGCTCACGGACGTATGTTCGTATAACGGACCCGCGGGCTTTCTTTGTCGGTCGACAAAAATTGAGCTCAATCGTGTACCATATTTTAATTATGGTGGCCCGCGCGGAGCTCCTCTATTATTAAATTAAAGTATACAGAAATTACTTTTTTTAGATTTATGTACAGTGTCTAAATTAACTGATAAAAAATTTGGATGTACTATTCAAACAGATAAGCTGCGCCGAAATTGCAGAAAGAAAATAAAATCAAATTTAGAAAGAAGACAAAAGTAGATCAGACATAATAAGTCATACTTCGTACTTAAAAATACTTATTGTCTCATAGACAATATTCAGACATAGCAAGATTATCATAAACTGTTTTTTTGCTTTTTTTTGTACAACAGCGAGTTGTCATTGTACATATTGATTAAATTGATCATCTTTAAATCTCATTAAAATCAGGTCAACTGAATTGGCTGCGGATATAAAAACCGGTTTAAAACTTGTTCTGAGTAGCCCCGATTCTTTGGCTATCGGAGCATATAGAATCTGTCTGCGCATGTCGTAAGTTAATGGTAGAAGCCGCTATAATCACGCGAAAGAAAAATACCTTCTAAATCCCCTTTAATCCCAATTAATTCACAAAAGCGATACTTCAGCTGACGAAAGTCTCTGTTCCAACCATACAGTGATTGGCCGTTATTTCCGTACGGCTTATTATAGTTCTTGTTGGCACATTAGCATAACAATTTGTTTGTTTATAACCATGAAGTATCTGCAAGATTCTGCAATATGGCAGCTTTCACAACGAGACTAGGTCATCTTTGACTGACGATCAAAGATATTGGCCAAACCTCTATTGAAAACCAAAAGTATAATACTAATCTACGATTATTCAACAAAGCATACCAAGGAAAAACTTAGCGGCGCATAACATTTAAGTTCGACTTTTCTTCTTAAATTTATGAAAAAAAATTGACCAAAAAGTAAGACTGACAAATCTTCTGAGTGCATGCTTGATTTAAAGTTTATATTTAGTGAAGATAGAAGTATATCAACAAAAGCCTGACCAGAAATTACAAGATTTGGTGGTTCATCTGTGCTTTCACAATTATTTGGATTAATCAAGATCATTCTAACCTAATTACATGTTCGGCATTCAAATCAGTCGAAATTGCTTGAGAGGAGAAACACAACCATGGCGTCAACAAATATCGCAATATCACGTTTTGGCCAATCTTTCTTAAAAAAATAACAATGCTGTGATGTAGAATGTGGTTTGACGACTCGTATCAGTTATATTTAGCTTCAGCGCAGCCCCTCAAACATATCGCTTATCAAGAAGGAAAGTTGACCAAAACTTGCAAAATGCGCAAATAATCTGCTCATCACTCCACAAAATCGATCCTCGATAAGAAATCATCTTGTTACACACAATTTTCATGAGCTTTGATTCTTAATTTTTGGAAAACGTTTTCTGCTATTTCCGTTTTATTATGGCAGCAGTCCTCACACGAATGCAGTAGGTTTTTGTTTTTCTTCTTCGTTTTGCTGACTTTTGCTCAAACATATTTTGAGATCAAAAATCTCCACTTTTACTTGACTTAACAGCACAGCACCTTACAAAGTGATAGACTTTAAGTATCCATTTATATTTTCCTAAATTGAAGATCACTAAGATTGCGATTGGAACTCAAAAGTTTCCCGGTCGTGAGAAAGAAATGTAAACATGACCGCGAGCTAAAATTTTCTGACATGCGCAGACAAATTCTCTATATGCTGGGCTATCGGCACTTCAAAGAAACGACAGGGTTTCGGCAGAGTTCTCTTTCCTTTCTCTCTCTCGTGGGGAAGGTAAAAGAAGACTCTGTTCGCAGGGTAACCCTGTTCATGACACCAAGTCGATATAGGGTAGTACCCCCCCTCCCCGACACTGCCCGTCGTGGTCTGAAATAGACTAAATGACATCAGTTCGTATGGTCGACCCGGACGTCAATTAAAATAAGTAAAGACTAAGACTAAAAATAAGACTAACAAAGGTTTTTTTTGAAAGAGTACTGATTTTATTCATGCCTTTTATTCATGATGCATTACAAGAAAGCTCATTATGAACCTTGCAAGCATTCACACTGTGTTCTGTCACGTGATAAAATGATCACGTGACCTTTCAGTCTAGATATGATAGTGTTTATTTGAATCACATAGGTTATTTATATGATATTCTAGCTAGGTACTAAAGTTATTAGGTTGAATTCAGGTCTTTTCTGGTCGTTCTTTGAGGTTTCTAAACGAACAAAGGTCCTGATTAATATGACATGGTTGATATATATCAAGACAACCACAATTATAGAAACACAAAGGTTCTTAATAATATCTTGTATTAAGACAGACAGACAGACAGACAGACAGACAGACAGACAGACAGACAGACAGACAGACAGACAGATAACCTACCAGTTCATAATGGCATTTATACACATGCTTTTGCAACCATACTGTTGATAGCCTCAACTGCTCTGTCAATCAAATTCTGGAACGTCTTGAACAGAAGGATGTTGCCTTGCTTTCCACCAGTTATCATTAACAGCTCGTCATGATCTAGATCTTCGCCAATACCAATGGTTATCACATTACATCCGAGTGCCTGAACAAAAACATTACACACTGAATAAAATGGATAATTTATTGACATTTAGGCCTACTTTTCATTAGTCGAATTTCACATGCGTCGAACGGAACTGAACACAAATGTGGAGATATGATTTTGTTTCCTTGTCATAAAATTTTTTTCCTTCGTTGGAGTGAATGGAATATCATTATAGGCACATATGAAGTTTTTTTGGTCGTTTTGATTATCTTGAATGGCGCATGACAATAGTATAGTTGTATTTATTATACCTTGAGTTCTGCAGTCGGTGCTGGTAGGTTTTCAGCGCCTCTGAAGCATCGTCCATCAGTGAGGACAAAAACAGTCTTTGGAACTTTTCGTTGGGTGGGTTTAATGATGTTCTTGATGACATGTTTGATTGCTTTGTCCGTAGCTGTAGATCCTGCACTATACTTGACACCATTGAGGATCTACCGAATATACGTATATAACTATTCAAAAAAATGTTTTCTTTAGATTCTGCATTTCCAAGAGAGTATGAGATTAGAGCGTTTATCCCCGGATCCCATCAGAGGGGTGCTATTTTTAGAAACTTGTTAACAATCTCTGCACTTTTGTCTTGAGATGTTTTGACAATGCGACCGCGCTGCCTGCAATCGGGCCAATCACGTTCCGTTCCCGAAATAACTTCAGTTTGTCGGGAAATTAGTGACGTCATAGACGAGCGCGAGCTCATTATCTGTTCAATAAAAGATTCAAACGGAACCAGGTCTAATCTTTATGTTATAAAACACAGCATTGGTGCAGAAACCCGGTTTTTGGACATCATGTCCAAAAATGAGACAATATCCCAAGATGAAACCAGTGTTAATGAAATGAGAGCAATCAGAGCATCGTACAAGTACCAAATCAAGCATGAAATAATCGAAGCAAGCAATTTCATGACATTCAAGAATCCTACGCAAACAAGTATAGAAGTGCTAACGAACAAAATTGAACCAATGATTGAAGAAATTCAAGCCCTAGATGTAGCGATGGCCATGACGTTCACGATGCAAGAAAATATAGAGAAAGAAATAGAAGCAGCTCTCACCTACGAAGATGAAGTTCTAAATCATATTTCGAAGATGAAGATATTCATTGTGTTGTCTTATCGAACCTCACATATCGTCTGCGGCAATACACATAGATCAAAGCCTCTCATTTTGACTCCACTACCTCTAAGGAAAGACAAACAGAAAAACGACCTGATGGATGACGAAACTACTGTTCAAGAAAATGAAAACGTAGAACCAAGCTTGCCAGTTCAGACCATCGCTGCAATTCAAAACAATAGCAAGACAGCGACTCAACCAAACAAGACGGTCAGACAAATCCGCCAAAGATTTACAAAACAGAAACATCTGTGGCGAAGGAAATACACTGTTAGAAAGCCTGTAAACCAGCTGAGAAATGCAACACAAATAGCAATCAGCAATCAAACATCAAGATCCAACCTGAACAACAGTAAGAGAACGATACGGAAGACAAACACAAGCAAAACTAATCACACGACAACTTGCTGCAAGAAATCAAAGAAAATACTCAAAGAAGCAACTCTACCAGCATTTAAAATGAAGAAAACAAAGTACGCCACTTGGTCGGTAGGGTTCTATAGGCGACAAATAGGACATTTGAAAAAACCCTCAAAAACTGTCATTTGTTCTTCATTGTAAATAGCATTTTTCATATTCAAAGTCACGTTCAATTGTCGTCGGCCGGGAGAGTGTCGGGAAATTAATGACGTCATAGACGAGCGCGATCTCATTATCTGTTCAATAAAAGATTCAAACGAACCAGGTCTAATCTTTATGTTGTAAAGCACAACACAGTTTAAAAATAGAATGATGAGTGTAAAGCCCAATACTGGTGATAAGCTCTCTTATGTCATACCCTCTTGGCATTTCCCATACTGCATACCGAAAACTGAATACCGAATACTGCTTTGCAAGACCGACATTCATTGTTCACGATATCTAATTGCATAATTAAAACGTGAATGATACGTTATCACTCGTTAATTTCCTCCATATAGTTTGTAAGGTTGTGATTTTGCATCATATCGATAAACAAATATCTCCTATCCTGACCCCCCTAAAAAAGATCCATAATTATATAATCATCTTAATTTGCAAGCATGCCAGATCCATATTCCGAAGATTTGAGACCCGAATCGTACATGGTACTCCTCCCTTCTATCCATTTTATTGTCAACAGTACATTTCGGTCGTGGAATGCAGTATACGGTATTCAGTAATCGGTATTCAGAAATATCCAAGCACTACGTTTTTTGAAATAGGTACATACAATAAGCAATGTATGAATGTACAAAAATCAACATCAACATTTTCACTATTTTCTCTATACCACCATCAATCCTGACATACTGCCCCATACTGACTTTTTTACCATTTCAAAACAACTATTAGTAATGACAAAAACAAACACGATATAACCAATCAATAACATATTAACTTACTTCTCTGATTTTTCCTTTCCCGACTGCTTCGCTGTCAACCCATGTGAGGTAAGTATAGAACAAATGATCAAAGGCCACAATGGAGATTCTTGATCCTGATTTACCTTTACCAAAGTCGAAGGCATCTATGAGTTTCTGGAGAAATTCTTTGACTTTCTTGAAATTGTCTTCACCTACACTACCAGACACATCGATGAGAAGAACGACATCGGCAACTTTAGAGCATACTGAATTCACAAAACAAAAACAATCGATGAATAGCAGAATTATGGATACGTTACCTTTAGGGGCACTCTGATGTGGGGGCTCTCGGAAAATACAAAAGAAAGATATGTCCATAGGAGGAGTTTCCTTAATTCTAGACGAATACATGCTTGTTTCATTACACCTTCAAAGTACTGAGTTTTTTTGTTTACACTCATTAATTGTTCATGCGTTTGAGAAAGAGACTTCTAGCATGAAAACATTGTCAAGTATAGCTCGACCTTCGACAGCCTGTTCTTCTCCATCTCCTACATCTGACTGAGGTGCATTGGGGTTTATAATCTAGAAAAAAATACGTCATATAAATGATGATTACCAAAAAATGAGCAAATAAAGTGTCTTTTAATGTTTAAAAAGATAAAACAAATAATGTATAAGTATTTTCAACATCTCATCCATATAGTGACTATTCAGGAGGGGTCGTTGGAGCACAAGAGTCTCGTTTTTTCCCCGAAGCCATGTAACCCTATTAATCAACATTTTCTTGGTGCGTTGGACCCTCTAAAGATTACCCAGGCCTTTATAATCTCTGGGACTCTGTAGAAGCCTTAATTTATTATTCGGAGACCTCACGTCCTTTTCATTTACTGGTCGGAGTTCTGGAGCCATGGTGCCCTTTCTATGTACTGGTTGGAGAGCCGCAAAACCCATTAGGAAGCCTGACCATTCTTGAGAAGGCAACACACTTACTAATAATAACTCACATTCTTATGATTTCATTTAGAATCATCAAGGTATTATCTGTGAATGGTATTGATTGGTCTGGATATTTGCATGTTGTTGGTGTCGAGACCTAAATGCAGTGTTCCTAATATTTTCAAGCACGAGAAATCTTGTCAGTTGTGTATACCTTGTAAAAGTAGGCTCTCATTACTCCTCCAACACAAATTTCTCCATCCACTTCACTGACAACACTTTTGTTGTGTTTCAAAGCTCCTGTACAGCTGTGATCTGGGGCTAATGGGTATCTATATTCGATAATAACGATAACTGAGATAACGGGATCTTCGCGATCACGATAACGACAGCATAATTACAACATACTTCAAGATCACGATATTCTAACGATAACAACATGCTATTACGAGAACACACATTGCGATCACGATATGGTAACGAGAACACATTACGACAACACGCATTGCGATCACGTCATGGTAATGATGACATAACAATGATTAGAGTCGTTTTCGTTTGAGTAGGAAACACTACCGTATCGTATCGTAGCCGTAGTTTCTAAGAAAACAATCGAATAGTCCACGGTATCGTAGCGGTATCGTAAATGTACCGTTTCCCATTCATGCTACAACGACTCTTATCATAACGATAACGCAACGACAGCAATAAGTTAACGAAAACGATAATTTAGTGATAGCGACGAAGATAACGATCGCAATGACATTTGAATGCCATCAACAATACAAAATTCAGAACAGCTTTCTTACCTTGAAAGAAAGTTTTCAACAGGGCCTTTGGCACTAAAGCAGATTCCATAATTCTCCAACGCGAACCAGCTATTCCCCAGTTCTATTGCTTTAGCTCGGCAACGGCATGCCAAACTAAGAAAACAAAAACAAGGTGACTAAATGAGATAGTTATTTACTTGTAGATATTTATTTTAGCCAATATCAATATAATGTTGAGCTCGAGTCATTGTGGTGGTGGTGGCTTGGGTGGGGGGGGGGGGTGTTGTTGCGTCGATATGGGGTTTGAAAAACAAATCAAAACTTTTCTATCCAGTGGATAATGTCTGCACCGTCTTGTAAGAATAATAATAAATTATATATTCTTTTTAACTGAAATTTGAGTTAAATTCTCTCTCCCTCGCTATCCCTATTTTCTTGAATAATATTCTAAAAGGTGTGTCCCAATCAATTAGAATCACCACTTCACTCCTACTCTTTCGTGAATACAGTCGTAAAAGTTTTAATAAGTTCCTTGTAAACGCCACACTCCCCTTTCTGACGACCCATAGTCATTAAGATACATCCATACAGCTTTATTCCCGGATAATTTGAATCCCCTCCCTCTCTAACCCTACTTACTCGTGAAGATAACCGTACAGATCGTTCCAGTCAATCTGCACATTGCCTGCTTTTCTATCGTCAAAAAGAGTGGTCAAACCTCGGTCATCGTCGATTCTGCATCCTCTCTTCACCCAGTTTGCAGTGCATTTTAGGTATACAGCTAAATATCAATGTTAATTTATAAAAATTATTGTGGTACATGCATTTATTGATTAATGGAGCTATTCATGGTTGGTGACTACAGTTGAACCCCTCTATTCCGAACAGTACTGGGAACAAATAAAACGTCCGGTTTGGAGGGGGTCCCGGTTAACTGAAGTTCATTTTACAAGACATGTACAGGTCTGGACGGAATGATGTAAATGCAGGTAGCAATAAGGGAGATTCAATTTGCCCTACTTCACTATGATCTATTCAAAATTGTTCTAAAAGCACATTTTAACACGTATTACATCTAAAAACCAGGCCAGTTTTTTTAAACTGAAGTGACATTCTATCCCCTACGAAAACAAGCAGTGATGTCATAGTGGGGCGATTTAGGGCAATTTAGTCTCATGGTGACACAAAGCTCAGTGATACACACCACGCTAAACAAAACCAGAAACGGGTTAACTTACAATGGACTTCAGAAACAGCAAAGGCGCACAGGAGAATGGCCAGTACAGCGTAACCAGTCACTGAAAAATAAAAGAAATAAACAATGGTTAGAAGTTATTCACTGGTCAAATAATGAATTGATAAAAAATGATAAAAGGAGAGAGTGATATAGACAATCAATCAATTCGTTCTCATTTCTCTTGAAGAAATATTTACATGCTTCTCTACTCGAGAAAGCAATTAACGTCAAAGTTTCCCACGTTTGTTTCAGAATCTGGGAAGTTACATATTCTGGATATCTTTGATATATTGTTCTTTCAAGCGATTTTATCGGTCGACCCTTCCTTTTTCTTTTCACATTTACAGGCCAACGTAATAAGAGAAAGCAAGAAAGTAAGATAGTCGCCACGAGAAGAACTGAAGCAAACAAACAAACCAAAAAAAAAAAACACATAAAAAAACGACAGAATTAAAAGGAAAGAAAAAAGCAAGAGATGCATAAAAAAGCTGAAAAAGGGAAATAAAGATTGAAAAACTAAACAATTCCTGATTTTTTGACTTACAATTCAACCGCAACCGCAAGATTTGTCGCAATAGTTTATACCTATTTCAAACTGCATAGTGAATACCGAATGCCGCATTCCAAGACTGCAGTGCATGCAGATGGCACTCTATCTTTGCTTCAAAATTCTCATTTAAGCACTAACTGAACACTATCTATCTTAATATCTATTAATACGTCGATTACTAGCTTCTTCTGACTTGTATTAAATATATTAACTGTAAATACCTTGGTAATTTATATACAAGGAAATGTAATTAATTTTTTACTATAACCATGTACCTATTCTATCAATATCATTGTAAATATTTCTTGCAATGGAGAAAATTAAATTTAACATAAAACGTTATTTTTTTAAATGGGTAGGTATATATAAAAAGCAATCGTTATGTTATTTCTATCATACTGTCTGTTATAGTACATGCACTTACTTGTTCGAGGTATGGTTAGTATGCAGTCCTATACATGTACCAAACACCCATACAACATCGACTTTTATAAGCAATAATCACCATGGATACCAAGACCGCGGTTGGTACGCAGTTTAAGAATGTGCTTATCGTACTAGATAAGCATCTTAGTGAACTGAGAGGTTCTTGAAGCTGTACTACTTTCTTGCAGAGTAGATCGATGGTAGTTAAAGTCACTTGAGGTTTTTATTGACTACAACAATTCATTGTTGAGAAGATAAGAAGCGCTCCATGGATTCTTGATATAACGAAGGAACCAGCGAGCGAACGAACAAACAACCCCACTCCCCCCTCCCCCCAAAAAAGGGCAGTAGTTCCAATGATAAACAACTCGAAAATCGTACAGATGGTAGTATTTTTTATTATTAAGGCTTATTGTGTTGTCAGTTATCCGCCAGTTTTTATATGCGGGTTTTTACTGTAATATGCATGTCGGTGAGCGCGAGCTTCTGCTGGTGGACGATTGGATTTTGTCTGGGGACGGTTGTACGAAGCATAGGTCTTCACTGGAAAAGTTATCCACTCCATAGGATTTCTTTAGGATTTATATATTGTTTTGATATTTTAGGTACTTGCAATTGACCAAGCCTTTGAAATCAATTTATTTCCGAAAGGAAAACTCACCCCTCCCTTACCTGTTGAAAATTTTGGATGCGCTCAAGCTAACCGACAAAACAGGTGTAAACAGACAATCACCATGGTAACACATCGTGCTAGCTTTGATTAACAGACATTTCAATTAGATTGATACACTACAAATCAAAACCAGATAAAAATGTAAGATATACTAGAGTAGACTGCATCTGTGTTTCTATAGTAACAGTTGTAAAATATATTGATAAATTGTACACCGTATAAAGAACAAGGTAAAACTGACGAGTCGGACGTTAATACTTCGTCGGAGTAACATATTACTCCAACGAAGGACTGACGTTTCGGATATCAGTTTTGTCTTCTTCATCGACATCTACTCTATTATCTCACATTTTTATCTCTTTTTGATTTGTTTGATTTTACAACTACAAATCAAAAAGGCGTTTTACATCACGCAGTCGTAGTGATTACTACGCAACGTCACGAAGACTGCCGTCACGGCTGAACTGTAACGACTCTAAGCAATGAATAGTATTGCGATAACAAAGTAAGAGATGGATATCTGGAGTGGAAGCACTTTATGGTTTATACTCATTGATCACGCTACGCGCCATTTGTATCATTTCAATTTTATTTAAAATAAATGTCTTTCGATAGATATGATTTACGTCATAGCGAATCGTGTATGAAATACTAGAATGTGTTGCAGAACAAATGAAACAACCTGCAATGGAATGTATGGATTTGTTTTTCACCCAAAAATAATATTGGACGAGTAAAGTGTCTTTTAAGAGAGAAATAGAGTGTGACACACTGAAGTGTACACCATGAATATTTACGAAAATCTAAATATTGCAAATTCTCTGATATTATAAATAATACCGTAATTTGTTTCGTATTATTTACAATAAAAACCAATGATGAACATTGTAGAAAATGAAAATAGTGAATCAATTAATGAAAGGTTCTCGTTATATTACTCAATAACAAAATATGTATTATTCATCTTCCATTAAAAAAACGTATCCAGAAGTTAAAGCAAACAACAACAAAAAACAAAAACACTTACAAACAAAAACTGTTAAACACATAAAATATTGAAAAAGATACTAAAGTACGAGCAAAAACGTCACCAAAATCATGTACTTGTCAATTTTAAATTAGAGCCTCCAAACCCGAACATTGAAAGAAACGTTCGCACTCTTCTAACAAAACCAGACACATATATTTGATACAAAGTAATACGTGCTTGGCCTATCAATGACGACGCATGCGCTCTAAGCCAGCACTCCCATGTTTGGCAGTTCTGTAGTTGTTGCCTAGTAACGGCTCGTATACAACAGCGTGACATAGTAATGAAAGACTTTGCAGCAGCACTTGTATTAAGTTGATAGTCAATGCTTCTAAGTAGGTCATTAGTCTTGAGGATTAATAGCAATTGACGTGGTACTCTTTCCAAGAGGTCGGAGATGTGAGATACGTACGTTGTTACGCCATCACGAATCTCTTGTGCCTAAAGAAGAACACATCAAATCGATAAGTAGACAAATAATGGGCTTAAGTAATTATAAAATACATCCTTGTTCTTGACTGCCTTTTCTCATCTACTTATCGTATTAGTTATTTATTTTAAATCATTCCTCTATTCATTCGTCCAGTTATTGCCTCATCTATCCATAGCACTGTTCTATCATGTTTTCATTCATTCATTCATTCATTTTTTTAGTTATTCATTCATCTATCATATTTCCATTCATTTATTCATTCATTCAACTACTCATTAATTCGATAAAATAATAAGAAGCAGAAACATCTTGCAAACAAAATAAAACAACTCAAGAACAAAGTTTATGTAAATAGCTTAGAAGCGGAGAAACAAAAATTGGGAGCTTCAGTGGCCTGAGAATGATTCATTTCAGACTTTTGAATTGAATAGAATTGCAAAGTTTTCTCATCAATTCACATTTCTGTTTTATAACGTGTAATCATATTTTCCATGCCAGAACGTCAAGATGGTATGTTCAGTTTAATAAGTGTACAATGTACATCATTCAATCTTCCCTTTTCAGGCAAAATATTTGGCATTTATGTTAGTACCAATGACTGGAGAAAGCCAATGACTATACAACAACAGAGCCAAAAAATATGAAAAAACTGACTATTCAGGTTATCTCCCGAAGGAATAAAAGACGCGCGCGGGTACTAGTGAAGCACGACGCGTAGCGGAGTGCTTCCCGCACTTCTCGAGTGCTCTGCCTATCCCCAAGTGCTTTATTTCTCGATAAAGCACAGCAAGCAAGTTCTTAATTCCTTTTATAAAATACAAATTGAAAAAAAACAGAAGCAAGAAGTCAAAAACAGCTGACATGTGCGTGCTTTGTGCTCTCATAAGGCAAGCGCGTTGACCAATCAGAGCGCGGGTATATCTTAGTTATTTTATAATGTGTAAAATAAGTTATGCAGCACAAGTGAGGTCACAAAAGTGAGTCGTTTTCAAAACACAATGCTCCTTTTGTGTCTCCGTTATTGTGACCTCACTTGTGAGAAGAAATTATATTACACGGGAGATGCAACCCGACTATTCATAGTGACTTATCATTTTTTTCAAAATTATTATATCCTAAGGATTCACCACATGAACCACAGTTTTATTTACCTCACTTTCAGTAACAGGCCCCGTGTCAATTCCAGAAGTTACCACGCTCCAAGCACGTGACGTCAGTACACAAGCAAACAAGCCATACAAATCACCAACTCCCATCTTATTGCTATAGTATTTAATACCATCGACATCTGAGGCTATAAGACACTGCCATAGCTTACAGTACTGTAGTCGAAACTCATCGCTTAGTTGCTGGAGATAGATGAACAAAATTAATGGATGGATGGATGGATGAATGAAGGAATAGCTGAATGGCTGAATGAAGGAATAGCTGAATGGCTGAATGAATGAACGAATATATAAATGAATGAATGAATTAACAAACGAACAAAAGAAAGAAAGGATGGATGAAAAAATGTATGATTGAACTAATGAATAAATGAAAGAAAGAAAGAAAGAAAGAAAGAAAGAAAGAAAGAAAGAAAGAAAGAGAGAGAGAGAAAGAAAGAGAGAGAAAGAAAGAATCAAAGAATCAAATAAAGAAAGGATGGATGGATGAAAAAAAATGGATGAATGAATGAAAGAATAAGTGAAAGAAAGAAAGTAAGTAATAAGAAAGAAAGAATCAAAGAAATAAAGGATGGATGCATTAATACATGGGTACGATATGTCGCTACATACCTGATAAAGGCCATGGTCTAGAAGAACTATTTCTACATTATCTTGGTCATCTTTTCTTACAAGCACATTACCAGGGTGTGGATCACAATGGACATAACCAGTTACAAATATCATTTCACTGTATAACTCTCCTATCTTTCTAGATACCTAAACAAACAAACAATCAGATAAACAAAATAACTTAAAGGAGATGTGTCAGCCAAGATACTTTGCAGCCCTGTGGTCTATCAAATGGTTAGAGCAGCCATTTTCCACGAGTATAATTAAATCTCTTCAAAATCTCCAAGTTGTCTCAGTCAAGTGAGACAAGTGAATTCATTAGAGTAGCTTATTATTTATTTATTGATTTTTGAGGTTATTTTGCAAAATCTATTTATTTTACTCAATTATATGTAATCAATAACAGAGGAGATCAAAGCATTGTGGATGAGTTGGCTTCTTTAACAGTATGACCAGTGCTTCAACATCAATTCACTTATCTATTGGGTTTTCATAGTGTCCTGCTGTACCTCATCACACGATATGCCATGTTTCTGCATATACTCCAGATCATCAACCTTGCCTCCTTCACAGAATTCCATCATCAGAACACACTCACTAGATAGATCCCACAATACCTTGGGAACCTAGTCATATAGGAAATGAAATGCAATGATTGTTGATGTCTTCTGAGAACAATATGCAGTGTGCAGTAGGTAAGTTGTGAACCATGAAATAATTTTGGCTATTAAGGCCTTAATAGTGGAAGACATGCAATTGCTTCTTGACCACAAAAAGAAAAAAAAAAAATATGTGAGAATTAACTACCAATTTGCATTTTGGTCTATCAAGAATCCACAAACTTGAACTACCGAAGACTTGGATTGGACTCCTACCAAGGGCGACTAATGTCCAAAGCCTCAGTACCCACACCATCCCTTCATGGTGCTCAAGTTTTTATACTTGATAAAACACTGCTGCTCACTTTTAATTATATTATAGTACATAATGAATGTATATAAGTTAACCTAATATAACTACCGTTAAGTTTGTAAAATGCAATTTATTATTGCAATTCAGGAGTCATGCAAATGGTCCCATCTGTGTGCAATTAGTGCAAACAAATATACATTTTAAACTTACCTTCAGAAATTTACAGTTAGAGAACATTTTAGAAACTTTCTCAGCATTTCTCCCTTCATGTAGAAAATCCATCTCTAATGGTAAATTTCTTTTTGTTTCATCAATAAGCCACTTGAAACGAAACTCAGGAAATAGCCAGGACACAGCATTGGTTAACAACTAGAAACAGAAAAGCACCAAGGAATTTGAAAAGTAACTTCCAACAAATCTCAAAATTCATTTAACCAAGGCATCTTTGCATCACCATGTTTGATGTCAAACTTGTGATTACCCTTAAGTTACACAAACTATTGAAATGAATACTTCAGGGCTATACATTTAGTAAATATTTTCTGTAATTGTATAGGCATTTATCTTTGGGAAATTGCTATTGAAAAGATTGCCAGTCTTGCACAAACAGATGAATTTTATACTGCAATTTTCTGTTAATACTGTAAACTCAGGTCTACACATGTCACAGTTGCCATGATTTGGTGTTTTTGCTCCCATCAACTAAAGGTCTGATTACCAACCAAATGAAAACTAACCAATCATGGTTCAACTTGATTATGTTCCACAAACATACCGGTAGATATGAATAGTTGGATTTAGAGAAAATTTGAAAGCAGCTTGTTGAAGCTCAGCATTTTGTCATTGACAAGTTCTGTTCCAGTGTTTGAGTTGACAGAAAATAGAAAACCGCAGTAACTCTGCTTGCAGGGAAAGATTCCTTCAATTATATGGTGCTTCTTTGTGAATCATTTGTATTTTCACTAAGAGTACTGCAGTGACAATATAACTGTACGTGTAAGGATAAAAGCATGACCAACAAACACTTAATACACCTACTACATAATCCAATGAAACTAATGTTATCACCAGCACCTACCTCAATGGTATATATATCCACGGTTACATGCTCTTGGATGTCTTTATGTTGTACTTTCACTGCCACTACACTACCATCATGAAGCATTGCTTTATGTACTTGAGCTAACGATGCTGCTCCAATAGGAACTTTGTCAAAGCTCTTAAACAGTTCTTTTGGCGATTTACCAAGACTATTTTGTATCACATCATTTACATCTTGTATTGTGCTCTGAGGTGCATCATTGTGAAATATTTTCATTGTACTAACATACTCATGCGGTAGTAAATAGTCTAATGCACTTATGTACTGTGCTCCTTTGATGTATATACCACCATTTAGACAACATAGATCCCTGAGCCTTGCTGCTGAACGCCAGTGAACCTGTGGTAAGCATGAGGAAAAGTGAGTAATCATGCGTTCAAATCTCGAAATCAACTAACCAATCATTTTTTCAATCAGATAATCAAGCAACCATATGATCAGTTATCAAATAAATCATTCAATTCCTCATTAAGTCAATCAATCAATCAAATCACAGAACATCAAACAATCCTCCAATGAATCAATCAATCAACCAATCAATCAACAAATCAATCCATCAATCAGCAAAAAAAATAAAACAAAAAAACAAAAAACACATACACAACAACAACCAACCAATCAATCAGTTATTCAATAAATTATTCAATCTATCAATCAATCAATCAAATGGTCAATTAGTCAACTATTTGTTACCAAACTAAGTCATTCTTAGTACAAATATTAATGCATATATCATCCGTTATTACAGACAACTAACCTCTGACATCAACTGACCATATTTTTGACTTTTCCTATCAACTCCCCATAGAGTAGATTTATAATCGTAACTGATACCAACTACCTACAATACAAACACGTGAAACAAAGTAAGTTATAAGCAACTTTACCCGGTAATAACTGATTGAAATGAATCCCCTAGCTTTTGTACATTATCCGACATTACACAATAATAATATTTGGGCCGTAAAAAATAGTTATCAAATCATGACCAAAACAATTTTGTATTTAAACAGAATATACAATGGGATAAAACAAAACACTGAAATACTAACTGTATAGATAGCCCGACCACACCGTACAACAGCATTTGAAGACCATCTTGAATTTACTTTGAATAACGTAGAATCCGATAAGCAAAAAGCTGTCGAAGAAACTAGAACAAATCCTGGACCAGCCAGGCTTATTAAATATCGTATGCGAACCATTTTACATATAGAAAATACACGATATTTTCATTCATTTCATGTTGTTATGAAAATGTATAATGTTATGTAATCTCGGATCAGCGGTGCCTTTGTTTGGTTCGACAACCATGCGCCGATCCAAGCACAGGTAGCCCAAGACAGATTTTTGTGATGTTTTGCAATATACAACAGGTAACCCAAGCTGTTTTTTTGTGACCTTCACATAAGAATATTATACTCCATCACCGAGATTTTGAAAATAATACTTAAAATCAAAGAATTAACGTGCACTTACCGTCTGGTTCAATAATCGAGCCATTTTAATAAAGTGGGTTAAAATGGCTCAATTTTTGGATGAGACGGTAAATACTGAATTATTACCGGACCTTTGATTTTGCCTGAGTTTTATCAGTTTCAAAATCTCGGTTATGGAGTATAATACAAATGATAATATGCACACATTCTACATAGAATCTCCTTATGTAAAGGTCACACATAATCAGTTTGGGTTACCTGTGAATATACATCTTACAACTACCATATATGGTAATGCCATATGTCCAATAGCAAGGCAATCATGTAACGTTACGGCCTGTTACAGTGCTCTCATGTTCACATATAAGGCAGTTACCAGTCTCTTCTCGACTCGGAACTGTGTGCTCAAGTAATGAAACATTAATGATGAACAAGAGGATTGAGTTCCGTATATTATCCACAAAATCCTTTTTAAAAGCCGACTGAGAAATCGCACAGCAAATGAAATATAAAGAAAGAAGCCAAAAGCGCTGTAATAGCCTGCAATTGAGTACTATATGTTTCCACTCCGCAATAACTGTCCCAAACATCGGGATCACAAGATTGATTACCACACGCTATAGCCATCATATAACCGGAATTGACCAACACATTCCTGCCCCACAACAATCACCTCGCGATATACAATAACAATCTAATCTCAGGGCGTAACCAGACGTTTTACAGCAGGATGCACATAGACATCCTTGGACCACTGATGGGTTTTTAGTAGATTTTTCATTTTAACTATCATATTTTTTACAAAGTCGGCGTGCTTTTCAAAAACCCTTATTGCAGTTTATTCGGCTTTAGATGCAGTTCATTTGAATGACTTTATTCTGTGTATTTTCGGTGATTATTTCACCTCATAACAACCCACTACACGTTGTCCTGGTATTTTCACAGTAGTCTTTCACACATGCAGGTTTTATAAATAAATTATAGTTTTGAGCAGACCTTTTGCTTTGCAGGCGGGAGGGGGAGGGGTGAAGGAATGTACGTGTACCCTGTGCACTCCCTTTGGTTACGGACCTGAATCTATCCTATTCATTTTCCCAAAAATCATTTAGTTCAGATGTAAATATTGACCACTGCTAGCTCACCTCAAACGTGCCTATACCTGCCATCGTCATCTGATTATAAATCTGTCAATATGAGAATATATATCACACAGCGTGTTTGATAGCGGGTTATAACCCGGAAGTAGATCATATTTATGTATTGTATATAATAATACCAACTAGTTGGTTGAATATATAGTTACGTCTCAAGTGAACTACGCAGTGCATATTGAACGTCTCGTTGATAGCCATACTTGCTACGTTCACAATGCAGTCAGAAAACACTAAACAGGCCAAGAAATCTGTTTACAATGTCGTCATTGCTGTCGTATTAGTTCTTGTTTGTGGTGGAGAAATCTTACGTCTTGAACTATCTCTGAACAAGCAAAACACACGTATCGACAAAATAGAAGACTTGCTGACCTTTTCACTGAAAACGAATCTGAATTACTTACCACAAACATTCAAAAATAGAGGAAGGCAACTACAACATTGAACGCGAAAAGAGAAGTTTAAAACAGAACGGTTTGCCAACTGCATCACAAATCAATACAACAGAGTTTCAAAATCTCAAAGATCAAGTCTCAAAGATGCAGCGATGGCTTAACATACAATTTCCTGCAGAGATACGGAATTTGAAACAAGAAGTCTCAATCCCAGGACCTCGTGGTCCAAGAGGACCGCGAGGAAAACGGGGATCTCGTGGACCGATGGGTCAGCGAGGTAAAAAAGGTCCCTCTGGTCCACGAGGTCCAATTGGAAAAGACATAGCAGCTCCATCTGTAACCATTTCACCTCTCCATCTGATTGTTAACGCAACTATGTCGGCCATTTTGCACTGCTCTTCACCAGGCAATCCTCCTCCTGCTATTTTCTGGAGTAAAGTGGGAGGATCTTTACCTAAAAATAGACTAATGATTGACAGCAATGGGAAACTTGAAATAAAGAATGCCACGTCACGTGACTGGAGTATATCAATGTGAAGCATCTAATATCCTTGGTACAAAACGAAGTACAGCAAAGATTGAAGTCAACTACCCACCACAGATCAATTTAACACAAGGACCTCTCTACAGAAGCCTGGGAAAAACCGTTATTCTACCAAGTTGTCACGTGACAGGAAATCCTAAGCCTAAAATCACGTGGTCTAAAGCTGGCGGACAATTACCATTTCAGCGAGCCTTAGTCAGAGATGGTAATTTGACTGTTATGAACACGATACAAAGCGACTCTGGTTGGTACGTGTGTAAAGCAGAGAATCTTGTTGGTTCTGCATCAGTTACTACAATGATCGTCTTTGTCAAACTTCCAGAGTTCACTATCAAACCTAAATTATCATATCAAGCTTTATCGGGATCAAATGTTATAATTCCCTGTGCGGCTAAAGGGAATCCACACCCTGTCATAACTTGGGTCAAAGACAATGGAAATCTTGTACCAGGTCGACACACAACTCATAGAAATGGTTCTTTTCCTATACGCAACGTGGTGTTGTCAGATTCTGGTCGATATACATGTATTGTGTCTGGTGGTTTTACTGTGAAAGTTTCTACCTCGTTAAGTGTGATCACTCTTCCAAAAGACTGTGCTGAATTGTATGAGTCTGGTGAGAGACGTGATGGTGTCTATACAATCAAACCAGATAGCCAAGATGCATTCCAAGTCTACTGTGACATGACAACTGACGGTGGGAGGAGGACTGTATTTCAAAGAAGACAGGACGGCTCGGTAAAATTTGATCGCACGTCGTCAGAGTATAAAACCGGTTTTGGAAACTTGAGTGGCGAGTTTTGGCTTGGTAATGAGTATATACATCGATTGACTGAGATCAGAGGAAAGGTTCTCCGTATTGACTTTGAAGACTTTTTAGGTGACAAATATTTTACTAATTTTTTGTTGACATTCTATGTGGCTAGTGAGTCTGAGAAATATTTGTTAGTAGCAGATAGTTATCATGGTACAGCAGGAAATGCATTTGGATTTAGAAGATACCGATTCTCCACTAAAGATCAAGATAATGGGATAATGTTTTAAGTAACCAAAATCCTAACATTGCTTATGATAACTTTGTATCAACCTACAACCAAATTTATGAAAAGTGCTTTCCAGTAAAAGTGCTTACAAGGAAAAAGGCTAAACTTTCCACCAAGCCATGGATTACTAAAGGATTGCTTGTATCAATCAAATCAAAAGCGAAACTATATAAAGAATTTTTACGACATCCTCTACCGGCACATGAGAACAAATATAAAAAATTCAAAAACAAACTTAATTGTCTATTGAAGATATCAAAACGCAACTATTATGACACTAGATTTGAAAATTCAACAGGAAACCTAAGGGCAACCTGGAAACTATTGAATCAAATTATCAACCGCAAGGTTAACAAACCTAAAATACCTACTACTTTTATTGATAATAGTAATGAAATTAGTGATCCCCTTGTGATAGCCAACAAATTTTGTGAATATTTCACAAATATTGGCCCAAGTTATGCAAAGAAATTACCACCATCAAAAGTCCCACCCAATGGCTATTTAAAAGACAGAATAAACAATTCAATTTTTTTAAATCCAGTTACAGAAGATGAAATTAAGAAGTTGTCTTCTGGTTTCAAAGGAGGCAAAGCAACTGGTTTTGACAATATATCTATTTCAGATGTCAAACCAAACATTGAATACTTAGCTAAGCCTTTGACTCATCTTATTAATTTATCCATTTCCACAGGTACTGTGCCATCTAATACAAAACTGGCTCGAGTAGTCCCTATTCATAAAAGTGATAGCACCACTGATTTTAATAACTACAGACCTATTTCTATCCTTCCAGTATTTTCTAAATTCTTTGAAAAGGTTATGTATAACAGACTGATATCTTTCATTGACAACCACAATTTGCTTTGTGAACATCAATTTGGCTTTCGATCTAATTACTCAACCTCTTTAGCCATCATCCAACTTGTTAATCAAATTTCAACAACCATTGATAACAAAGAATTTTCTGTAGGTATTTTCCTAGACCTTTCGAAGGCCTTTGACACAGTCAATCATAAAATATTGTTGGATAAATTAGAACATTACGGCATCAGGGGAATAGCACTGAATTGGATAGCCAGTTACCTCAATAATAGAAAACAATATGTTGACCTGAATAATGTTGCTTCGTCGCATAAGACCATAAAATGCGGAATACCACAAGGAAGTATATTAGGTCCTTTATTATTTATCTTGTACATAAATGACATATCTAACTCTTCCAATCTTCTTAAATTCATTCTTTTTGCCGATGACACCAATGTGTTTTACTCTGGTAAAGACATTGATGTTGCTAAAAATATTCTGCATCTAGAAATGGAAAAAGTCACAGACTGGTTAATTTCCAACAAACTCTCAATAAACTTAAAGAAAACAAATTATATTATTTTTAAACCGAGACAAAAAAAGAACAACTATGATCAATTTTCACTCAACATAAGAAATACCTTAATTGAGCGCAAATCAAGCACTAAATTTCTGGGAGTTATTATTGATGACAATTTAAACTGGAAAAAACATATTCATGCAGTAGCATCAAAAATATCAAAATCAATAGGGGTTATTTCGAAATCAAGGTTTTATGTTACGGAAAAGACTCTATTTATGCTTTACTATGCCCTAGTATACCCATATTTATATTATGGCAATATTATTTGGGGTTCCACTTATCAAACTAACTTATATCGATTGAAAATACTCCAGAAACGTATAATAAGAATTATTACAAACTCACGCTATGATGCACATACCTCTCCTCTATTTTCACAATATAAGTTACTAAGAATTGACGACATACATGCCTTACAGTTGGGCATGTTTATGCATTCTGTTGAAAATAAAACATTACCTAAAACTTTACTAAACATTTTTTCAAAAAATTTCCAATTTCATTCCTATCCTACTAGGCTTCGTAACAATTTCAGACCGGAGTTTTGTAGAACAAACATAAAAAAATTTACAGTTGTCAGCCTGGGGCCAAAACTTTGGAATTCTTTGCCCCATCAATTAAAAACAATAACCTCTCCTCAGTGTTTTAAAACAAAACTTAAGAAACACTTGATTAGCTGTCTTGACTGAATCTATAAAACCTGTATTATTATTACTATTGTTGATGTTGCTTTTGTTTATTTGTTTATTATTATAATAATGAAGTAGATAATTGAAAGTAATATTAATATATATTTATGTATAATATTACATATATTTTTTCTCAACAATACAACTACAATAACAATAATAAGTGTGACATAATTTTGTACAAAGTAATAATCTATTTTTTCTATGTATAATACATATAATCATGTATTATTAGTACAGCCAGTACATACAATCATTGTGTGTATGTGTATATCTATGTATGTATGTGTACATATGTATATATATAATATGTATATATGTATATAAATATGCAGCTTATCTCAACTTTCATCTATTAACAAGTATTTTGCTGTCCTTCTGTCCAAATTTCTTTTTCTTTTTTGAACAATATTTATATACAATATTGTTCAAATAGAATAGCTAGAATATTACAAAAACGCATACTTAACTTCGTGCATCTTTGCTCGCTTTGCTCTTGCCTAGTTATGAATACTTTTTACGATGGTTAAATTAAAATGGTAACACAGAAATATAAGCCTTTGGTTTCCTTCTGTGATGCCAGCCATCCTTGAATCTGTTGTATTCCATTTGATATTGTTGTTTTTTAGCATCATTATTGCTCTCAAATGCTTTTTTGTTTTTGTTTTCTTCTCTGTGTAAATATATGCATCTATATCTGTATACAATACCATTGTAATGTAAATTTTTATTATTGATGTAGATTATTATTTTGTGTAATGTAAAATTCAGGGATGGTTATCATCTAATTTTGTAATAAATGATAATGATTATTCCAAGCAAGACTGCAGTTCAGATCATGGAGATGCTGGGTGGTGGTTTGGTGACGACTGCGGTGAATCTAATCTTAATGGACAATATCGTTTACCAGGATCCACTGATAAGCAGGCAATCTTCTGGGGGGATTTGACTGGTGGTAAATACAGATTGTTACGCCGTACAGAGATGAAAATAGGTCCATTATTTATTTAGGGACGGCTGATAACGGGAAAGCGTTACCGTTGTAGATCTAAAACTAGACGTACAATATAAAAATCACTTAGACTCTATACAATATTCAAAGAAAACCATTCCATAACCATGTGAACCAACGCATAGTTGGTTTTGGTTAACTTTG
The DNA here is from genome assembly GCA_918843875.1 of Diadumene lineata. Lineage (NCBI taxonomy): Eukaryota > Metazoa > Cnidaria > Anthozoa > Actiniaria > Diadumenidae > Diadumene > Diadumene lineata. The sequence continues at coordinate 6,565,849 of OU974074.1, read as the reverse complement.
CTTGGCACTATGTAATGCAGCATTTTACGTATTCCACGGGTTTTTAAATTTAAATTTTACTGTTCCTCATTGCTTATTCTTTTTTTGTTGTTTTATGTATAATTTATTAGTAAATACACTTTAATAATAACTCTTTATTTTACGACTGGAGTTCAGTTATTATTTTAAATACCTTGCACACACCTATTACACTCAGTTGATTTTTGGAATCATGCATAGGAGAGAAAAACAACATTAATAACAAACTCTACTCAAGTACAATGAAAACCTCATTTTGGGCTGTAACCCGGATCATAGTGGTGAGATGCGAGAGGATCAACCACTCGACCAGCCATAGCAAGCATTACATACAAAATTTTGTTTGAGTAGAAGTTTGAGTAGATGAGGTTTTGAGAATCAATTAGAGGCCTTATGCAGCACATGGTTGTAAAGTAGATAGGAGTAATTCGAAACTGACCAATAGATCAGTGAAAGAATATAAAAGCTATGAATGAGTCAACAGTGTCGAGAGTATACATGAGACAATTACAACTAGCCCTCAACATCTCGGGAAGTGAGTCCTGTTTCTTTGTCCTGCCACTGTATCCTAAACAGTAATTAATGTAATTGATGATATTTTGCTTACTTAGCATAGGAATTTCACTTTTGCGATATATTTACTCCAAAATTGTTCTGAAGATTTTAAAACATAATAAAACTAGCTATTTATTCGAATTGTTTCTTCAAAAATACCGCTCAGGCTAAGAGGGCTATGGAATTTAATGGAGTCAAATAATGTATCTCAATTGATTACCGAGTGTACAAGACATTCTACGACTTCGTCATCCCTAATTGATCTCATAATAACAACCACACCTAATTTATTAACACGTCATGGTGTTTTAAAGTCAACGGTCAGCGACCATTTGCCAATATATGGGGTTTTCACTAAGACAGTAACCAATCTCGTGCACCACTACATAACATCACGGAAATGGAATGATAAAAGCGTCCCTAGTTTTGTAAACGACATCAACGAGTAAAATTCCCTGGAAAGAGATGATAGAAGCTGACGACCTTGATCATAAAGTGGATATCTGGTCTACATATTTTTAAGAATAGTTTGAACCAACACTTTCCTCTAAGTCGAAAGCGAATCCGACATAACTCTCATCCTTGGCTTGACCGATCCATTCTCCATCTAATGAGGAGGAGAAATTACATTCATCGTCGTGCACGTTCATCTGGCAACCAAGATTTATGTGATTTATACAAACAACTAAGGAATCGTGTAACAAACCCACTCAGAAAACAAAAGAAAGATTATTTAATTTCAAGGAACATCTAGAACAAAACAAATCTAAGCCATACAAGTTTTGGAAGACACTCAAACTTGTGCTACCAGGAAAAAGTAAGTCTCTGCAAACCGACAAATTAATAATTGATGATCGCGTTGTCACGGACTTTTCGAACATTACTGGCCGATTCAACACCACCCACGACTAAGATCAACACCAACCAACCAACAAGACTTTCGAGTTCACTCCCATCACAAACGAACAGGCATACAAGGCTTTGAATGCTTTGGATAACAGTAAAAGGACTGGCGCTGATGGCATTCCACCTAAAGCTTTTTAAAAAGATTACAGCAGGACACAATGCACCAGGTATTGCTTACTTATGTAATTAATCTGTCGTTTCTCTATTTAAAGGTGGTAATCCATCGATCGGCGATAATCACAGGCCTATCTCTATATTACCTTCCCTATCCAAACTTCAGGAAAGCTTTGCAAATTCTCAACTGAAAGAACATGCTGTTCAAACCAATCTTATCAGCAAAAACCAATTTGCCTACAAGAAAAACTCGTCATGTCTGGTGGCACTCCTTCTTCTAGTTGATCAATGGAAATGGGCTATTGATAGTAAACGCTTAACAGTAGCTGGATTCCTGGACCTGCGCAAGGCGTTTGAATTGATTTCATCAACCATGACATCTTACTATCTGAACTGAAAGAAGCAGATGTCACCGGTAATACTTACAGTTGGTTCAAGAGCTATCTCACAGACCTCAGGCAATTCGTCATTTATAAAGATACACAGTCTGATGAAATGAGTTTGCAATACGGAGTACCTCAAGGCTCTGTCCTTGGACCACTTTTCATTATTCATTTCGATCGAGCCTCATCGTCTATAAACCGATCACACTGTACTCTGAACGCAGATGACACTGAACTACACGCGAGTGATACTAATGCTATTTTAACTGCGACCTCGAAAACATTGACCGATGGTTATCCGAAAACTGTATGGTACCAAATCCTGATAAATCATTAGCAATGAAATTGGTTCTGTCCATGCTCTAAAATCATCGGAGGTGATCGATCTTCGGTTACGAAACAAACAGCTTAAGGAAGTTTCAACTGTTAAATATCTAGGTGTGAATATCGACAGTGCCCTGACATGGAACAATCATCTTACTTCTTTATGCACCAAAATTACGTTTATTAAACAGAATGTCATAATTTCTGTCTCAAGAGGTACTACTCAGGATATATAAACAGACGATATTACCTGTTATCGACTATGCATCAATAATTTGGATTGGCTGTTCTAAAACCATGAATGATAAGTTAGAAAGGCTTCAAAATCAAGCTCTACGAACTATCCTTAAGAAAGATCGTAAAACTTGCACTCAGTGGATGCGAGAAAAATGTAATTTTCTTTCACTGAATAGTCGCAGAAGATTTCAACGTTTTCAACTGGTTTTCAAAATCGTCAACAATCATAACTGTCCTGAACATCTGAATAATTATATACAAACCAGAGCCAGCTTACGATCTAGAACATTAAGGGAAGATTCACTACTTAACATCCCCCAAGCCAGATCCTGTATGGGCCAACGAACATTCCAATTCTCCGCAGCTAAAGATTGGAATATATTACCCACTGAACTAAGAAGCATGAAAAAGATGAAATCTTTTAAAAGTCAACTTCATAATTATCTTCTGGACACAGATAAACCTGCACATCAATGCACAACAACAAAATAAATAATTTAGAACTGTTGTATTAATCCTCTTTTTAACTCGTGGAAATTTGCGAAGCAAATATATGATATGCTGCTGTTATGAATTGTTTTTATTCATTGAACATTATTTTTAGTTAAATTGATATCAATAATCATTCAAATGCGTTTGCTTGAACAAGAGTGCACACTTTTTTTGGAATATTATGGCGAAGTTTAGCGATGTTATTTACTTATCGTTTTGTTGGGAAAAAACGAGCTGGTTCATTCTTGCTGTGAGCAATCTTCAAGTTGAATCGAACACTAACTAAGCATATGGCCCTAATTGAAAGAAGTATGACAAACGCAAAAGAAGAAAGAAGATAAACAAATTTTCAGCAATGATTTGGATTCTTTGGACGTCTAACTCCAAGGTACATTTGCAATTTGACTGATTTAACAAATTTGATTGTAAAACCAAAACGCAACAGTTGTCTATGAACTGTCTTTATTCATCGACAATTAATTTGTAAACGGAAATGTATGCAATAAAATTAGACTTCTTTCGAAGAAGAAAAAAAGAAACTCTTGGATATGTTTGATCTGCAAACGTAGACGTTTGCAAATTGGAGAGAACTATATTTTTTTTTCAAACGATTTTACGAGGTCTATCACTCGATCGGTGGCTTGCGTGCCGGCGATATTTATGTGTTTAGACGATCTTACTTCAATTCCGTTTCTACAGTCAATATATTCTTCGTTGACTACTAAGGACTTTTATTTGAATATATACTTAATAATTTCTCCATGTGGCTTCTAAAGTGGAAGTTTGCAAACTAAAGAGAAAATTAAAGTTTTATTTCCAAGCGATTACACCCCGGATTACACCGCCAAACCGCGAACTCGTGATTAATTAAAATGGCGCTTTCACACACAACATTTATAGCCGACAAAAATAAGGCTAAATTAGCATTAAATCATTAAACATCACAATATTCAAACAAACTAAAGAATAAAGATAGATTTGAGTTTCTTTTATTGATAAAAAGTCTTCAAAATTATCGATTTTGAGAAACTAGAAAGCTTACAATATTCGACTCAAATTTCGAAGAACCGCAGGAAACCCAATCAAAGCAGCATAGGAAGACCAATCAACAAATCTCAAAATCTGCGCGCATCTGGAGCGGCAAACGTCATTTTACGCGTCAGAAATAGTGCAACAGTCTGTAAAACACTAAGAGTTATACCAGAATAAATATTCTAAGAAATGATCCGCTACAAGCATACATGGGAGTAACTACATGCTCTCTTTGAGCGACTTTAACATTAGACTATGCTGACATTCCTGTGGGTCATATGTAGAATGCAGGACATTATCAGTCACTACAACTACTAGTATTATTTTGCAATGATTCCATGAATCTCTTGTTTTCAAAAATTTCAATTTCCACGAGTTGCGTTGTCATTGGCAGCTTGATTATATATATATTTGTACATGCTATATTTTTGTTGTTAACGTTTAATGTTTAATTTCTTTTTAGTACCACTTTTTATACAATAAATTAATATTATGTAAATTTTATACTTATCTTAACGTTTTAGATAAAGATCATATTTATATTTAACTGCTCATGTATTAATAACAGCGTGATTTGTTATCACGCTGACACATCTTTTGTAGTTTAAATTAAATTATTATTATCATCATCATCATCATCATCCTCCTCATTATTATTATTATTATTATTATTATTATTATTATTATTATTATTATTATTATTATTATTATTACCTACTTAATCGATTTGCGATGTGGTGCCAATGGGCAAGTATGATAATACGAGTGGATAAATGCTGTACATTTGGTATTAAGAAAAGCTGCTCAAAATCAATCCAGTACCTCCCAAAACTTCTTATAAACAAAGTTCTTGTCCCTTGTGTTAAAATTGGAGTGTCTTTTCGATATTTAGGAAGATTCTTTGATTTTAACATGTCTAATAATCAACATCGATCTGAATTGACATCCACCGTACGTGCTATGATGTCTGACATCGATATACAACCACTTCATCCCAAAAACAAACTCTTGTTATACAGCCGTTATGTTCTTTCTAAAATATCTTGGCATTTAACTGTTGCTGACCTCGGAAAAACATGGATAACTGAAAATCTTGACCCTGTGGTAAATCAATATCTTCGAAAATGGTTAGAAATTCCCATATCTGGAACATTAAGTAACATATATCTCCAACGTAAAAAGTTCGGTCTAAATATCATTCCCCCATCAATCAAATTCATACAATGTCAAACTGTTACCCGGAAAGCTCTTAAATCGTCAAAAAGTGATTCAATTAAAGATCTATGGAAAACATCCAGCAATAACTCTAACATCCAGTACGATGTTTATAAGTCAACAAAAGAGGTTCTCAAGGACTTTAGATCAATTCAAGAGGATAAACTGAAAACTAATCTGTTATCTCAAGGATCATTTTTCTCCAATATCACGAAATACTCCCTGTCATCACTTCATTCGATCTGGTCTCCTGCACACGCTAATCTGCCTAAAAACATATTCAACTTCACTATTCGCTATATTAATAACTCGCTGCCTACACGTAAAAATCTAGCAAAATGGGGATTATCAGGCAGCTCTGAGTGCTCTTTTTGCTGTTCCCCTGAATCCCTCAATCACGTTGTTGCTGGATGTCAACATTATTTAGACCGATTCACTTGGAGACATGATTCAATCATCAACTTCATCGCTGCATCGTTACAATCAAACATTGACAGAACATTACTTTACGCTGACATCGATGGATACAAAAATCCCTCAATTATCACTGGTGACAACTATCGACCTGACCTACTCATAAAAACATCTGACTGTCTGTACATTGTGGAACTTACTGTTGGATTTGAATCCAATTTAATGAATAACGTCAAAAGGAAATACAACAAGTACAAAATTCTGATTGGAACATTACAAAATAATTTCAAAACCGTCAAATTTATTAACCTTTCGATTAGTTCTCTTGGAGTATTCTCTAATGAATGCTCTTCGTTTTTAGAAATGCTCGAAGAACTTGATTTCGATAAAAAACAGAAAATGTATATAATCAGAAAAATAATTCAAATGGCGATTAGGTCTACGTATTTTATTTTTTGTAAACGAAACAAAATCTGGGAAAATCCTGAATTAATGAAATTTTAATTTTTTTTTTCCTTTATCATTTCTTCATTTCATTGTAATCATTATTCTGTATATATAATTGAATATCTTATACTTAAGTAACCAAAATACATTGTAAACATTTTAATTTAAATATTCATTTTAGTCAATTCAAGTAGCCGATTGTAAATTACCTTAACAGTGAGATTTACAATTGTATATGAAAAAGTAAATAAAGTTTTCATTATTATTATTATTATTATTATTATTATTATTATTATTATTATTATTATTATTATTGTGAACTTTATTGGTAAAAATCTATATGGTAATATCAACATCATTGTGTGCAAAGCCTAGGCAATGTGGACTTAATATATAAATAGTATTTACAAGAAATAAAAAAAAAAAAATTAAAAAATATATATATATAAGCTAAGATATATTCAGAGTAAAATATAATCAACGTTTCCATTCCCTATCCATTGTCAGACTTTACAAGTATTACATGCACGTGAATCGCTTAACCATTTCACAATTCTGAGATAATATTTTTTTGGCCTTCAATGTGGGGAAACAAACGTGGCCCCGTCAACCTTTTAGTCTGAAAAACGCCGCGCGAGTAACAAAAGTACTTTATGACTTATTAACTCTTATCTATTATATACAAAATACACCACATTATAGAGATGAAATAATTACCACAGCAAACAATCAATGTGGAGATTCGTTACAATTCCATCCTTAAGTTAGTGTGAGTAACCACCGCTACCTATCATCTTTATCTAATTCTTCTTGTCCAGATTCCGCCAGATTGTGGTTCTGTAGAAGTTCTAAAATTATATTACACTGATCAAGGAATGTCAATGTTTTCTAACACCTTCAGTATGGCTTTGATATCCAGACTGTCGTCACTCCAGCATTTACCCATTAAATCCCACCATGCATCAGGGGTTTGGTCGGGTCGTTCTGGTTTTATTCCATGATCACCAACAGCAAACTTCATGGCTGTGATGTCTCTACAGTGTGCGTAGGCATGGGGACCACGAGTACCAGTCCCTTCGCATAGCACCCACAGTAACGATCCAAACGCGTAGATGTCAAACATTTTAGATGAAAGGTCTTTGCCATGTTTTTTGAACATATCTGGTGAAATATGGAATGGAAGGCCCACCCTTGTTGTTTCCAAGGCTCTTTCTGGCCTCGCAAGGTTCAGTTTGGCAGTTCCATCGGCTGTTAACTGCAATTGCAAAAAAGTTGTTAGCGCGCAACGATTAGAAAAATAATGTGATAATGGACAGCTGGCCGCCTCCGTTCACTAGTGAGGGGAATGAGCCGCTGTGGAGTGTACTCTAATACACGCAACGTGCAAGCACCTTAGTTAGTCATTTTCATGTGAGTGGGAAACATTTCCAGCCGAATCGTAATCTTCTACCTTTTTTCACTCGCGCCAAAACAACTCTATCTGAATGTGTTTCACGACTACAAGTCTTTTATGCTGTCAGCCGAGTTAGATGCGTTACGTAATGCATGAAGAGTGACCTGGACCCGAACAAGTCTACACTAACAAGAAAATTCGTTATTTCAAAAATGTTATTTAATTGGCCCCTTTTCCATTTTTTGGTCAAATTCAGAATCTTTCTACTATATCTATCTATTATTTATTGATAGGTACTGACCATGACGTTCTGCTTCATCTATACACCATTTATTTAGGTACCATAGCTTATGCAATAAGCAAACCGATCAATAGAAAACAAATCACTTACCATAACGTTTTGAGGTTTTAGGTCTTGATAGACATACTGAACGCCATGAATAGCTTCCAGTCCCCTAGCTACATCCACGGCCACCTGCTTCCTTCTTGTCCAGGACAGACCTTGTTTCAATGAAGTCAACAAATCGCACTCTGCCTTCTCCATGACGAGGCAAAACTGATCAAGTTCCGTGAAATACCATCCTAATAGCTGTAGATGATATTTACATCGAGCACCAAGGTTGTCGTTGATGTATCTGCAGAAAATAACCGCACGATTAGAATTATATAGCGCTGAAACTAAGACAGATAGTGGAAGATGAGAACAACCGCAACTGGAATTATATAGCGTTGAAACTAAGACAGATAGTCACGGTAGCTCACCATTGTGTGCACTGATCATATCTATCACCCAAACGGTGCCTAAAAAGTGCACAATTGTACGTATTGTAAAATTACATGCATATACATCGATAGTTGAGCTATCCGATGGTGGGTAATCCGTCTTGTGGCTATATTTGAAGAAGGGTTGTTTTCGGCACTAAAATTGAATGTGATCTCTTAATGCAATCTTAAAGCATGACACACACCTCAATGTGCTAAAAAAGCTATTTGTAATAAACAATGCTTCTTGTGGTATACGACCTCTAGTATTACAACCACATTACTGACTTGAATTTCATACCTGGTATGCAAGCAGTCAATCATGGTTTGGTTCCAGATTGTTTCACCAGCTACTGACTTTACAACTACTTTAATCAGCGCCTCTTGGTGACATCCCACCCATCTAGGAGAAGTACATGAATAGATGTGACCATGTGTTGTGGTCATGTACAGAGAGCCAAGAACGGGTCGACCACGTTCAATGGCATGTCCAAGTGAATGTCCTTTGACAGCTAACTGAGCCACACGAGGGACGTAGATGGTTCGCATCTTCTGTTCAAGCGAGAGTATGTTGCCAGTTTTAATGACTTCGTTAATTCTGTGATATATTTCTACTGCTTCGCGAAAGCGGCTGTGCAATTCAAGAAGAGAATCGTCACATGTACAGATGACACTGGCAGCAATCTTACGATAGTCAAGCTTGGAGAGTAATGTCTGGGTAACCTTACGTCTCCAATGAACATCATGTGGCCTTGTGGCATTGCCAACACTGGTAACATCAAACTCACTCAATGTAGTGGAGATGGATCGTCGAAGTGTTGAACTAACCGCTGTGTCAATCGTATCGAGAAGACCGTCTAATATCATGTGCAACTTCAGAAAACTATGCACTTCACCTTCAGATTCAAACGAAGCACCAAAAATCCGTTTTACTAATCGTCCAATCAACGGATCTCGAGCGATTTGAGTGAGTTTGATCAATTCTCCAACGGCTTCTGATAAAGCTCCTCTTAATGTACCGTGAATATGGTATTTGAGTACATTGGAAGTTTTCTCGACGATTGCAGCCTTGATGGTGATTATAAACTGTTGAACCATCAGCCCCCCGATGCGAGCTTGCTTGAGCAGTTGTGGGTCAATTTCAGCGGTTTTTTGCATTGACTGGAACTCTCTCGTTATCGTTCCGTGGTCGATTTCTTGGTAATGTTCTGCTTCATCCATAAAATCAACACTGAGTCGTTCGAGGTGACGCCGTATATTTTCACTGATATTATCGCAGTTGAAGCTTAATTTCAACGTTGTTTGGAAAATGCGAAGTTCTGTTTTCAAGGCTTGATCAGAAAGAGACGGAACCAAGAGAGCTGCCTGAGAAAGTGACTTCCTGGCACTTACGGCCGACAAAAAGATCATTTCTTGTGCAGTCAGTAGATTTCCAAGAGCCTTTTTGCTGTCTTTCTTGAGTGCACTTTCTAATTAATGGTAATTCGTTGTTTTGTGTCTGCGAGCGAGTGCCACACTTTGTGCAGAAACACCATGGAAATGAGTAGTGGACTCCATCTGTTCTTCCATGCTTAGGAATGATAATTTTTTAAGTTGTCGGAAAACCTTCTCTTTTTTCGTCACGCAGTAATTGAGATCCTCTTCAGAAAGACGGCTAAAATCTGTTGAATCTTCATCGTCGATATCTTCTTCTACATCATAAGCTTTCCATCTTCTGTCTTGGTCGATTTTACTGCAAACAAACATCAAAGAGGCTTTGGGAAACGTGTCTTGCAAATGACAAAGAAAGTTGTTCTCCTAAAAAAAAACAACAAAAAAACAAACAATAAAATAAACTACAATATAAGGATCAACACAAAACACGATCGATGTGCGATGACTGACTAGCCTCGTTTCTGTGATATCGCTCCAGTACATAACCGCGCCGTCCGCCATATTTCGATTCGGTGTATTAAACTTCGAAAAAGAAGTTGTCCCCAATCGCCACGTTTCTGTGCCTATAAGGAATGTAACGGGAATTCGAAAGATAGCACGAAGGAGGATGAAAGCCGGAGATGAATGAGTGAAGTGGAATGAAAAAGTAATGACCAAAGGGTGGAGGGTAGGGAGAATGCAATCAACACTGGCCTCGTAGTAGTTCCGTGAGCACTGTGTACCAAACATTTTTAACCCGCCATTACATAATCAGCATGCCAAACTATCAGCATGCCAAACTATGTTTCCCTAGCAACGATAAACAAAAATCTTGAAAATCAGTTGTTTTAAAATATCTCTTGAATCGGAGCAGCTCTAGAAAAAACAAAATATACTTTGAGCCATACCATTACAAATTTTTATGAAAAGTTTAAGGAAAATTCACCTGTTTGATTTGCACTAAATCGATGAAATAGTTTAACGCGCCCTTTTTATCGACATAAAATTTAAAAAAAATGAATCTAACAGATGAACTTTCTCACAGTAAGGTCACTCCAACTATGAACGCTTGTCCTTATTAAGCTTTTTATTTCTCGAGCTTTTAGACTGATTCTATAAGTCGGTCCTAGTTCGCTCTATTGGGACCGACTTATGGAATCAGTCTACCGAGCTTTCTACTGCTTCAAATTATTGAACAAGAGGAGGACTGAACACAAATGTAACTGATTTATCAAGATGAAAATGTTTTCAAATCGATTCCCTCAAAGGATACATGTTAAAAAATATCGAGTACAGTGAGTGATTATATCATTACCAATTATAAATCTACCGATTAGTAAGGTTTTAAAACTGCCGATCTGCCGGAATAACTTCCATTTAAATTGTGATCTGCGAATCAGTTTAAGAGCAAACCCCAATGAATTCGCTCTCATCTAGGAACAAGTACAAGTCGGCCGATCTGGTGAACCTATATTCTCCACCTTAACAGGTTCCTTACATCTAAGTTTAAAACGGGAAATCATCTAAAATGCAAAATTAATATTACAAACAATGGCAATTTTCAATCCTTTCAATGCTAAAAACGCAATACAAGGATGATAAAGCCTGGTTTCCATATAATCGAAAACGATCGAGAACGGTCGCAAACGATTAAAAAAAAAAAAACGATTTTGGGGAAACCAAAGTTTTTCGATCCTACGACCGTTTTTGTGAACGACTTCGATCACGATCATATATGGATCGAAAACCTCTCGCATAAACCGCAGACCGCCAGTAACGCAGGCTAGACCTATCTCGGGTTTATAATTCACAACTAATCTAAATTGACTGTTTGAAAAAAAAAAATTAAAAAAAAGAAATTAATAATAATAATAATAATAATAATAATAATAATAATAATAATAATAATAATAATAATAATAATAATAATAATAATAATAATAATAATAATAATAATAATGTGACCTCCGAAGCGTACGGACGCAAGTGCTACCACTCTCGCTAAAGAACTGCATAACGCTCAAATAATGCGTCTAGTGACGATTATTCTGGTCCAAATCATCTTCACTATGCCATCGAAGAAGACTAAAAGCACGCAACACATTCGAAATCAAACAGAATCTAAGCAGAGAGATGAAACAACGAATGATGAACACCATCGCGTTAGAACAAAATGGACCCAAGAGATGAATGCCGCTTTAATTGATTCTAGAACGGCAGCTGAACATCTATTTAACTCCAACGACTGCCCAAGGAAAGAAAATGAAAGGAAAATTGGAATTATGGAACTGACTAATCGAATTTTGGACGAGAAAGGATATGCTTACTTACAAAAAAACCCGGGAAATTTACGAGATCAATATGCAAATTTGATGAAAACATCAAAAACTTGTGCTAAAGCCATTACCAAAGAAATGCTAGAACAAAAGGAAACAGAAAATTCAAAAGATCCAGAATACAGCCAACGCCCCTCCAGGGAATACCAACCACAACATACACAACAAGAACAAAGACCTGACTTCACGCCACAATCGAATACTAATCCAAAATTCAAAGATTTGTTTGAGCTTGCAAATTCCATCTTCCTAAAGATCAAGCTTATATCACACAAACGAAGAACAGCAAACAAACAATTCGACCGCTCCGAAAGCAAGTTCTGCGACCACTGCAGAAACATAATTAAAACTGACAAAGACAACGAAAGACCAACATACATAGACAAAATACTACAACAGCCAACTACAGGTGAATCACCCTCCCCGACAGCAAATGACTTTAATAACTTTTGCAGGCCCATATGGGAGACAGAAAAGGAAGCCAACTTGGATGCTAAATGGATACGTACCGTAGCAGAAGCAATAGAATCTGCAATGACAACACCTCTAGAGGAATTAGTCAACATCGAAGAGAAAGACATCTACACAAGTATAAAAAAGAAAAGGAACTGCAGTTCGCCCGGCAACGACAGAATAACTACTATTGGTTGAAGACACTATCAACTACACACAGAGGACTTGCAACGGCTATAAACACAATCATCAACAACGATATATCACTACCAGACTGGCTAGTAGAAGGAAAGTGCGTCATGATCCCAAAGAAGGAAAACCCTCAAGCCCAAGATCATCGTCCAATCACGCTACTCAATACAATGTACAAGACAATAACATCAGTCATAGACGGTAAGCTCAAAGATCATCAAGAAAAACATCAATACATGCAGATCGACCAGCGAGGGTGCACCACAAACTCGATGGGATGCATAGACAACTTGATAATCGATAAAACAACGCTAGAAGAGGCAAGAGATAGAAATAAAAATCTTTCCTCCACATGGATTGATGTGAAAAAAGCTTTCGACTCGATCAACCACGAATGGCTGGCTCTCGCACTGCAGATGCACAACATTCCAACGAAAATCACGAACTTTATCACGAACACAATGAAGAAATGGTCCATCACATTGGAGGTTAAGATCAATGAAAAGAAAGAGAGGATTGGCCCAATACGACTGAAACAAGGAATACTTCAAGGAGACTCGCTCTGCGTTCGATTGTTTACACTATGTCTAAACTCAATAGCCTGGTGGTTAAGAAGCACAGAAGGATACACATACTCTCACAACAAACAAGAAAAACTAACACACTTACTCTACGTAGACGATCTCAAGACCTACCATAAGTCAGCACAAAAGGCAGTACTAATGACGAAGACAATAAAAAGTATGTTCGAAGACATTGGACTTTTCTGGTCAACATCGTACGAGGTAAACTACACGCCATTGAAAAAAGTGTATCAATAACTGACAAAGAAGAACTCAAAGTACTAGACACTAACGACCGTTATAAATTTCTTGGAAAATATGAAAACTCTGTCCAGCTAGAGCAAGAAATCTGTGATGAAGCGACTAGTGAATATCTTAAACGTTTATCTGTTATTTGGTCAAGTAATATTTCCATTCCAAGGAAAGTACATGCTACCAAGACCTTTGCTTTACCCGCCCTACAGTACCATATGTGGACAAGCGACTGGACAGTTAACCAACTGAAAGATGTGGACAGACGAACAAGAGAGATCCTTAGGAATGAAGGCGGTATGCATCACCAGAAGAAGTAGGGGGAAGTGGCATGAAAAGCGTAGAAGACACATACAAAATAACTACAATCAAAATGGCTAACTACCTAAACAACAGCAACGACAAGAGAATCAAGTACGCAAGAACACTTGAAATGAATAGAATTACTCAAGGAAGAAAGTCAATCTTCAAACAGGCGACCAAGTACGCAGCGGAATACAACATTGTGTGCAACTTTGACGACACAGGCACTGTAATATCTGCAAGTAAAGATCCAACAGCTGCTATTGAGACCAGAACAATTACAACACCCTCCCCCACGGAACTAAAAGAGCTGTTGAAATCAAAGATCATAGAAAAGCACACTAAAGAAACAGAAGAACAGAAATGGCTTGGAGCTTATACCAACAAACAACTCAAAGACAAACAAATGTCACCGGCAGCCAACCAAATCCTGAGGAGTTGGAAAAGCACCCCCGATATTGTCTACAGCGTAAATAAGACCATTCGACAACAGCTACTACCCACAAAAACCTACCAACAGAACAAAGCACAGATGACCATCACAGACACCAATTGTAGAATGTGCCACACTGCTACAGAATCAACAACACATGTGCTTTGTGCTTTCTCAAAGATCGCCCAGACGCTCTACACAGCCAGACATGACAGGATGCTGAGGCCGATATACCACTGTTTACTGAATAAGTACAACTTTCAAGAAAGTGATAACGGAAAGCCGTGGTACCAACAACCTCCACCTCCTGCAGTAGTGGAGAATGATAAAGCAAAGATATACTGGAACGTACCCTTCAGTATCGAGAAGGCACCTGAAAATGGAGCAAATAAGCCTGATATAATTGTACAGGACAAAGAAACTAACATCTGGACACTATTTGAAGGAACAGTTTGACAAATAGATAAAATTAAGGAACGATGTGAAGAAAAACAAGCGAAGTACATAGAGCTGCGCGCTGGCATTAAAAACTTATATCAAAGCATAAGCGTAAATCAAAGAAATATTGTTTTTGATTTTCTTGGAGGATATTACGAACAGTTGAGAAAAGACTTACGATCAATTACGAACACTGACAAGGCACTGAACCATCTCATTGAACGTTGCCAGAAATGGATTCTAAGCCAGCATGTTAACATAGTAAAGAAGTTCTATGAACATGTTTAAACTAGACTAGGAATGTAACAAATATGTAATTAACTAGCCAAGATTTAATGTCCGCTGGTTATGTAATTTATGTAAATTGAGGAACGAGATTGCCATAAATTGATATTTTGCCGGCAAGGAACAATACGCTAGTGATAGCCGCGGTGCATTATGGGTTTGTATATAAGTAGGAGTAAGTTAAGAATTGAATCAGTCTACGGTCAGTCACCGCCGTCGGATGGTTAATTTTTTTTGTTTTGTTTTGTTTTGTTTTGGAAATATTGTAATTAGTTAATTTCCATAATTTGTCTTTGGTTATGGCTTGTTCATAGGAACCTTTGTACCCCAAAGGTCGCAGTAATGCATGGTGGGGGTACACGTTTCCCATTTTTCCCACAATGTGGTTTTTTGGGTTTTGCGTGTCCGGCATGCTGCAAGATATATCTACGGAGTATGATAAATTTACATGTATTATAACTATACTATTAATAAGTATGTGAGGTCTGAAGGTTTTGTCCTGTATCCTCTTGTTGAATAGCACAATCCCTGTGCTTTGTTATGATTAATAAATTGTATGTTGCGTCTGACTGGCCAACATGCCCAAGTATCGATGTTGTTGACTCTTATTGTGTAATGTAGGTAAAATAATGTAATTGCCACATACATAAAAGTAAATAAAATCTGCCACAATAATAATAATAATAATAACAATAATAATAATAATAATAATAATAATAATAATAATAATAATAATAATAATAATAATAATAATAATAATAATAATAATAATAATAATAATAATAATAATAATAATAATAATAATTTGAGTGAAAAAGACGACAGCTACATCAAAATAGTATACCAACACGAAAACGCAAAGAAAACGTCATCCATTTTGAAAGAAGCAAAGAAATATAGCTAAGGCATAACGACAACGGAAGGAAGATGTAATGATTGTACAGTAACAGAAAATGTGAGAAAATTCAAAAATCAAGTGAAAAAGCGATATCATAAAGAGATGCAACATAAATGGAGAGACAAACCAATGCATGGCCAATATCGCCAAAGACTAGAAAAAGCTGACACAGACATCGAAAGCACGAACAACTGGCTGAGAAGTAGTCAACTGAAGGGAGAGACGGAAGGCTTCATTATTGCAGCACAAGACCAAAGTCTAACAACAAGACTCTACCAAAGTCAAATAATCAAGGATGGAACAGACCCAAAATGTAGACTTTGTAACCAGCATAATGAATCCATTGACCACATCGTTTCAAGTTGTCCTGCGCTGGCGAAACAAGAGTATCTTGAAAGGCATAACAAACTAGCAAGTTACATCCATTGGACCATCTGTAAGAAGAATGATTTCGAAGTTGCTACGAATTGGTATGATCACACTCCACAGAGGGTAATGGACAGTAGCAGTACAACAATACTGTGGGACATGTCTATACACACAGACAGAGAGATTGCTGCGAACAGACCTGACATCATTATTAAAGATAAGGTTGAAAAAACATGCTACTTAATAGACATAGCAATACCAAACGACAACAACGTAGGAGTGAAAGAACTTGAAAAAAGATCTAAATATAAGGACCTAGAAATTGAACTAGCTAGAATGTGGGACATGCAAGTAATTAACATACCCATAGTAATTGGAGCACTTGGTCTAATCAGAAAATGAATGATAAAGAATGTGAGCAAGATATCAGAGGCATTAAGAATAGAACTATGTCAAAAAGTAGCATTGTTAGGAACAGCTCGTATTTTAAGAAAAACATTATCGCTGTAATTAATTAGCCAGATTATACCCAAGGTTTATAGTTTAAACCCGGTGAAATTGTAAAAACTTACTTGAGTTGAAATCAATTAAAATAATAATAATAATAATAATAATAATAATAATAATAATAATAATAATAATAATAATAATAATAATAATAATAATAATAATAACTCGAGTTGAAAATATAAACCAGCAAACATATATGTAAATGTAATGTGTTATTTATGCTGAGAAATAAATATATAATAATAATAATAATAATAATAATAGGTATAATAACTCTTAGCGAACTATTGAAGATTGACAGGAAAACAAGGAAGTTGCTTACAGTACAAGAATGCACCACCCAAAGGCAGATACAGAAAGATTATATCTAGCAAGAGATGAAGGAGGAAGAGGATTGACACAGATTGAAATGAGTTACAAAGTGGCAACAGTGGGATTAGAAAACTACTTGAAACAGAAGAAAGACATATACATTACAGCAGTTTACCAACATGAATGCTCAAAAAAGAAATATTCCATAGTAAAAGAGGCAAGAAGATTTGGTAGAGGAGAAGTTACCAACAATGAGATGACGGATTATGAAAACTTAACTAACAACATCAGAAAGATCAAGAAGCAGATAAAGAAACAATACACGGAGGAGATGAAGACGAAGTGGGAAGAAAAGCCTTTGCATGGAGATTACCCAAGAAAGTTGAGAAAAGCAGATACAGATACAAAGTACACCAACAAATGGCTTAAGAGCAGCGGACTGAAAGCGGAAACGGAGGGATTTATAGCTGCAGCTCAAGATCAAAGCTTATCCACCAGAGCGTAGCACAGCCATATCATCAAAGACGGCACAGACCCCAAATGCAGATTGTGTAACAGCTACGATGAAACAGTAGGTCATTTAGTATCTGGATGTAGTGTCTTGGCAAACAATGAATATACGGAGAGACATAACAAACTCGCAAGCTATATACACTGGAACATTTGTAAACACTATGATGTAACTGTATCAAACAAATGGTACGAGCATATACCACCAACAGTAGTAGAGAAAGAACAGACTACTATTTTGTGGGATATGCCTATAACTACCGATAAAATGGTCAACGCAAATAGATCAGACATTGTTGTTAAAGACAAAAAAGCTAATGTATGCTACTTATTTGATGTATCTGTACCGAACGATAACAATGTAGGACTGAAGGAAGTGGAAAAGAAAAGCAAGTACAAAGATCTGGAAATCGAAATTGCAAAGATGTGGAATTTGAAAGTTGTAAACATTCCTATAATCATAGGAGCGTTAGGACTAGTAAGAAAAGGAATAGAACAAAATTGTAATAAGCTAGCGGGTTCAATTAGACTAGATACATGTCAGAAAATAGTATTGTTACGAACGGCTCATATTCTGCGCAGAGCATTATCATTGTACTTTTTTTTTGAGACCTCAGGTTTAAGGTTTAAGCCCGGTTAACTGAATTGTTGTACACAGTTTTTTAAGTATGAATAAAATATCTAATATAAAAATTAGGTAAACCTAATGGCGGACCTCCGATTAAAAGCCTTGTTTAGACAATGAATTAACCATTCATTCATCCATCTATCTATTCATTCATTCATTCTCAATTATTAAATCATTGGTCGAACAATTGATCAAAAATAATTATAGCTAAAATGCAAACAAACAAATGAATGAATGAATGAATGAATAAACAAATACGTATAAGTAACCATCAACAGAAAATAACATAGCAAACAAATGAGCAATTCAATTGATTAAATGAATGAGTAAAATATTTAAAAGACCACCCTATTCAAATATTGAAATCTTTGTGCATGCCAAATTTTATTTACATGTACTTCTGAACTTTTATTTCAATAAGAACTTTTGAAATTTCAACTTGAACGAGTTTACTGACGAATACCGAGTCTACAAGCGTTTTATTACAACGTGAATAAAAAAACAATTACAAGAATCAAATTAAAGAAAATTGTTATGAAATATAAGTCGATGGAGAAAAACATAACAACCTAGAAAATAAATTTGTAGGAATAACTGCTTTCATGCGAATGGTAGTAGCTAAGAAAACAAAGAAATTAAAGGAAGATCGGTAAAAATAATGTCAACATACCTTAGCTATAGGTTGAGCAGGATAATTAAGTGATTTTCATTCCTAATCAATTTTCACATGTCAACAACCAACCAAATTGATCAGTCGATGAATCAACGTCGCGATTCTCTTTTATACTGTCATTTTTCCGTTGAAATTTTGGTCCTCAGTTCATATCAAGATAATTTAAAGTGAAAAAGTTTTTTTTTTCTAACACTAAAAAGCTCACAAAGTCCAACCGAATGGCGTAGCATTGCTCGTGTTGCTCGATAGTACATTGTGCTAAATTTGCATTTCATGGCTCTCGAACCGGCAGTACTTTGTTGACAAACATCTTGTATGAAAAGTTATAGTTGTTCTGCATAGTTGATAAGTCTGCAATAATTCTACTGCAGGTCCTTGTGTTATCATTTATCTTGAATTTCCACACAATGAATTGATGAATGAACATACAGAGTGCATGGATATTTTCATCGGTGATCGCGTGTGTTCAGTCATTTTGCTCACCTCTGATCGACTGCAAATGTCTGATTTTCGCGTTTTTGTTTTCATGTACTTTTGTTCACCGCCGATCTTTTTACTTTTAAAAGTAGATTAGTCGCCCCCGTTAAGCAATAATTGAAAAACGCCACAAAGAATCCATGAGAAATCCAGCCTTGATCTTTTAGCAACTCGCAAACTTGTAAAAGTAAACTCCTTTAGCTGTTTAGTTCATGCTGATCAAGTTTTCACTTTGTTTTTTTCAAGTTGTAATATCTTCATCTTTGTTGAAAAAGATTTTTTTCGAAAAAAAGCACTGAATACTCTATGAGTTTTTTTTAGTAAAACTCTAACAACTTCAGCTGCTAATCATAAAGTTATTCTGTGTCCGCACGCGTCGAAATTTTTTTTTACGCGCCAAAATGAAATCTCGATGGGCACGGACGGATTACGGACGCGCGGAATGGCCTGGGCCGAACCATCAAAAATCAACTCGATGGTTATATTTTCTAAAGTATGGTGCTCCGCTTGCGCGGGCCTTCGGCCCGCGCGGAGCTCCGCTATAATAATAATATAAAAATTAGGTAAACCTAATGGCGGACCTCCGATTAAAAGCCTTTTTTAGACAATATTCATCCATCCATCTATTCATTCATTCATTCTCAATTATTAAATCATTGGTCGACCAATTAATCAAAAATAATTATAGCTAAAATGCAAACAAACAAATGAATGAATGAATAAACAAATACGTATAAGTAACCATCAACAGAAAATAACAGCAAACAAATGAGCAATTCAATTGATTAAATGAATGAGTAAAAGTTTTAAAAGACCACCCTATTCAAAGATTCAAATTTTTGTGCATGCGAAATTTTATTTACATGTACTTCTGAACTTTTATTTCAATAAGAACTTTTGAAAGTTCAACTTGAACGAGTTTACTGACGAATACCGAGTCTACAAGCGTTTTATTATAACGTGAATAAAAAAAACAATTACAATAATCAAATTAAAGAAAATTGTTATGAAATATAAGTCGATGGAGAAAAACATAACCTAGAAAATAAATTTGTAGGAATAACTGCTTTCATGCGAATGGTAGTAGCTAAGAAAACAAAGAAATTAAAGGAAGATCGGTAAAAATAATGTCAACATACCTTAGATATAGGTTGAGCACGATAATTAAGTGATTTTGATTGTTAAGCAATTTTCACATGTCAACAACCAACCAAATTGACCAGTCGATGAATCAACGTCGCAATTCTCTTCTATACTGTTACTTTTCCGTTGAAATTTTGGTCTTCAGTTCATATCAAGATAATTTAAAGTGAAAAAGTTTTTTTTTCTAACACTAAAAAGCTCACAAAGTCCAACCGAATGGCATAGCATTGCTCGTGTTGCACGATAGTACATTGTGCTAAATTTGCATTTCATGGCTCTCCAACCGGCAGTACTTTGTTGACAAAAATCTTGAATGAAAAGTTATAGTTTTTGTTCTGCATAGTTGATAAGTCTGCAATAATCCTACAGGTTCTTGTGTTATCATTTATCTTGAATTTCCACACAATGAATTAATGAATGAACATACAAAGTGCATGGATATTTTCATTGGTGATCGAGTGTGTTCATTTTGCTCACCTCTTATCGACTGCAAATGTCTGATTTTCGCGTTTTTGTTTTCATGTACTTTTGTTCACCGTCGATCTTTTTACTTTTAAAAGTAGATTAGTTATTAAGCAATAATTGAAAAACGCCATGAAGAATCCATGAGAAATCCAGCCTTGATCTTTTAGCAACTTGCAAACTTGTAAAAGTAAACTCCTTTAGCTGTTAGTTCATGCTGATCAAGTTTTCACTTTGTTTTTTTCAAGTTGTAATATCTTTGTTGAAAAAGAATTTTTTCGAAAAAAAAGCACTGGATACTCTACGAGTTTTTTTTTTTTTTTTTTTTCAGTAAAACTCTAACAACTTCTGCTAATCATAAAGTTATTCTGTGTCCGCACGCGTCGAATTTTTTTTTTCATTTTACGCGCCAAAATGCAATCTCGATGGGCACGGACGGATTACGGACGCGCGGAGTGGCCTGGGCCAAACCATCAAAAATCAACTCGATGGCTATATTTTCTAAAGTATGGTGCTCCGCTTGCGCGGGCCTTCGGCCCGCGCGGAGCTCCGCTAATAACATGATATTGAGGCGAGCTGGATAAGAGAACTGAGAAGAGGGGCTACATAAAGATCTAAAACTTGAGTCTCTATCCTGGCTTTTAACCCGCTCAGCCTTTCTGATGTACCAGAGCTACCTTTTACAACTGTTATGTATGGAGATGTAACTTAAAAGGAGTGAATAACAAGAGTGTTTGTAAAAGGAGCGTAAAATAGAAAAGAGAGTGAGGTAGAGTGTGTTTTAGCTTATATACATCTTATTAGCATTTCATACCTGACGTATATAAGAGTTGTACTCGTCAAACTAGCTCTTCCTAGTTCTTACTAGATGATGTAAGACTTACAAATGATTGCTGATTTAAGGAAAAACTCATGTTGAACATTGACCGTAAATAATCATCAAAATCTGTCGATGTAATATCAAAAACCATATTTTGATGTAAAAGTTGGTCATAAAATACTAATAAGAAATAATGTCTAAAATAGTGACTAGTTCATATGAAAATGCGTAAATGTCGAATGTTTGCTTAGAATAAACATTCTGCTATTTTGAATAAGACATAATTGCGCATGCACAAACTAAACAGGTTTGAGGACTTGCTGTGTCAATAAAAACGGAAAGTAATTGTCAGAAAAGCTTTCAAGTAATAACTTAGAGTTGTCGGATAATATCTGACATTTAAAACATATTAAGAATAAACGAAATGTTGTCATTTTAAATTAAATACGTGCTATGCGTTTAAGTCGTAAAATATCTCCATTACACACTTACAAAGCTCTAACTTCTGTTCTATCTAATAGAACTTGTCAATATTTACAAGAAAAAAATCTGCTGCCGGTCGCACAGAAAGGATGCTGTCGAGAATCAATATGGATGTAAAGACCAGCTACTAATAAACAAAATGATTCTTGAAAATGTAAAAGCTAGAAGTAGAAATACCAGCACAGCCTGGATCGACTATAAAAAGACCTTCGACAGCGTGCCACACAGCTGGATGGCAGAATGTCTCAGAATATATAAGATCTCACCCGTAACAAGGAACTTTCTGCAATTTTCAATGTCACAACGGAAAGCTACAAATGTACCTGTGATTATAGGAGCCCTTGGACTAATAAAGAAGGGATTAGATAACTTTATTAATAGGATACCAGGAAACATCAAAGTTACTGAGTTGCAAAAGATAGTACTTCTTGGTACAGCCCATATACTAACAAGTACATTATCATATAAATAATATCCAATGTAAATATAGATGCCTTATGCTCAAGGAATGAGCACGGTTCTATATTGTTGTAATATGATGAAAGGAAAAATAAATCTAGATAAAAAACAACAATAACATTAACAATAACAACAACAACAATAACAATAACAACAACAACAACAATAACAATAACAATAACAATAACAATAACAATAACAATAACAATAACAATAATAATAACGATAATTCATCTTACCCGAGTTTGAATTTGTAGATTGCCATCAACAACAAAAACAATCAATGGCGCAATTGCTTTCGTTATGAATTCTCCCACAACACGATCGATATCCAAGGCATAGTTTATACCTGGCGAATCAATCAGCTCGATTCCACACTCAAGGAGAGGATGATTCAATCCAACTTCAACTATATATTGCAACTCCACGTCTTTATCTCGATCTGGCAGAACTATAAGTTTCTCGGGAACTCGATTCTTGTACGGTTTTCGTTGTAGCTCGTTTCCTTCTGCATCTAAGACACGCACATACTTCGTGTCGCTGTACTTAATTCGTACAATGCGAGATGTATATGGATATTCATGAGTAGGAAGCAGCTTTGGTTTTCCTAGAAATACATTGAGGAGAGTGCTTTTACCACAGTTTTGACTTCCAATGAACAACACCGAAGGCAAGCGCTGGGCAAAGTCAAACTGAGGAATATCTTGCAGCGAGATGGAAGCTTCTTCTTCTAAATTAATCAAATCCTGGATTTCCTTCAAACATTCTTCAGTTTCTTGGTGAAGATATGAGATTTGTTCGATGTGGAATTTGTAGTCTTCGACAGTACTCTGCAAAGTTTCGACCGAGAACGAAGTTTTCATCTTGAACCTTTCAATCACCCATTAGGGAAATGATTTAGGTTTTGATTGTTTGAATACAGACCTTTTGGTTCTTACTTTCACTTCATGCACCAAAGAAAAGAGATAGCTCTTGCTTAGTTTACATATTTTATCATTCCTAGGGACTTTCCCTAGTTCACGCTTCCAAGAAGCCAAAACACAAAATCCGAAAAGTGGCCAAAAGGACTGCGGATCACTTGTTGCGGACTTATGTTATTCTGTGTTAGAAATTAATGTAATATTTCGAGCTTCGTGTTTCTCATAGCTTAACAGCAGTCTTCAGATAAGATGTGAACTGTTTTCACAATGAAGTATATATCAATAGTGAAAATTATTTCTCCCCCAACTTTCAGTCTCTGCCGGCTATATTGTTTCTATATATTCACATGTAGATTCTTATCAGACATCATGAAATGAGAGGTTTGTGATTTTCCCTTGTTGTCCTATTTTGAGTTATAAGAACACAAATATTGTGTGAAAATATGTATTTCGGGCAGAATAATCGGGCAGAAGATAAAAAGATCAATAATTATAATATGAAGACTATCCCAATGCTAAATTTAAATTAAAAATAGTCATTTTTTTTCACAAGATATTTTGTTTGCACTACTTGATTGGAATTTTTAATGATATGTGAGCATTAGGATTTGGATAAAAAGTAGGCTGGGAATTGAGATTTGATTTATCCGACCCCATCAGGACGCTACTACAGAGGGAAATATAATCAGAGTACTTTATGATACTAACAAATAGTAGATGTTAAGTGAGTGATCGTCAACCACAACATAATTTGATCACGTAAAATGACACAATTTTTTTAATTAAGCCTGTCTTTTTTCTCTCCATTCCTTAGTTCCCATGCATTTTCTCGTTTCTTTTTCCTTGTCTAATGCAGTGCGTCCGCTGCATTTACTCTGTATGTCTAACGATAAACGTCATAGCTCAGATGTGCCGTCTTCATTTTAACCCGAGTGAGTTCGACTGAATAATGGGATGGCACTTTTATAGGCAACTTAGTACAAAAAGTTCTGAAGGATATATGTGCCCACAAATCCAAGCACGTTCTATACTTTTCATGTTAACATGATATTACTTGCAAAAAGGCATTCTAGCTAGGAGGTCCTTTACATACATCTAGTTTTCCCGTGTTTAATAATTGATACCAACTTATTCTACTTATTAAATAATCACCATTTTTTAAAACTATCTCTATACAAATACTTTTTCTTTATGTATAAATACACAACATTAATACGTAAAAGTGGTACTTAGAAACCCGTAAAACAACTAATACCATTTACTTTTAGAAAGAGGAAAAATTAAAAAAGAAAGCAATTAATGAAATCAAAGTTCACTACTGTGTATTTGGTAACTTTTATTATTAGACCTCTTTCATGGGTGAAAATGACTACAATCATACTGTTATTTGATGTCTTTAATGTCATCGTTCATCTATCGATCCTCTAACAATATACAAGAGCGGGTCCAGGGGGAGGGTTGCAGGAATGTGTTTATCAATGAATATATCATGAATTTGCGATCTGCCGAAGATATATTTCAGCAAACAAGAGGAGCATGTTTTCCAGCTGCATCCTTTACAGTTAATGCAAGAAAGTAACTGCTAAAATATAAGGTAACTTTCTATAACGAATGGGGCTTCCTGTGGTCAAAAGCGCGCGCGATACCTATGCCAACTATTTTTTTAATTTCCTCTGACCCCCACCTTTGAAAAATTCTGGATCCGCCCTTGCAATACTTTTTTGTAGCCCATCAATATCTTAAAAAACCTATTCTGTACCCCTACCACATGCATCGTCTTGCAACTTATTTCATACAAACAAAACACCGGCTACTAGCTAACACAATGCAACTGCAATTCAAGTTATTGTAAGTTCAAACTTGTGTCCTCGAGTATGCATGCATTTTGAATATCATGAGAATCATTTTTTTTTTAAGAATTTGAATTAAAATACGGTACCAAACTCTTTCTTTAAGGCTTGTGAATGCTAAGCAACACGGGAATTAAAACACAGAGAAACCGTAAAAGCACATTAATAATAATTGTCCTCATCAAAACCCATTGTTTTTACTCATTATTACTCGTGCCCAGGCCCTTAGGCCGAGGGCACGAGTATAGTTCTGCAGACAGTTTTTTTTTTTTCGCTGTTAGAAATTTTGGCAAGTTCAGACATGTTCCATCAGGTCTGACCGAATTATATTAACTCACAAAGAAAGAAATTCTAATGCGCCAGCGCCAGGATTCGAACCTGTGCCCTTAGCATCATTGTTACTTCGTCTTAGCCGACTTTGCCATCGTGCCAAATACGTTGTTAATAAAACCCATTAGGCTATATATACGTAGTTGGGTTCAAGTCTCCGAACGGCCAATCTTTTTTTTTTTTTCCACTTTTTTTTTGTTCTCAAGTAATCTTTCTTTTGCAATTTTATCAGTTATTTTTTAATAAACAATTTTTTTAATAATTAAAACGAATGCTTCCATGTAGCATCAAAACAGCTAAAAAAATAATTAAAACCAATGCTTCCATGTCGCATCAAAACAGCTAAATAAAACTTAATTTAAGGAAATTGGAATTGTTAAGAAGAATTATTAGAATTGAACAAGATCAAAAAGTAGCAAGAAATTCATTGCGAAAGTGAGAATTTTCGAGCTTGTAGACGTATACATATCGAAGTTCGCTCACTCGACTTGAAGAACGATTGTTTAGCGATGTGTATTAACAAAAGCGAAAAAAGACAAATATTTCAAAAGGATCTTTTGGTATCTTACCCAAAGGAGACTATTTGGTCACTTTTCAAGTCTAAAAGGATCTCTTTTTTGGCTGAACTTTGCGAAATTGAGAGAAACATAACATTAAAGGGCAAACAACGAATAATGTCCACTCGCTATGGTCCACTCTTCAACTGATTGGAAAATCTGCCGAATTTTGAAAGAAAAAGCGAAAATGTGCAGTATTTTTTCGTGAAAAATTGAAGTAAAGTGCAATTTATTGAAATCTTGTTTATTGAGCTTTTATGCTGATGTAGTTTTTGTGTAATTCTTGTTGTTTTTGGAGTATTTTTTGCCGTTAAAGAAGAGGTGGTATGGATGATAGTTTCCTGCCTTCTAGTTGCTGCGAGCGAAGCGAGTAGATTGCTTGGGCTGCCTGTGGTATTATAAGAGCTTAAAGGCAAGTTCGAGATGTCGCAAAGAAACCGCATTGCATATTTTGTGTCGTTTTGTTTCTTGTTTTTTGTTTTGTTTTGTTTTCGGTTTTTAAGAACCTCCGTTCTTGGGCACGAGTAAACCCTGAATTCAGGGTCTAGTTATCCCAACGAATGCATAGGTCACACTTTAACAAACAGCAAACTGCATTATTAAAAAAAATGCTTCTAGCTAAAAGCATTATTATAAATAATGCATCGAGTTCCGTAGCAGTCAATATAACGAAAACGAATAAGACAACGATAAGAACAATAATTATACTAGATAATCACTTCGGCACACAGCATTCGCGGGTATGATGCAGGCAGATGAGGGCGCAGCCATTATACCCACGAATGCTGTGTGCCGATGTGATTGTCTATTATAGCCGTTCTCGATAACAAGCGACCTCCGTCTCAATTTGTTCAACCGAAAACTCGTTTCTCGTCAAGAAGGTTACCATGACAATACTCGTTCCAGTCTACCGCCGTTAGTGTGTTTTGGCGGAATTTTTGTTGTTGAAGTACATTGTACTAAGCTCAGATCAAGCAAGACTCCAGCATATTCCAATTCGCTGAGATGGAGAATTGTCATTTTTTAACAAAGAGGTTTTTCAGCGAAAGAGATTGCAGAAAGGCTTTTTGTAAGCCAGACATTTGTGAAAAAAGTCCTGAGAATTTACAGAGAAACAGGATCGGTGAACGATCCACCCAGGAAGAACAAATCCCCGAAAAATGAAGAAAACTTCAATCGATGCTTATGTGATAAACAGATGCACGCGCAAGCTCAAAAACGGTTTCATCTTCTTGGTCAAATTTTTGCGAACTTTGTATATCCTCAAATACAAGTCTTCAGACAAATCCCCAGCATATTCCTCGAGAAATCGCTGGAAAGACATCTTTGTAAAGAAAGTGTCAAACACGCTGTCAACAAAGTCACGGCGGCAGATTGGGCCGAGTATTGTCATGGTAACATTCTTGACGAGAAACGAGTTTTCCTTGGAACAAATTGAGTCGGAGGTCGCGTGTCATCGAGAACGGCTGTAAATAGTGAGCGAAGCAAAGGGGTGGCGAATGGTACCTTGACAAATGTGGGTCTCGGCAAATTTCGGCGCTTTTTATGTGTCTAGGAGTCTCGTATTTTATTACTCGTGCCCAGGCTACGCCGAAGTTTTTGAATGTTCAGAATTGTACAAATGCCTCTGCAAACCATGTGATGTCACAATTACTATCCCCACCCTACTCGATAACCAAAAAGCTCAATTATTGTAGGGGAAAGAGTCCTTATTTACATGGTAGGATTATTAAGGCAGTTTTAGACAACTTTGAACTTGTTATGGCGTTTTTGTTCAGGGCCACATTGGAAAAAAGACATATCAAGTCTTTATGTGTTTACCCTAATAAGTCAATCAATCAAAAAAGTCAACTAATGCTGGCAAGCGCCGCTTTTCTTTTCTTGCCCCTTTTATCTGGAATAGTCTATGCTCTCTTTCTCTAAGTCAAACTAGTCTGAAGTCTTTTCATCACCAGACTACAAAGCATTTGCTTAGTAGGTTAGATACTGCAACGGAGTTGAATCTCCAAAGACTTTATTAATGTGATATTTAACTATTATCACTGGTATGTTCGCACCCAAAACACCTTAATTAGTACTATTTTGTAATCTGGGTATTCCCTGGGGGTTGCATTAAGGTTACAGGAAGGGTTCACGGCATATCAAGGGGCCTATTTGTAAAAAAATTGCTAGCGCGTCGGATCTTTTGCTATTTGGATAAATTATATATCATTTTAAAGCTAAATAACTGGCAGAAATGACCATGTTGTTTTTATTTAATTTGAAAACGAACAAAGGTCGCAAGTTTTAACGCTCCGAATGAAGAGAGAGACTTTTTGTTTGAAAAGATAACCCAAGAATACGTTTAGTCAGATTGCTTCAATTTTTGTACAACGCCAATCATCACATTCGTGGCTACAAAATTGTGTGAGCGATTTTTGATATTTTTTACTTTTTATTTAATGGTGAAAAGTATCAGATTTCACTGATAAATGGGATGAAAAAATTCAACTCCAGTTTATTTTTATACCGATCACACGATTTTGTAGCCAATTATGTGATGATTGACACTGTGCAAAAATGTAATTAATCCGACTAAACGTATTCTTGGTTACTTTTTCAAACAAAAGCTAAAAAATTTCTATCTGGAGATTTTGTCGAACAGACCGGAAACGGATGCGAGGGAGACTAATACCTGCCCTGATCATCTGATTATAAATCTGTCAATATGACAATATAACATAACGTGTTTGATAGCGGGTTATAACCCAGAAATAGATCATATTTATGTATTGTATATAATAATACCAACTAGTTGGTTCAATATATAGCTACGTCTCAAGTGAACTACGCATTGCATATTCAACGTCTCGTTGATATCCATACTTGCTACGTTCACAATGCAGTCAGAAAACACTAAACAGACCAAGAAATCTGTTCACAATGTCGTTATAGCTGTCGTATTAGTTCTTGTTTGTGGTGGAGAAATCTTACGTCTTGAACTATCTCTGAACAAGCAAAACACACGTATCGACAAGATAGAAGACTTGCTGACCTCTTCACTGAAAACGAACCTGAATTACTTGAGAATGGACAACAACGATTACCACAAACATTCAAAAATAGAGGAAGGCAACTACAACATTGAACGCGAAAAGAGAAGTTTAAAACAAAACGGTTTGCCAACTGCATCACAAATCAATCAAACAGAGTTTCAAAATCTCAAAGATCAAGTTTCAAAGATGCAGCGATGGCTTAACATACAATTTCCTGCAGAGATACGGAAGTTGAAACAAGAAGTCTCAATCCCAGGACCTCGTGGTCCAAGAGGACCGCGAGGAAAACGGGGATATCGTGGACCAAAAGGCCAGCAAGGCAAAAAAGGTGCCTCAGGTCCAGGTGGTCCAATAGGACCACAAGGGCTCTCTGGTCCACTGGGACCACCAGGTCCGTGATGATGATGATGATAAACACGCTAGCATATTCAACTGTTACAAAGCTGGTCCACGAGGTCCATCTGGTCCACCAGGTCCGCCTGGAAAAGACATAGCATCACCATCTGTAATCATTTCACCTCCCCATCTGACGCGACCATGTCGGTCATTTTGCACTGCTCTTCATCAGGCAATCCTCGTCCTGCTATTGTCTGGAGTAAAGTGGGAGGAGCTTTACCTAAAAATAGACCAATGATTGACAACAATGGGAGACTTGAGATAAAGAACGCCACGTCACGTGACTCTGGAGTATATCAAAACGAAGTACTGCAAAGATTGAAGTCAACTACCCACCACAGATCAATTTAACTCGAGGACCTCTCTACAGAAGTCTGCATAGAACCGTTATTCTACCAACTTGTCACGGGACAGGACATCCTAAGCCTAAAATTACGTGCATGGTCCAAAGCTGGCGGACGATTACCATTTCACCGAGCTATAGTTAGGGAAGGTAATTTGACTATACCAGAAAAATGCAAAGTGACTCTGGTTCGTACATGTGTAAAGCGAAGAACCTTGTTGGTTCTGTAACAGCAACAACTGTGGTTATCTTTGTTAGTCTTCCACAGTTTACTATCAAACCTAAACCATCATATCAAGCTGTATCAGGTTCAAATGTTACAATTCCCTGTGCGGCTAAAGGCGATATCCACGCCCTGCCATAACTTGGGTCAAAGACAATGGAAATCTTGTACCAGGTCAACACACAATTCATAGAAATGGTTCTTTTACTATACGCAACGTGTTCTATTCCTGTTTAAAAAACACCTGATTTTCTCATGTGATACCTTCGCTTCTGTAGAGAATCTTGAGTAGGCATTTTATTTTTAACATTGAGGGAGTAATACCATCAGGTTGGTCTAAAGCCCGGGGTGGCTACTACCCTATATTGACTATACGGGGATGATCCGCTGAACAGGGTATGGTTTTTCCGACCTTGGTGTCATGAACAGGGTATCGAATTCTACTCTATTTTCGATTTAATCTAAATTTACTGTCATACACAGGCCCCAGAAAACGAGGGAAATATTTTGCATTTAGGAAAGCAGCAGATCATTGATTTTAATAAATGACTTGAATATTTGTCATAGATATATTAGCCCACCTATACTATTCAATCATTTATCATAAACAGGGACGGTATGGAAGTTAGGTACTTTTTGTCATAAACAGAGTAACCCCTTCAGGATCCCAGCGGAACACCCCTACCCAGATCAGAAGGGAGTACCCCCGGGGTCTAAAGATGATATGTATAGGTAGATAACGATATCAGATATAAGAGGAAGACTTAAAGGTGAGTGGAGTGGAAAACGTCACACTTGGTTCTTTCTAGCTATCTACAAATAATTTCAGCATAGTGAGATAGATATCAAATGAAGATTCTCGGATGAATATATTTTTATTTAAGAATAATAGTTAACAGTTAACCTCTAACACAGGCATTCTTAGTGTGGACCTGCAACATTTTGGAAACGTTGTGTGACGACACTCAGAATGCATGTGTTAGAGTCCAAATTGACAATATGTATTTACAAATAATATAATAATATTCTGTTACATAATATGTTCCAGAACACCTTGTCTTATTAAATGCTCACAATGCGATCTTGGTAGAAAATGCTGAAATAAAAGATATCAATTAATAATATAATTACTTACCGATTAATTACCGGTTAGTAAAAAAGAAGTTTCAAGTAAAAGCATACAAGAAAACCACATTTTTTTGTGTCATAGAAACAGAAATAGCAGTGTATGTTTTACAGCCTTGTTTGTGGTACTCATCATGTCTTGTATCATTGAGCATCAGAATCTGCAAAAGCATTTCTGGAGCTTGATCTGTTAAGATTGTGCTTCAGATGCTTGCCTTGGAGTAAAAACTGAACTCAAACTAACCTGACTGTTTTTCTTGAGTAATACAACTGTCCCATCATCTGCCTCAAATTCTCCATAATCCTCAATACATCGAACCTGAAATTAAGATTTAAACTGTGATGGCTATGGATGAATCTAAACATCTGTTAATTTTTCTCAACTTGATTATTCCATATCCCCATTAGGTTTTTGTGAGTTTTTAAATACCAACAGATTTTAGTAAGAATGTAATTCCAGTTACCAAGCAGCTCAACAAGTACTTAAACATTATATAGTAATGTTTATACACTCAGTTAGTAGGCAGTTTAGAAATGCTAGATTTTGGTTTCATTTGTTTATCATACTGGGGGCCTGTTTACATGTATATGAGGCGAGCTAGCCTGGTTTAGCAGGCTGGTTTCTTTTGCGTTCAAGTTATCAGAGCGTAAAAACAAAAGAAACCAGCCCGCTTGACAGGGCTGGCTCGCCTCATATAAACAGGCCCTAGGTAGGTCCTATTCAAACAAGAACTAAAAGCCAGTTAAAAGTTTCCACAATGTCAAACTTGTGTATTTACTTGATTATTCTATTCAGCTCAAACCTATTTTCTGGATTTATTTAATTTTGTAAACTAAAATATTTTTGTCAATGAAGGTGTGAATAAAGATGTTGTTGTTGTTGCATCAACATGCCATGATAAGAAATGACTTCCAACCTTATTTGTCCAGGGCCTCAAATATCACTGCTGAATCAAAAAAATACAAATGGATGTATGGATCTATGCTTTTCCTGCATAGTGGATAATGTAGGGAAAGGGAAGGATTTAACCCTCTCTCTACTACCCAGGCTATCAAAGTTGTGAATATTTACCTCAATGTATAGGGATTTTGGTGGTTTTGTATCCTGTGTGAAGATAGGAACAAATGAAATCAGTATTATTTCAAAAAATTAATTGACTACTGGTGAAATATATATGTATGTACATTTGAAAAAGACAACCATGATATTTTCGTTCTCTTCCATTTTTTAGTCAATTTCTCCCTCCCTAAACAATAAATGAGGTTTCATCTTGTATCAAAATCATCACCAATCATACCAAAATTGTTACCAGAGAGAGAGAGAGAGAGAGAGAGAGGGGGGGGGGGGGGGGATATTCAACACAAAAATTTGGTTGAAAACAACAAATGCCCCAACTAATTTTGAATGTTAGTGTAGCTACTGGATGGAGTGTGGGTGCTCTTGGGTGCTCATGGGATCCTATCTTGATTCATTCCAACAGGGGATCCTGGCATGGGAATGGTGTACACATCTCCTACTAATGCTGGATTCCATGGATTAAATATTATCATATCCTTCTACCAATGTTGATATGGGCAAGTATGCCTAGTTTAAAGGCAGAAGTGCCATCATTTTTGTGAAACATTGTGTTCATGGAGCATGTTTAAAAACACTAGATACTGACCTGTGTTAGATCAAGACCAACTGACTTCATGTATTTAGCTAGTGATTTATTATATTTACTGAACCACTGAATCTATGATAAAAACAACAGAAACAAGTAATATTATTACATATTTATGCCTGAGATATCATGGACAAGAGGGTGTTATGTGTTACTCCATCTGTATAATTGTAAGACACTCATGCATCTTGGCATGGCTATAGCAATTTCTCACAGCTGTTAAATACAAAATAGCTGTTGTTCATCAATCTAGTAACAATTTAAAACAACATATATAACCAAATTGTTCTACATGTATACATGAAAAAATTTTTCATTACACACTTGGTCCATGTATCATCATATTATTAAACCTTGTTAAATGTAGTATAACATTGAACAAACAAACCAACAAACCAACAAACCAACCAACCAACAAACAAACAAACAAACAAACAAACAAACAAACAAACAAACAAACAAACAAACAAACAAACAAACAAACAAACAAACAAACAAACAAACAAACAAACAAACAAACAAACAAACAAACAAACAAACAAACAAACAAACAAACAAACAAACAAACAAACAAACAAACAAACAAACAAACAAACAAACAAACAAACAAACAAACAAACAAACAAACAAACAAACAAACAAACAAACAAACAAACAAACAAACAAACAAACAAACAAACAAACAAACAAACAAACAAACAAACAAACAAACAAACAAACAAACAAACAAACAAACAAACAAACAAACAAACAAACAAACAAACAAACAAACAAACAAACAAACAAACAAACAAACACACAAACAAACAAACAACATTAACAAAACAGAATACAATATATTGACACTCTTGACTATGATGCCATATCAAAACAATGTTCAAAAATCTATTGTTTAAATGCAAAGATGGTCGTTGGAGGGGGTCAAATAAACACAAATTCGCCCAGAAAATTATTTGGCAAAATATTAACACATTTTTTAATTCAAAACAAGGCTATTTTAGATTAAACTGTTTCGATAGGAGCAATTTATTTCAAACTTTCCATTGAGTTTGACGATTTTATCCTCCAAGTAAACAAGAAATGATGTCATAGTGAACTAGGGCAATTTCTCATCCATACCATAAACTATAATCATCATTTTCAACATCATCATCAAACCATGTCACTTTATCACGTTCACATCCAAAACCATATGACCTTCACTCTACATATGTATACAGTCAATCATATGTTCAAATAAGTTGGTCAAAAAATAATTTCTCGGCCATGCTTTGTATATATTAGCCAACTGGTTCGTACCCTAGCCAGTCGGGATTCTCATTAACATTCAGTTTTAATTTCAATTAGCCCTCTGTTGGCTTCCTAGAAGAATACCGTATGGCAAAGGAACTACCCACGTTACATGTAAATAAAGTGGCTCTATACTTTATTATGTAATCATTTTGTACAAATTGCTATAATTGAAAATTGGGTATTTCTGTTACCTCTTGTTCACACATGTTATATTTCACATCTTCAGGTAAAACTGTTCCAAATTCCCAGCGTAGATTCTTTATTCTAACCATTCTATTATATCTAAAGGAGAAAATCATATTTTAGAACATCCTTTATAGTCAGTGTATAATTTGCGCAATAAAAGAACAAATTAGTCAAAAATTGATTACTTTATTTCAGTTTGATACTTACAGATAAACAAGCAAACATCTTTTATCTCTTTCTAAACTTGCATGTCGTAGGTGTACACCCGAGAACAAACCAGATTCGCCAGCAACTGTTGCATTACTAATAAATAAATATTTGATAATAATAAGAATAATAATTATTAGGGTAATCTCCCATGTTATATAATAATTATTATTTATTCTGCATAAGTGAGGTCACAGTAATACTCCTTTTGTTTCTGCATTATTGTGACCTCACTTGTGAGCAGAAATTATATTACACATGAAATAACCCAGCAGTGGTGGCACCAAGGGGGGGGGGGTTATTATTAGGGGGGGCTATTATTAGGTCTGTCATAATATGAGACTAACAGATCATAGTATTTCCATTTTATACTTTGTCTCTCCACAGGAAAAGATTACCACATTCAAAATCGAGCGGCACAAGGAAATACCAATCTTTCATCGAGAAAGACCAACCCCTCGTTCGTGTAGTTTTGTTCGATTACGGAAGCAAAAAAAATAGGACACATCGCCAAAATCTAAAATCTGAAATTTCTCATTCAAAGATGGAAAGTATATATATTTCTTATTTAAAAAAATACTTACACTTCTTTTTGGTTTTGTTCAAATAAAGCTTTCATTTCCTCCAGTACTTGTCGAACAACATCCTCCTACAGGAGCAAAAATAGTTCAGTTTTGCAGGCGGTAAGATTTTCCCGCCAAAATTGATCTAAGAAGAAACTTACATTGTATGGGGGCAAACCACTGTCGATAGTCCGTTTTAACTCTTTCACAAGCTCCAAAGCTCTGTCTCCGAACATGTTCTATAAATGAGTATCAGTAAATTACTCGAATGTCAAAGAAATTATCAAATATGTTAGGAAGACTTTGTCGATTCACTTCAAGCAGCCCTCCATATTGAATGTTTTGAGGCTTGGATACTATGACCTAAAAAACAGGAAGCCCAATCCTGAACTGTTTAATATATTTTTCTCTCAAATTGTTTGGTGTTACAAATGGCAGTCAGTCCCTTATTTTATTCTTATTTGGTTTCACACATTTTAAAGAATTTATTTAACAATTTTTCGATATCGTTAATTTGGATTTCGCTCACAAGAAAATAGTTTTCTTGCACTGTCCAGTCTTCTTGGAAATCAACTCGGTCAAGATGGCGGCAATAAAATAACACTTTTCGCGAATATCTTCCTATGTTTATCTGAGTTTTTGACTTTCATAGACTGCACTTTGGACTGACAAAATGGTTAAAATCAACGAAGAGACAATTCATCGGCTACTTGACGTATTCAAGGAGAAAGGAGATAAGGGATGGTGTAAAATTTACTCGATTTTTATTGAGGTTTTAAGGTAAAGTTGCATTTTCATTTCAAATGTTTTTGCACGTGCGCTTCTGCTAT
The DNA here is from genome assembly GCA_918843875.1 of Diadumene lineata. Classification (NCBI taxonomy): domain Eukaryota; kingdom Metazoa; phylum Cnidaria; class Anthozoa; order Actiniaria; family Diadumenidae; genus Diadumene; species Diadumene lineata. Next base: position 6,529,623 of record OU974074.1, on the reverse strand, counting down.
TGAAACATAAACAGCTGATCATCTCAATATATATTTTTGATGCTTTTTAGGGAAGTTGCTCAGAGGAAAAGATGGATTTTACTGGATCAATTGCACACAGAAGTTTCAAGTTTAACAATAAATATAGATGAAGGAAATCGAGATGACTTCATGAATGAACTGGCTTATTATATGTGCAGATTGTACTTTGATTTCATGTCATGCTCAAGGACTAGTCAAAGAATCGTCAAGGTAAATGTATTTTTGTATTGCGCCAAAGCTTTCGTCTTCTAGCTGATCTTTTTCCTATCCAGTTTCCCATTTTCCTTTTTGTTGGCTAAATTGCACTGATCGCAGTCTTCTAAAAGGGACTATCACTTGTCGAAGACTGTGATTATTTCTCTTATCACTGACTTATCTTCTTCTTTAATTTAGATTATACAAGTTTTAAACGATAAACATCCCAATCTCAAATCAATACTTTCAAAAGAAATAGAAAGGCTTTATGATGTTTCATCTGAAGAATCAACCCTTCAACAAAGTGAGTATCCATTGTCTTAATTGCAATGAAATGATGGCTGCTGCATCAGCAAGTCATCTAAGGCACCAGTATCTAAGGCACCAAATTTTGACAATGACATGAAAAAGTCCATGAATTAGTAATTTATGTTTTTTTCTAGTATTCAATATTATTGATAGCTGGAGTCTAGGTAGAAGCTGCATTGAAGATAAACTTGATACATTGTGGCTGAAAATAATAGGTGAATGGGCACAGGAGATGACTTTAAAGGTATTTCATAAGATTGATTTGCTCATCCAAATTTTCCATCCATCCATCCACCAATCATTTTTCCATTCAATTATTCATCCATCCATCCAAACATACTTACACTCATTTATCCATCCATCCATCCATCCATCCATCCATCCATCCATCCATCCATCCATCCATCCATCCATCCATCCATCCATCCATCCATCCATCCATCCATCCATCCATCCATCCTTCTATCCATCCGTCCATCCATCCATTGTTTCATTAATTAAATACTTCAATCATGTATTTCCTTTAAATATTTACTCAAAAATGCATGTCATTGAATATTTTATACATAACACAAAAAAATATATATTCAGAGTACTGCATTTTTGTTATTTTCAAGATCAAAGAATCATCCCAGAGTAACATTATTAGCTACCAGGACAACTTGCAACTGATTATCAAGGTATGAATCATGTATTATGCAGAGGACTTGCATTTACTATCATCACAATAACAGCATCACTACCAGGTACTATACAAAAGCAGCTATGGCAATGACTATTAATATAATTGTTTTTTTTATGTGTGGACCAAACACATGAAAGTCATGAAGTAGGTAAAAACAAACCAAATTTTAACAAATTAAGTTATGATAGTAGCTATTTGCTATTAAACTATTTGTCACTAGCACTCTACCAGAAAATTACAATTTCTTTATCTGGTTATTGAGTTCTGGTTGAGTAATAGGAAGCTAATGTTATTATTCAGTTTGTTTCAATTGATCTCTTGATTTCCTGCTTTTGCTCTATAAGAAACAGCATTATACAATAGTTAATGCACACTCTCATTGTTTTGAAGTGTTCTTTATTTCTAATAATCTAGGTTTCTAAAAGTCGGGGAGGGTTTTGAATTCAGCAGGGAAGAGTGGGGGTGATGAATTAATTCAATTCAAACTGTAGAGAGGTCATTATTGTGTACACGGAGATGGGACAGGGGGTCATTATTTGTTAAAATAATGACCTCCTATCCAATGTCAGTGGGTACAATAATGACCTGATTACAGTTTGCAAAACGTACTTTACAAACAAAACATACAGCAACAACAACAAAATGTTTTTTATTGTTTCGGTTGTTTATGATATTTCATTACAGTTCTCCATCATGCATTATGCATATGAACAGGACTTCATTAATTGTTGTAAATTGTAATATTACAATTCCCACCACTTACATTTACACATATTTTCCCTGGATTACTTTCAATCTCAGAAAATTTGTTCCGCGCGGATAAAACTTCCGCTTTATCACTATATTTCGCTCCATGGCTAGCTTGCACAATACTGGAAACCTCAACTAACTGATTATCCGATACCCTTTTGTAGCTTTGCAAAGAATCTGATCTATGGCCAGTTACCCCCTTTATCAATTGGTCATCAACATTTTTTTGAAACAATCTAGTCGCAGCTGTTGCTCGTAAAGAATGATTTGTGAAAAAACCATCTACCCCAGTTTCCTTCATCATTGACTGCACTACATTCTTAAGTGTATTATGACCCAAAGGAACACTACAGTACCATAATTCTCCTTTCTTGTAATTTTGCAAAGGCTTCAAGTAAAACGCCTTTTCTAATGCATCTTTAGGACAACGGCTTATATAATTGTTAACAATTCGCACAACACATCGCTCTGGACATTGTACATTGGCATATGCCCTACTAACTTTGGGTGTTAACTTGCGATGTTTTAACCCACCTTGCATAGTTTTAGACACACCCTCTGAATTAAGCAAATATTCCCTCCCCTCGGAATCAATATTAATTGAAAAATTACCTATTGTTAATTTCCTATGTTCATCCCCAGCCCTCATGCCAAAATTCAGGCCAATCAAATAAAGGGCTGTTCTCAACAGAACTTTGGGGCAACTATCGCCCAGAAATTTGTTCTCCCAAAGATAATTTTCTATTTCTTCAGAGATTACTTGTGCTTGCTTAGGATGCAAGCCTAGATTATTATTGGTTGAAGTTTTCATTTCGATATCTAGTGATTTTCGTAGCTTTTCATATGCCTCTCCAGAAAAAAACTGAACTACTCTGCCCTTCATTTCTAAATACTTCTGCAAACTACTCACTATCTCGTGCAAAGTTTTAGCAGGATACCGTTCGCCTCCTTCTTTTCTGACTTCTGCGATGAATTGGCTGAGGACGTCACTCAGGTCTTCATCTTGTCTAATATCCAACACGTCTGTCGTCCTCTCCACGATTTCAGAAACCAAAGACTTCTGTTTCATAGTCAAGTCATCACTTTTACGCCACATTGCCCAGTTCTGGTATAAACGGAAAGCCCACATTGCTTTTCTCTTTGTATTGGCAGGGATAGATTGTTCTGCTAGCTCGGCAAAATTTCGCTCTTCCGTTTTCTTGAAACGGACTTGCTCCTTTTCAATTGCTAAAAATTATAAAAGACGTTCATTTAGTGAAAAAAACATTTATACAAGTAGTTACTGAAAGTCAAGAGAACAACTTTGCATGATAAAATCACGGCAACAGAAACACGATGTTCAAATCACCTTTTGCAGTGAAAGACGAGTTGTCCTTTTCTAAACTGTCCACCAACTGCGATAAGATTTCATCGTCTTCATCGTCAGCTAAAATTTCGTCGAAGCACTCCATCTTTGTAGACAATCTTAGCAAAGTGAACGGCGAAGTGAGCTCAATGCACTGCACATTTAAATGCTAAAAGGTCTCATTGTGTTTTTCGATAAAGTGCAATTATTCAAGCATATAATTTGAGCTTTGCATTCAAGTTTATTTGAACTCCTACACAAAGCACAAAAATTCTTGTGCTTACTTGAAACCAATCAGACTTCGAATGCTTTGTATATAGAAATTTTAATGGACAACGACAACTACAATCACAGTGATTTATAGTCATGACGGAATTATTCTTTTCTTTGTATCTTTGTAAACTGACGCTGTAATAATACACCGAAAATACAAATGAAAATCAGATAAAAAGTGAACATAAAGTTTAATGCACCTTAAGAAAGTGTAATACGCTTGAGTCGTTTGCATATGATCGTGAATTCGAAAATAGATCATATAGTTTGTAGGAGAAGATAAGAAAAAAGAAAATAATGGCCTTGGACGTGTTTACCACTGTTAGTTTGCCTATTCTAAACTATCAATTGTCCTGCTCATTGCTTCTAAACCACGAACACAATATAGTTTTGATAATTCGATCAGCACACATAGTTTCGTTTCTTCGAAAACAATGAGAGTATGCATTAAATCGGATAATGGCCTCGCTCTTCGGATTATTGAAAATAATGACCTCGCGCTACGCGCTCGGTCATTATTTTCAATAATCCTCAGAGCTCGACCATTATCCTATACTTAATTGCTCTAACCTTGTTCATTTTATTTCTCTCAACAATAAATTCATTATTCATCTCTTCCTTCCTTCCTTCATTCATTCAGCTATTTACGTATTCATTTGTTCATTTATTCATTCACACAGTGAGCCACCCAGTCAAGTCCATCAGTCAATCAACCTGTCAGATATGCCATCATTTTTAACCATCATTCATCTACAGTAGATGAAATGATCAATCCCATTTTATTTAGAAAATGTTTTACTTTAATTTCAGATATCCCTGCAGATGTTTCAACATTTCTCGACAACAATTCAACATATTCTACAATCAAACAACTCAAATTATGATGAAGCAAGAACACACATCACCTCCATAGTGACAATGTTGATGTCTGTTATATTTTCAAAGGTACCTATACCCATACAGTATTGTAAAATTAAAAATAAAACCTTAGGAAAAACATTTGCAATGAGATAAGAAAGCATCTCACCAATTGTTATCATTTTAACATTTACTTTGTTTTTCATATTGAATATTAGCTATGTACACAGTCAGTGATGATGCTTTTGAACACTTCTGGTTGAAGCTGTAATACTGTATAAACATTGTATACAAAAGTATACAAAATTGATACATAAGCCAGACAAGTTTGAATAAGCATCACTCTTAGAAAATAATTTCAAACCATATGGGAGAGATTAACTTGTGATGAAATGTCAGCAGTAAAATTATAAGCTGAAAAACTCTGCACAGTCAAGGACCTTGAAGTGCCATCAGTGTTGAGCTTTAATTTATTTATATAAGATTGTACTCATTTGAGGCCCTGAGGTACCCCCTAAATAAATATAAATAAAAGTAGCTCAAAAACATTGGAGCTATAAACCATCCCTTGGTTGTTCACTTGACTCGGACTGTACTGTATTACCAGAGGTAATTGACACATTTTTGAAACTGTTTGATATAATTATCAAAAAGATTAACATGCAATTAATTGATGTTGCAGCATTTAGCCAAAGAGTGTTTATTGTTGTCTGGGACATCGCTGAGTCTCTTTCTCAATATGGAACCTGATAGTAGTCAAGTTATTAATGCTGTAATGCAACTTCTACTCCATGCAGGTTAGCATTTGCAGTATATATTCACAATAAGTAATTATATGACCGTTAATGCCATCCAATCAATGTTTAAGAGAGATTATTCATTTTGATATTGACATTTTTGCAATATTTATTTCTCAATTCAATTAGGAATGGAGTTGTCAGCATCAATGTCATCATCCATTGCTTCCAAGGGAACAATATCCATCACTAACATCAGTATACTACTACCACCACCAGACAGACTACCTATCACACAGATTGCTCTTCTGCAAGCTATCATCACATCAAGCAGAAAAGATATCATTCTCTATCAAATGCCAGATAAGGTACCATTACAACAAACAGGTTTCTTTCATGAAATCTGAAGCTTTGCAACTTACAATAGAAATAATATTCTAGTGAGATTTTTAGCAATCAGAATGCATTTTACTTGTTTTGCATTTCTAATATTATCAACAAGATTGCTACCAATGGCATATATAAAACACTGATCCAGGGGGTGGTTGTACGAAGCCTCATTAGAGCTATCCAGCTGATAAATGGCTATCTACCAGATAAATTCTAAAGAAATTCCATGCAGTGGGTAATTTTATCCATGCATGCTTTGTACAACTGGCCTCAGATGTATATTTTCTATGTATATATATATATATTTTTTTGGGGGGGGGGGGGGGGGGGGTGGTGGCTCACATAACATTTCTGGTACCAATAATTAATTATTATGATGCTATAATTGCTCAATAATGTCGTGTTGTATCACAATGACCAAAATTGTTCCTGATGTGTAATCTTAGAAGAAATTAAACTTTGGAGGTGACATCATAGGGTGTAGAGCTCTTTGGAACTCAACACCATATAACATTCTCAATTCCTTGTCAATACTTTATTTGACATGTTTTAATACTTTCTGGTCTCTATTTACTTGGACAACATGATGATCGACTGGTAGTAATTTAACAGAGATAGGCCAGGGCATACAGGAAATTGTATGGCTTTTCTTAGCTTTGCTAAATGGGATGTTCCTGGCATAATTATGGTGTCAGTAATAAATAAATGACATACACATGTACATGTAAATTAAAATATAAATAATATACATGTTGCGCTTATTGCATTTGTTTTGTATGGCTGTAACATTGCAGGCCAAATACTTTTATGTCGACCATCCCTTTCAGTCAATTGATACGTAGTTTGTGTTTGATCACAGGACAAGTTAGTTCTGACAGATCTGGTCTTCACAGCTGTTTGTCACCTCTGTAAGACAGAGAAGACACCAGTGGTACATTATTTATCATATGAAGGTACAAATATAATTAGCAGACATCTTGATTAACATTTAAAATTATTTTTTACATTTTAATTAATAACTCAGATTCTCCTAATAATTTATCACTACATTTTTACATTGTTTTTCTTAACATTTTATTGCTATTTTTTTTTCTATTAATTGACATGCATTTTGTCTTATCAAAGATGTTGTATATAAAGCTTCATTAATTTTGTCATTACTACTACATGTATCAGTGCTAGAGAAAGAATTTGCCAACTGAAGGCAAATATTCATATTCACACCTATTTGAAAAAGAGTCACTAATTTCATTTAGATAACATTAATAATAATTAGTTATTACTAATTTCAAAATATAGTGTAATATCAATAAAACTGCTGCCTAACAGTCACTTTTGACCCCGATCTCCATCATGGTTTTTTGTTTATTTGACAGTCAAAAAAAAAAAAAAAAAAATATTGATGAAAATGTTTTATTTATGTTTTTATTTTAGTTGCACAGTGTTGGATGCGGAGAGTTAAAGTCCACTTAAAAGATATTCATGATGTGGACGATTGCTTGCTATTTAGTGTTGACTCGATCTATACCAGCAGTATTTTGGAACTGGTGTGGGACAGCCTGGAAGATCTGGTAAACATTATGTGTTTTTTCTATTTAAAACATGTGAACAAGAAGATCAATCAATCAATCAATCAATTTATTAGGTTACATTCCATCCAAGAATTACAAGATAATATAATGAATAGATAAAATAAATTACAATTTTGTATAGTGTTTGTCATTGATGTTTTCATAATATTTTAGCTATTTTTGATATTTACATAATAGTATTAGATGAATGAATGAACAAATGAATTGAATGAATGAAAGAATGAATGAATGAATGAATGAGTGAATGAATGGATAAATGAATAGATGGTTGAATGATTGAATGAATGATTGAATGAATAAATGAATAAACAAATGTATGAATGTATGAATGAAAAAATGTGTGGATAAATGAATGAATAAACAAATGTGTGGATGAATGAATGAATGAACAAATGTATGGATGAATGAATGAATGAGCAAATGAAGAGGTGGATGGATGGACGGACAGATGAATGAATAAGTGAAATGACAAACCAACAAACAATATTATAATCCCAGTGTAATCTCATCTTCAGGTGGATGGAGTTTCTGTTTCAGGAAGAAGTATTTTTGGTTTGCTGTTGGAATCTCATCATGAAGAACAGCGTATTGCAAAAACAGACAACAAGATGGTAATGAATAAAGAAGTGAATGAAGGACTGAATGACTATTCAATGAGTAAATTTATTTAAAAAAAAAAGAATGTATGGATGTGTTATTGAATGAATTGATGCATGAATAAATGAATGAATGAATGAATATAAATTATGAATTGCAGCACAAATACAAAAACTTTGGCCATACAGAAATATATCAGGATTGTTGTTATTGTTCTTTGGTCAATCACACACAGTACACTTATAATGAACCCTAACCGAAAAGTAATTCTGTTTTGGAAAGAAATCATTGTTGATATATTTATGTCTTGTCATGGTTTTTATTGACTCGCAATGTAATGAGTGCACAGAGAAATGGATGATTAATAATGAATGGGAGAGTATATGAAATCCAAAAGCTAAAGTGCTAACATTTATTGATGTTTTGCAGCAGGGGTTATTCTATGTTTCCTTACTGGAAAAGGTTCTTGTAATACCATGGCAAGTAAAGGCAAAATATGGTCTCTTGTCAGAAATACTGCCATATGTCACCCTGAATCAGGTATGGAATAACAGGATACCCATATCAGAAGCTTTTTAATTCACATCCTATAACCTGCTAGCTTCTGCTTCACATACAATTTTAAATTTTATGTGCTACTCAGTCATTTGACAATATGATAAAGAGATTGTACTATTTGAATTGGTACTTGAACACTTGAATCTGTACTTGAACATTTGAATCTGTACTTGAGCATTTGAATCTGTGAGTCTTGAGCATTTGAATATGTACTTGAGCATTTCAGTCTGTACTTGATACTTTTCATAGAAAAATTATGTGAAAGAGATTTCCCAGAGTCTAGCCCATCGGAGCATGATATTTCCTACAAAATTAACCTTAATTTCGATTTTTTTCTAATTTAATCTAGTTATGACAAATGGCAAAATAAACATTAAACACGAAACATGGCGGAATTTTGGAACATTGCATTACACAATCCCTTTCTTAGAAGTACAGATTGAAATACCACAATTCTTGTGTTGGGTGTGCAGTCACTGTGTCTGGTATGGTGTTCCAGTAATCCTTTTTTTATTTCAATTTTGTAGATATTTTCTAAGTGTCCAGCCCTAGTCCAGGAAATGTGTGAATGTCTGCGGTCCAATCAATTGGCATCAGCCTGTACTGAGGTTTTCAAAGCTCTTTTACTGAAATCTAAGCAAGAGGAAAATGCAGAAGTAAGTGAAAGTGGTCAATAATTGTGATCACTTTGCTGAGACAGAATCATCGCATATGAAATGTTTTGAACATACAAAATTGAAGCTTGTATAAATCATTTTGAACATACAATTGAAACTAATTTGAGACCAGATGTTGTAGCTAGATAATATGTCTGTAATATCTCAGTTTCAGGAGAAATGGGTGCATGCACTATTGAATGCTTTAACAAGTGATTACCAGTAAGTCACTGTTGTATGACATAACCATTCGCATGAGACATTATATGATTATTATGTGAATACGATGACATTTTCAATTTATTTCTGTGTATCTTTTTCTAGATTATTGTCTCTGCATGCTCGTCAGTATTGGTTACCCTGTGTACTCAAGACTCTACCACATACAGTAGACACACTGCTAAGCAGACTAACTGGTAGACATGGTAACCAATCCCATCTCAACCAGGTGCTATCTGCTAAACTTGCCATTCACAAAGCTGCTCGTTCTTTGGGAATCATGGGTTCTGAACAGTTGGTAAGTTTGTTGGATAACACACACACAGTAGATATTATGTGGGTGTTGCTGTTTTAGTGCAAATTCGACTTGGTCAGTTAGTATTGGAAATATGCTCTTTAAAATTGCCATTATCGTTGTTATTGACGCTGGCATGATTAACTTCATCATCACCTCCAACATTGCCATTATAATGATCATAATTGTAATCTTTATCTTTAGAAATAAAGGAATGAATGATTAGAATCAATGAAAATATTATCAATGAGTGAATGAACCAAATGATTGCATATAATGAGGCAGGGGCGGATCCAGGATTATTTCCAGGGGGGTGCATCATCTTCAGGAGGGTGTGCACTACCCAGTAAACATGAAATGCTGAGGTTATTAATTTTGTAAATTAAAGTATTTGATAAAACAAGGACTCAAAGTCATTCCATGAGGGAGTGCACTCCACCTCTATCCCTCCCATAGGTCCACCACTGTGTATGAATGAATTAATGGTATAATATAGATCAATGAAAAATCAATAAATGCATGAATGCATAAACGAATGAGTGAAGGAATGAATGACAAATCTCAATACCTTGTTGATTGTCATATTTCAGGATATAGATCTTCTAAAAGAAACATTACAACATCAAGAAGACAACCTACGTTTAGAGGCACTTGGTGTGCTGTGCTGTGATGTAAAGACATCTAGTATGTTACTTAAATGTACCACACATTCTTCTAAGGTCATTAAATCCAGTTAGATTTAAAAACATCACTATCACGTCAAAGCCAGGAATAGTTTTGAAACCATGCAGATCAGTGTGGAAAGAAGGCTTAGCAGGATAAACACAGGATAATTCACAGAAAAAAGAATCTAATGCCTTGAATTATTTGGTTTTTAATGAAAACTTGGATAAAATTTTGTCTTTGCAAGATTGTTGAAATACTGCTTAGAAACTAGTGCTTAGCCATATTCAGAGGCAATAGACCCCTTGCAGTTCGTTGGAATGCAGCTCAACCTGGAGGACAAAACAATAGGATTCTGCTCCCAAGAGAGCAAAAAATCTTTTGTTTTGTTTCCAGATGGGGCTGCTTTGATGTCACCTGCAAGGGATCTATTTAGGGGTGGTGCTGGTTGTCACTAGTTTCCTATTATTTTTTTGGCCAGTAAAATCTATAGTCTTTTTTAACAAATTTCACTTCAGCATGGTATATGTACACTCAACCTTCAAAAATTTACCCTCTTACAAAAATCCAGGAATTTGTCCAGATAATATCTTGCACCGCTATGCATTTTACATAATGTTACCAAGCCCTTTTAAAACTCTAATTTCATCTATATTTTGTAGAGCCAGTAGCTGATACAGAATTGCAATTGCTTTGTGGGTTTCTGCCTCACAATATGAACATTGCGTGTCCTTCATTTAGACAAGAATTGTTTGTAGCAATGAAGAAAGTACTATGCAGGATCAGAGATAGTAGGTAAGCAGGTTAAATTGATGACTGCTCACTGCGCTTGATCACAGCTCAAGAGCTGAATTGCAAAGGACCCAGCTCAACGTGATGATTGGCTGTACAAGGGCAATTACACAGTTACAACACACACACAAAGCAGCCACCAACTCATGAATCACAGAGCACATCTTAGATCAAAACAAGTCCGTTTTTAATGGGGGAAGACCAACGAAGGAGAGAAAAAAGGAGAGAAAATCCTTGAAACAAGGGAGAGAACGGACAACAAACTCAAGCTACTTGATTTACTGGATGATTCATTCATATCATTGATCTATTGGCATAATTTGCGTCATTATCATCACCATCCACATAGTTCTCAAGGCATAGTCACCTTTATCATTCACCATGAATATTGTTAGCAAGTATACTGTATGTTACAGCAAAATTCATTGTGTCAAAACCTTGTTTTGATATTTTCTCCTCTCCCCCCCTCCCCTCCCAATTATTCTTTCATTGAGTGTGAATGTGCTCTAACATGTTCTGTCACCAATCAATTTGGAATAAACATCAATACTAATATTGATTGACAGTCTAGAAAAGATAAACTCAAATCAATGTTATAAAACAGCAGGACATGGTACAAAAAGTTTAAAAAAAAAGGTTTACAAGCTTTTCTCCAAATTTGAAGCCTTTTCAGTTTAAAGAAGAACTATCCCAAACTTTTCAAGAAGTCCCAGCTAGAGAAAAGCGACTTTTGTCAGATATCTCTTGTGCCAGATATTCAACATTCATTAGGTATGACATAACTAACTTACTGGGTCTTGGTAATATTGCCGAGGTAGTTTGTACACCATTTTAGTGACTCTAGTGGGTTCTAGGATTGTGTACTATTGACACCCAATAGAACTGCAATATCTAAAAAAACACCGCCATGAAAATACTATGAAAAGTGGGACACTGTTTCACAGGCATGTCATATGGATTTCAGGAGTTATGAAAAGCGTTTATTTAACTTGGAAGGTTTAAAGGTAACCACTTGGATTAAAGCAGGGAACTCACAAACTTACTTTGCTTACTTTTGTGCTAGACAACTTTGTTTATCTTACTTTCAGAATTCATAAAGTGGGTGTTTCAGCTTGTAACCAACTCGCTGCTTCCTGGAGCTAATTACCAGAGGCAAAAAACAGGTTTGACAAGTTTATTACTATTTAACTTGTGCGCAAATTAAACCCAGGTTAAACGAGACAGCAATGCTCCAGCAACGTCGCATGTTTCGAAAATGTTGTCAGGTTTTGTCCCTGTGTATAAACATTATGAGAAACCAGTCGGAAATATTTTGTTGTGCGCAACAATGTTGCCTTGTTTAACCAGCTGGGCTTTACAAACTGCGATGGCTGTATATGATAATCCTTGTCTGTAAGTGCGAGTACAGCTTACAATGTTGTTCTTCCCTTTGCAGCGCTTGAGTTCTTGTCTTTGATGTTTGACACATTTGTGGTCACTGGAAATCCAGACAAGAGAAAGGGGCAGGCACCAGGTGAGCTCATGTAACCATCTCTTTCACAATGTTCTTACCACCCTGGTACTTCACAATGGACCAACATATTAGAATAGGTAGACATCACGGAAGCAATGAATATAGCAAGCACATTTTAGTTTAGGTCAGGTAGTCATAGAGAGATTTGAACTCCAGGAACCGGTTGCACCAAGCCTGAATAGCGCTATCCAGTGGACATGTTTGGTCGGGTTATTTTGAGAATAAAGAGTGAAATGCGCAGTAAAAGAATGTCTTAATGGCAACACAACTTTTCTCCCATGTTTTCAGAGTCTTGTAGAGTCCTAATATTGTTGATGGAACAAAAGATTTCGTGGAATATTTACTCACCCAGGTAAAGTAAATGTTTTTGGTAGAATGTTATAACACATACTAAGGATTATGGTACTACTTCCCAGATTCTATGGAAAAATGCAAATTGGTAATATATTCAAATACGTAAAGATATTTTGGCTAATGTGAAAGTCGTTTTGGAACGGCTTTGGAAGATCCTCAGAGAAAGATGAAAAATCGACTGAAAAATTAAATAAATTGTATACTTTTTAAGTTCTAGACATGACTACTTATTGTCCTGAAGTGGTACATTAATTACTGTCGTGTTTACATTGTGCATACTGGAAGTTGATTGTTTTGCTTTTCAGAAGTGTTTACATATTATTGGGATGTCTACAAAGCTCACATTCCGATGTAAGTGCAGCAACTAATTCAAACTGTTTTTCATTTGTTAAGTAATATTTCAAAAAAAAAAGTACGAGTGTTTCATTGGGGTTTCAAAACACGAGAAAACATGCGCTTTTAACGTCCCATGAGAGCTTAAAAAAACATCGTCATTCAAATTCTGTTAACCTGGTTAAAATCTCAACTGCCTCTCCGTGCTAAGACATGGTTGCTCTTAAATCTAAATTTGGACTTTGGAACTCTCGCTCTATGGTTACTAATAAAAACATCATAGTATATGATAGAGAACCGGTCAAAAATTTGATGCCATTTTTACTAGCATCTCACTAAACTATTTCGCAGATTCGTGAGCTTGCTTTGGATGTTCTTCAAAAGCATTTTACTGCACCGTTCAAAGCGATTGACAGCAAGACAACTGATGTAGGGTTCGCTCTAGAGTTGATGAGAGAAGCGACACGGTTAATCTGTAGTGCCAAAGCTCAGGAATGTGAAAGTGGAAGCATCTTGTGTCAGCTAGTATTTGAAAGGTAAGGGAATTAGGTCATGATTATCAATCGCCGTCATCACTATCAACTATAGCGCCTTGACAGTATTCATCACGATATTACCGTAATTTCCTTCCATGTCAATCATCATCATCATCATCGTTATTGATTTTAGTCATGATGAAGATTACAGAAAGAATCGTAAAAAAGTTGATAACGTTTCGGTGTCAATGACACCATCATCATCGGATGAAGTCAGCAACTTTTTTTTGTTGAAAATATCATTCTTCCCGTAATCGCCATTATATAAACAGTAACGTTATCGTGCTTAAATTATCATTGTTATCATTGTTATCATCATTATCATTGTTATCATTGTTATCATTGTTATCATTGTTATCATCATTATCATTGTTATCATTGTTATCATCATTATCATTGTTATCATTGTTATTATTGTTATCATTGTTATCATTGTTATTATCATTATCATTGTTATCATCATTATCATCATTATCATCATTATCATTGTTATCATTGTTATCATTGTTATCATTGTTATCATCATTATCATTGTTATCATTGTTATCATCATTATCATTGTTATCATTGTTATCATTGTTATCATTGTTATCATCATTATCATTGTTATCATTGTTATCATCATTATCATTGTTATCATTGTTATTATTGTTATCATTGTCATCATTGTTATCATCATTATCATTGTTATCATTGTTATCAATTGTTATCATCATTATCATTGTCGCCATCATTTCATTATTATCAGCATCATTTTCACTTTAACCGTCATCAACATGTCATAATTAGCAGTAGCGATTTCATTGTTATCACACGGTACCATAATTTCCAACCATGTGATCACCAACACCATCGCCCCAATGCATCTTTGTCGATGTCGCCCTTGTTGATATTACATCACAATTCTCATTTTGCCGTAACAGCTACGTCGTTCACCTAAAGTGGCGTATCACTGACATTTTTGGAGAGGTCTCTGTCCAGTCACAAAACAATGACAGTACAATAGAAGATGATCTGTGCAGTGAGTTTCTTGCTCAGCTGGTGTCAGAAACTGAACGACAAGTTAGTTTAGCGAAGAAAGACTTGGGTTTGGCTGCAGAACAGGGCCCAATTCATGGTAAGTGGTAATCCACTAACGTCATTTGATAAACCTATTTCATAACAAAAACGTTGTCCAAGGAAACTGGAGAATCTCGAACGAATCTGAATATTTTCCTTTTTTTCAGGCATTTTACTAACTCTTTGTCGCTGCATATCATCTCATCTTGATTTAATGTCAGCCAATCAGTCTGTGGTATCACAGTCGTTCAGCACAGTTGTGCAGCGTACCATTGATGTTGCTTTGGACGCAATAGACTATCTTCTTGGTGTTCTGTCAAAAAGACAAGACTCACAGAATGGTAAGAGATACGTGCTGATAAATCACTCCATAGGTTTTGATGTTGATGAGGGTTGTGGGGATGATGATGGTGATGACGAATAATATTATAATATGATGATGACAAATATATTTCCGATGACAAATATCAGGATGTTGATGATGACAATGACGAATATAATGATGATGGCAATGACAAATATGATGATGATAATGTTGACTGACGAATATAATGATGATGGTGTTGACAATTATGATGATGATGATGATGACGATGACGAATATAATGATGATGATGACGATGACAAATATGATGATGATGAAGACAAATATGGTGACGTTGATAATCTGAAATCAGTACACTTGGTATATTTCAGTCGTTTGTGGTGCATCGTTTGCCGGTTTGGGTGAGGCTGTCAGTGATGCCCTATCGACGAGTTCCCCAGAATCAGCCAACCAAATATCACAGCAACACATGAAAGAGTTTATTATGTCGTGTTGTTTCCTATCCATCAAGGTAACATTAATCTTAGTTCTTTGTCTCATGGATATAGTGGAATCTCTATTCACAAAGAATATGAGCTGGTTGAATGTAAAAATGTCGCTATAGAGTTTTGTTTTGTTTCATCGCTGGTTCCTAAAGGTGCGAACACGATAAAATAAGGAAAAATGTACGGTGGCATTTTTTTCCATTTATTAAATATCGACATATAACTGCTCATATCTCGGTCAATATTCACTCAATTTTGGTCATATTTTTACCATAATTCATATTTTCACAAGCAAATGTTTTTGAAATAAAAAAAAAAAATCAGAAAATATAAATCAGTCTCGATGCTTAAGTTTTCATGTTCTTGCAGTTTGGGTGTCATCTGCTTGCCAGTGTTGTTGAGAAGTCATTCAAGCTGCCATCACAGCACACACTATTGACCCGTGAGACATTGGTGTCTATTGGTGAAAAGTTTATTGAAATATTTACACAGTGTAGACTAACGGTAAGACAATTTTCAAACTGCAAATATTACATATTTTACACAATCTTTACTAGGAGAACAATATTGTTTTGTTAGTTGAGAAATTAAGTTGTCAAATGTTGGTAAAATTAACTGTTGAAGTCACTCTCCAGGGTATTCTGCTCAGTTGTAAGCTGAGCCTGATGTCTGTCTGTCGCTGTTTTAGCGCGTCTGACGTGGAATGTTTATACTCGTTACCAAGGAGATGGATACAAAACGTCATCGAGGCTATATCTGGTGAAGGAGCAGCGTCATCAGTTACTAGGCGAAGGTACCATTGAATTTGAAGACAGACAAACAGACAAATAGGCATAGGGAAAGCATTCAGACATACAGACAGACAATAAATTCAGACAAACAGACAGCCAAGAAAGCAAGCAGACATACAGACAGGCAATAAATTCAGACAAACAGACAGACAGACAGACATAAATATTAATAGTCAACACGCAAACAAATTAGACCATCATCGAAAACCATAGAATCTAGCGACAGACAGACCGATATGTTATGGTAAAAACTCTGCAAAATAGACCAATAGACCTGTCACACAGAGGTTATTCATGGTACCATACCAATGCGCAAGAAAACTATAGATATCCACAGACTTAGCAGAAAGTAACACCCGTCCCAGGTCATAAAATGAGACGTTAGGTGATTTGCGCTGTAAGAGCACTACAGTACATTACATTACAAGCAAGTATTGATTGATAATTATAGCCAATTCAAAACTCATAGTCAATCAAATGTTAGACTGAGGTGGGCAGGAATATGGACAAGCCATCGATGGACGGGTAAACATGTAGATAGACAGTAGATAGATAAATATTGTACATATCTGACGTAACCAATGTATCCGATATTTTATAGCGCTGGGCTTCCTGTGTTGATAGCAAATATTCTAGCTAGTGAGATACCAAGTAAAAGGCAGCTGACTGTCAAGTACTGCTTTGATGAATTACTAAAAATAGCATTTGCACCGATTCCTGACGTCATCGATCAGACGACAGATCTACCACAGGTATCTTTTAGTATCAGAAGTTGTTTGTTGGAATGGATGTGTTTCCATGACGATGATATGTTGAAAGATTTTTTCAGTATTTTTTATGTTGACATGGAACCGATTTCGCGTGAGTGGCAAACAGTACAGTGTCGCTTCCTTACCGTAATTTCTAATCACATCATCTACAGCACCGCGATCAAACGTCAGCGCATGCGTGCCATTTGCATTTACACACAATAAGATCGTTTGACTTTTTAGTCAATTAATAAGAAATTGCGTTAATATTTAGGCTTAATTGTTTTCTTGATTGTAAAATTGTCTTTGTATATTAAATTTACACTTTTTCAATTCTGTCCACATTTTGAGAAAAAAAAGGCAAAAAATTTCGCTTTCATAGATTTCTCTAGAAATCCCCACGCAGAAAGCACTGGGTACGAGATCGGCATTTCTTATATTTTTCGGGCATGCGCAGACGTTTTACCACGGTGTTATTATCTACCATATTATAGCAATATCGTAATCATAGCGTTTCTCACGACGACAAAAGGACAGCTATCCCAAACAGACTTCTTCATTGTCGATTTTCCCAAGAGAGACTTTTGAAACGCACGTTGTTTTATACCTTTTTTATATCTGTGTCATTTGCATGCATCGAGAAGTTTGAAACGCACGTTTAAGATCTTTTTATCTCTATCTCAGGTGCATGCGATGAACATCTTGCGATTACTGTACCAAGACACCGCTCTGGGTTCTGATGTACTGCAGTATACAGAACAAGGTTTTATTCTTACCGTAAATGGGTTCGCTTCTTCTTTATGGTCCATTAGAAACGCTGCGACACAGCTCTTTGGTGAGTGGAGACTGAAAGAACCTCTTCTAGGAAAATAATTGCAATGTATTCACGGCCTAGTGATAATGCAAATCAATCATTTCAATAGGTTCTTGGGTCTAAGAAGAGAATTAAAAAGTTATACGATTGTGATAGAAATAAGCCAAGAACCAGCCATTACTTCTCTAACCTTTAGCTTTTTTTATTCTCAAACCCTCATCTCAAAAGTACTAACATCAAGTTTAGAATTTCTCTGGTTGGTATAGTATTAAATACAAAAGCCATTATCTTGAACCACTGAATGATACTTTTGATTACCAAGCTTTCGGGTAAACATGCCCATCCTCATGGTTCAATGGAATAACAGTTTAAAATATATGATTACAATCAAATGTGAGCGTGTTGTAATCTTATACAAGCAATTGACATTGTACTGACACTGTCTTCGTCTTCTATCGTTATCCTTGACACAATCTACTTGACAAAGAAGGTTTGAACGTTTTGATTGTTATTATTCATTGTTTTTCAAATGAAATTTCTCTGTTTTATATTAAGGTTCTTTAGTTCTTCGAACACTTGGTCAAAAACGTGGTTTTCAGGATGAGAATCAAGTCAACTGCATCAGTGCCAAAGATTTCTTCAAGCGCTTTCCTTCTCTTCGTCTATTCTTCCTTGAGCAGCTTCAATCCTGTTCCTCGAATGGGAACAAAACGAGGTCACTGCTGAAACCTGAACTGTTTCCAATATTAACGCTTCTGTCAAAACTAAGACCAGTTGCGACAGATGCACAAGAAAAGTAAGAACTCATATTAACGTACATTCTAGTTTAAGCGCTTTAGTTGAAGGTAAAACGATGGCGACTTTATTATTATTTTTTGTTTGTTCGTTCGTTCGTTCGTTTCATGTTTGTATGTTTGTATATTTTTCACTGACTTCATAACAAAAAGCTCATTCTAATTTAGGCAACAAACAATCGAAAAACATCTATCAGTTTCAGAGACCAACAATTCTTATCAACTTTTATCAACATGACTCCCCTAGCATATAGAGAATTTGTCTGCGCATGTCGCAAGTTTATGGTAGAAGCCGCTATAATCACGCGAAAGAAAAATACCTTCTAAATCCCCTTTAATCCCAATTCACAAAAGCGATACTTCAGCTGTCAAAAGTCTTTGTTCCAACCATACAGTGATTGGCCGTTATTTCCGTACGGCTTATTATAGTTCTTGTTGGCACATTAGTATAACAATTTGTTTGTTTATAACTATGAAGTATCTGCAAGATTCTGCAATATGGCCGCTTTCACAACGAGACGAGGTCGTCTTTGACTGCCGATCAAAGATTTTGGCCAATACTCTATTGAAAACCAAAAGTACAATACTAATCTACGATTATTAAAGAAACCATACCAAGGAAAAACTTAGCGGCGCATACATTTAAGCTCGACTTTTCTTCAAATTTATGCGACAAAATTGACCAAAGAGTAAGACTGACAAATCTTCTCCGTGCTTGAGTTAAAGTTTATATTTAGTGAAGATAGAAGTATATCAACAAAAGCCCGACCAGAAAATTACAAAATTTGGTGGTGCATCTGTGTTTTCACAATCATTTGGATTAATCAAGATCATTCTAACCTAATTTCAGGTTCGGTATTCAAATCAGTCGAAATTGCTTGAGAGGAGAAACACAACCATGGCGTCAACAAATATCGCAATATCATGTTTTGGCCAATCTTTCTTAAAAAAATAACAATGCTGTGATGTAGAATGTGGTTTGACGACTCGCATCAGTTATATTTAGCTTCGGCGCAGCCCGTCAAACATACCGCTTATCAAGAAGGAAAGTTGACCAAAACTTGCAAAATGCGCAAATAATCTGCTCATCACCCCACAAAATCGATCCTCAATAAGAAATCATTCTGTACCACACAATTCTCATGACCTTTGATTCTTAATCTGTGGAAAAAGTTTTCTGCTATTTCTTTTATTATGGCAGCAGTCCTCACACGAATGCAGTAGGTTTGTGTTGTTCTTCTTCGTTTTGCGGACTTTTGCTCAAAAATATTTTGAGATCAAAAACCTCCACATTTACTTGACTTAGTCACAGCACCTTACAAAGTGATAGACTTTAAGTATCCATTTATATTTTCCTAAATTAAAGATCACTAAGATTGCGATTGGAACTCAAAAGTTCCCCGGTCGTAGAAAAAAATGTAAACATGACCGCAAGCTAAAATTTTCTGACATGCGCAGACAAATTCTCTATATGCTGACTCCCCTTAGATTAAAACGTCGTCTTCGTCATCTTCTTGTTTTCAGTTTGCTTGCAGACTTTGGTCCAGCTTTGATTCCCCTCTCGTCCAACCCAGTCCATGCTGTACGTGTTTTGGCAGCGCAGGCCCTGGTACCGTTTATTCCAGTTGAAAGAGCTGCCAGTAAAGCAGCAGAGTTGTTACAGCGTATTCCTTGTTCTCCTGATAATGTATCACAGAATAAAATACATGGTATACTGCTGCAGGTGAGGGCTGTTTGTGGTAAAGAAGCGAAGATTTGTTAGACTGCGTAACAAGATTTCACATTACCTAAGTATTTGGTCATGTAACTGTTTCGTCTGTCTGTCTTTTTCGTTAATTCTTGCCAGTTTGTTTCCATAACTGTTTTGTTTGTTTATCTTCTCGTTTGTATGCTTACTTGTTTGTTTGTTTATCTGTTTAATTACCCGTTTGATTGCTTGGTTGTTTATTAAGTTGTTGGTTTGTTTCTTGTTTATTTGCTTTTACATTTGTTGGCTTTCTTGTTTTTCGCCTCATTGATCGATTTGTTCTTCATTAACTTCGCAGGTTCATCGTCTTGTCGATTCTATCAGCAATCCACGAGCTACCCAACAAACACCTCTCATTATGGAGGAATTACTTCACAGGTCATGGCTTGGAGGCAACGCTAACACATGCGCAGTAACTAGAGCTGAATACATGACTCTAGTGTTGGACGTAAAATCATTGATCTCTGTTTGCAACTCTGAGCCTGTCATGAAAAAGATAACCGCTGACTACGCGATTGTCAGTAATGGTCGTTTACAAGTGGGGTTGTCCAGCCTACAGCGAGCTATTGTACTTAATAGGCTAGACATGGTCAAACATGAAGGTAAGTAATTCTTAGGTGGCAATAACTCCAATGGGAATTGAACAAAAAAACAATGGAATTGAATAGACATGTTTGACAACAAGCAAGAAACACAATGTTTAAGGACGTTCGCGGGCATTGCTCGTGAACGTCCTTAAAAGCCTGGTTTCCACTTGTGCAATAAGCATAATCATAAACAACAATGCGTACGTTATTTGTAAAATGAGGGGGTAAAAACTGTTAGTGAGTTAAACGATCACTCATCAGTTTGTAAACATCCTGTTCGGAAACGTTTACGGCTTGTTCTCAGTTGTCTGTTGGTGTTACTCGCAAAGAGATCTTAAAACAACTAACTACCTTTTATTCAAGCAAAACTTACAACAGAGACAATAACACCTCTAAGTGAAACAAAATGTTCGTAAATTGATTGATTTTTTTTGCGTTTTTACATTTTCTAGGTAGTGCCAATCTGAGTCCTATGGTCGCAGTGGTAAAACAAGGTCTAACCAGCTCAGAACGAGAAACAAGGATAGCAACATTAGAATGTGTCAACGAACTACTGCAGCACAAAATCACCTACATTAGAGATATTCATCAGGCTTTGACTTCGCTCATCTCTATGGAAACAGATCAACGATGCCTACTACTTGCATTAGAATGCTTTATTGATATGAAACACCCACCTGAACAAATCCATAGTGAAGACTGGACACTAATTTGGTCTCCAGTCCTCTCGTACGCGCGCGGACTGCGTGGCTCTACCATCCAATCAAAAGCAATCGCTGTTCTTAGTATATTAATTCGATCTGTTGCTAAGCAACTAGGATCACAAGAAGCGCAGCAGATCGTTTCTATGGTAACTGATTGGTTATTGTCAGTGAGTAACTGTAGTTTCCCGAGTCAACCAGAGCCTGTTCGTAGTGGAGCCGCTCTGGGGCTGGGGATAGCTGGTGCTGATGTTATTCTCTGGGCACAGCATTGCACAGACAAAACAGATGTTATTCACGCTGTAGTTAGGTAGGTATGATTGTGATAGTCACGAGTTATTCCGTCTTTATCACCACAAATGCAAAGGCTACTCAAGTGTTCACATTTTAAAATATTTCCAAGCGATCAAAATAATATTATTAAATTCACTTTATGTCAGTCTGCATTGTTTAATTATTGACAGGCACAAGTGCCCTAAATACATATATTAAATTATGCATATAAAAAATCATGGCATCTATATCTTTGTTCATTCTGAGATTAACGATTAAGATACGCCTGTATCTCCCCAGAGTTTTTCAGACGGGTGTAATGTTATTGGAAGACGAACAAGACGACGTCAGAATTGAAGCGTCACATTTTGGCGCCAAAATGAAGAATCTGCTGCATGGCGACACCAATCTCCGAGGCATCACCTGTTCGGTTGCCATGGAATCTTTATTCCAGCATATGTCAAGTTACTTTTACTGGTCGCCAGAGATTTGGGTTTCCATGGTTACACTTATTCGTGGACGCACCTCTGTTCCGGACCTTTTAGCCGAGTATGTCCAATCTAGGTAAGCCTATGAAAATCAATACATTGAGGATTTTATGCAGCTTTGAGGAACTAGTGCTTTGCATTTGTTTACAAATGATAATAATAAGTACTTATAACCAAACAAATTACAATATCTTGTTGTTATTATTATTATGTTTTTTTTGTTTTTACATAGCCGAATTTTATTTGAACAAGAAGATTGTAATTTGTATGCTGAACCGTTTGTAACTATGCAATTAGCGTCATCTTATTTGAAGGTAAAAATAGATCATTAACTTCGTGCAGCGTTTTTCCTAAGCATTCAGCCTCTGTACGTGGTATTTTGATAGAAGGCCTGATTATTCTCAAATAAGTCAGTTTGTTGGTTTTAATAATATTCATGTTAATATACTTAAATTATTTAGAGGAGATTCACACAATAGTCAAATAACATTAGTGGTTTTATGGTACTGAAAATTAAATATACCAAGCTCTTTCTGAAATATTCAAACGAGAAAGAAAATACTGCAGAAACTCAGTACCAAAAATCGTTAGCATCCAATGTTCTGCTCTTTTTCACTTGTACTTCTAAAGCTTGTTTTCCGCATAATCGCTACGATCGCTGATAAATTATAATAAAAACCGTTTCTCGTATTTCCCTTGAAAGAGTTATATGTTTAGTTGAGCTCAATCGCCACGATCGCTCAACTCGATCGCTGAGGTTCAATTTGAGCGATCCCATCGATTTAGATAACTTTTTTGGCGATCGTAGTGATCCCAGCGATCGTAGCGATTATATGGAAAACCAGGGTTAAGTTGAGGGAATTTTTAAAAAGACATTTGTTTACTATACCTAGATGATGATCGATCAAGCTTTAGCTGACAAAACCCTGGCATCCAAAAGTGTAGAGAATTGGTGTCAAGGGTGGCTGTCAGAAGAGAACGAAAAGCTTCAGAAGGACATACATCTTCTTATCAATTCAGGTAAAGCTTTCCTATAGTAATAGTGCGAGCGAGAGGAAGGGCTGGGTCTGAAACAATGCTGTATGATATGCCGTCTTCCAACTATCCAAGGCAACTATGGACCGACCAAATCAGTTTGATTACTTGTTTGAGCAGAAATAAGATGGGTAATCCCGCTGTTGGTTTTTGAGTGCGCGATGTCAAATGCGTCTTGATTGCTGGATTGCCTAAAAGTTTTGGCGATAAAAAAAGCAGCTGGAGCCGGCAAAGTATCTCCAGCCAGAGCTCACAAAGGAGAAATTAAATAAGAAGGAATCTCAAACACTTAACATTTTGGATTACAATCAGACCCCGTCTTTTCCCCTGGCTCAAGACGGTCGAGTTCATGCGGATAACTGTGGACAGAATTCTTAACCCGATTAATAAATCTGCTTTTTCAAAGTTTGGACTTGTCCTTAGACTGTATTGGTTTATAATCATTCCGTTCATTCATTGAATAAGACTCGGACACTCCTGCCCATCGTGTTTTCTCCATGTCTGTTTTATGATAAAAACGTTTTTTAATTCATCATTCTACAATAACATTTCTACGTATTTCATCCTCTTCGTGTGTAAATGACGAGTCGTGTTTTCGTCTTGTGTGTAGGTTTAAAAAATGGTGGTTCTCTACAGAATCCAAAGTTGTTTACACTACGTTATCGGTTAACCACTATGGTCGACGTTATTACTTATCTTGGTTCAAGAATAAGTCATCCTGAGTTTAGAGAAAATGATAAAATGACAGGAATAGATCGACTTTTATCGGCAATGAGTAGGGTAAGTATTCCAAACAATAGTAGAATAGTCGTGCTTATCATTGCCTCTCAGTGGATTTAAGTTGATCAACCATAAGTACTCCAGGTGTTAAGGCCGGTACACACTAGGCGACAAGTCGCAGCGACTTGTCCCCGCGACATGTTGCCTCAGTGTGCACTGGTGCAGCAATCCCAACTGGTTGGATTTCATGCGGCAAGTCGCAGCAACAAAATTCTGTCGCGGCGACAACAATTTTCGCCAAAAAATGTTAGTACACACGGGAGGAAATTGTCGCTGCAGAACTTTGACCCTTCCTTCTTGTCTGACAGTGTTGTTGTCACTCTTAACCATCATCTTGTCTAACAGTGTTGTCATCATCATTACAATCATCTTGTCTAACGGTATTGCCATCAGCATCATCATTAGCATCATCTTGTCTAACAGTGTTGCCATCAGCATCATCATTTTATTCATCTTGCCTGACAGTGTTGTCATCATCATTACAATCATCTTGCCTGACAGTGTTGCCATCATTACCATCATCTTGTCTAACGGTATTGCCATCAGCATCATCATTAGCATCATCTTGCCTGACAGTGTTGCATCATCATCATTACTTTCATCTTCCTTGGCACTGTTGCCATCATCATCATTACATTCAACTTCCTTGTCAGTGTTGCCATCAGCATCATTGCCATCATCTTCCTTTACAGTGTTGTCATCAACATCATTAGCATAACCTCCAATGTCATCTTTTGTCCACCACGTTACAATACAATCGTGTTAATGATATTATATTATTTCTTTCTAGACATCAATAGGCTGCCATCCAGTACTACACGAGTATGTCTCTCACGTGACCACCACATTCTACAGTCAGGAATCTCCGCTCTGATATTTCGAAGAAAAGCACATACAGCTATTCTTGAAAAGGTTGTCCAGTTGAGATACTAAGGACCTTAAGCATAAGGACGAGAGGCGATGACGACAACGAGTTACAATAAACTTTATACGTGCCCTGAGTCTTTCTTTGGAGGAAGTAACTGTATTTTCAGTAGTGGTTGTGAACAATGAAGGCGTTTTGACTAAATGTTATTCATTACACATATTTTGTCGTGCAAAAATAAAGTGCAAACTCGTCGTCGTCGTCTTTCTCGTTATCATGCTTAAGGTCCTTACTAATATAGCGAATAACAATGTCATTTGCTTATCTCAAGTTTTCAGTTTTCTTGTTTTAAGGTTAGACAACGATACAGAGCTGCACATATCATGTACTGTTATTTTGTACATTTTGAGGCATCATTTTAATAAATCAAAATAAAAACATGAGATATGCAAATGACTTTTATATTGTCTAAATTGTCTTTCAACTGGACAAAAAGTTCAAGAATAGCTGTATATTTTTCGTGTTATTTGCATTTCAATAATAAATTAATAATTAATAAAACTGTGTTTTTAAATTTTAATAATAATTAATAATTAGTTTAAAATATGAATTTTTACTATTTCCAAATGACTTCAAATAAAGCGATAATAACAAATACTTGTGCCTCGTCACAAGAGCAAGCATGAAGACCAAACAAAACTCTCGCTTCTCAATATACTATCTATCATGTGTTTTAACTAATTCATATTTTGCCAAGTCAAGTAAAATTCTTTATGCTCATCAGTTAGCAGAGACTGCACCGTGAAACATCGTACAAGTGCTGGAATACTGATTGTAATAGACATGATGCATGATGACGTCATATAGCGATACTTCAGCTGACGTAAGCCTTTGTGATTCATGTGCAAACCAGACAGTGATTGGCCGTTGTTTGAATAGAGCTTATTGTAGTTCTGGTTGGCACATTAACATAACAATTTGTTTGTTAGTAAACATGAAGTATCGATAAACTACAATACAAGAATGCTTTGCCGACTTTCTTTTGTATCCCAATTAGTGCAAATTGGTTTATCAATCTCCACAGGGATTGAAATTTTGAATATGAAAGAGAATTTGCAAAGAATAGTCTTGGTAGTAAAATGACGCCAGACAATCGCCTATTGTAACAAGTTTTCAATCATGTAACACAATCGGCCTGAAGCGTGATGACATTTTACTCCGGTCTCTGGACCAGAATCATTTTCACATCGGTTTTGTTCACTAATTATTACTATTGTTCCTGTATTCTTGAGGGATTATAAACATTTGAATATGAAAAGCTTTTACAATATAGAGACGGGGGTAAAACGTCATCTGTCTTCAAGGCCATAGAAATCATTCTTCATGGTCAGTACGAGATCAGTACTAGACAGCTGATTCCATAAGTCGGTCCCAGTTCGCTCTGCTGAACGGTTTTTTGCTCTCTGTTTCCGACTTATGAAATTTACTATATCAAACTGATACGCATTCTGAAAAATGAGAATGAACCAATTGTAGCGCTTGTTATATTATTCACAGCGTATTGACCAATCACAGGTAACATACTAGCTTGAAATGTCTGGAAAATGACTTCCGTTGAGTCTCTAACTCAACTGTGATGTCGCAATTTCCAACCGAAAAGCTATTCTTTGTAACGATCGGCGTAACGCCGTTTGTACGTTGACTTGTACAGTATCCTGCCAATTTTTCCCAAGTCGTTATAAATGTCTTTCAACCCCTTTATGACTTTATTATTTCTATTTTAATTGTTGAATTAAGTCAACTGCGTCATATTGAAATTTACAACGGCGCGCCATCTGTCTGGTGTTCATTTGCACAGTTTCATATAGTAAATTTGATAAGTCGGACCTTGATTTACATTAGATCAACATTGGGACATGTTGCTATAGTGGGCTTGAAATGTCATTATCGCCCAGCGAAAATCAAACATCCCCCGCTAGCTTTATAAGCGCAGTTTTTAATTTGGACAAATCAGTTTATTCAGCTTGTGCTTGTTATGCAACATAAAAAACTTCCAGTCTGATTGACTGAATTCGATTGTCGTGCAATCACTGTCGTGATCAGCAACTAAAAAGTTTTAGAAAATTGATGCCCTGTTTCCATACGTTGAAATATTATTAGATCAAAATATTATAGCTTGGAACAAAAATCGCTTATTGTGCAAAATAAACCTTGCATGAACTCCATGCCAAATATTGAATTTGATCGTTTGGTCAAAATACAATTTCTCGGTCATGCTTTCTATATAGCATCCGGCAGATTGTTCCCTACCCAGTTTAAACAGTGTTACGTTTAAATTTATCAGTGTTTAAAGTTTCTAAATGGGAATTGTTTTTAACTCGTCGAAATTTAGCCTATATAAGAGTATCGGACTGGCAGCATTTTACTATTTAACTATCCCAAGTTATTCAACTTGGAAAAGGCACTAGTGTTATTTACAAGTTCTGGTGATCTTTAAGGTACTACGACTGTATAATTCGCACCTCTTTTTTTGGTCTAAATGGAATGTTCGAATGTTAAAAACAACTTTTATTTCAAAACTTGCCAGTTTTCAGAAGGATATGAAGACCAAAAAAAGCGCTTTCTACTGTAACTAAGACGCCATTTTGAATCGCCAAATTGAAACAAGATAGCTTTTTTGGCCTTGCGGTAATACGAGTCTGTATGTTTTCAAACATCATGTGACAACATTAGAACCAAATAAAGTCAAGTCAAGGTTGAACTTTGCAAAGTTTACACACGCAAATTTCTCACACCTCACAATGAATACGAGGCAAAGTTTCAAGTTTCAACCACAGCTGCCAAAGAATTAGCTCTGCTTCAATTCGATGAAACTTTGCAGAGATATTAAATGATATCTAAACAAACTTTTCACCGCAGCCCTGAGAGAATTCCCATCCCGTTCCAAATGGAAACCATCCATGAGTTACCGTATCTAATTTCACTATGAAAAATATATTTTCCCCAGGGCTGCCGTGAAAACTTTCCACCTATCCTAACATATTGAAATATATATATTTTTTCATCATTCTATTTTTTTCATCTTCAGTAAAAAAACCGAAATAAACGCTTGGGCTTGCTGTGCCAATTTCACACCTTCTGGTGTGAGTTTTCACACCTTTTGTTAAAATTTATGATGCTACATTTTATGCTCTTTATAACTATCAAGAAAAAATTGTGAAATATGATATCTAGTTTGAACAAAACACCTTAATTTAATGTAGAGTCAGCAAGTTTACGATTTTTATTCCTTTTGAAATGCAAACGTGATCAACGTAACAAAGAGATTGACACAACAACTTAAAATTTCACAATCTTTAATGTTATGTATTCAACTTGGAGAAGGCACTGAGTAATTTGAAATTCTGGATATCTCCGTGAAGAGTTTTATTTTGAAGTGTTTGTATTTAGTGTTATTTTTTCTTTGTTCAACTGTAAGAGAAACACTACACAAAAAGGTAATACTTTTTTTATCGAACTGGGTGTTGACATTTCAGGATAAGTTTCAGCGATCACCTGTCACATGGCTTGAACCTTGTTTCACGTAGAGTGGAGTGACTTTTGCTGCACTCAAGTTCTCGATCTTTAATGCCGACATAATTTGTCTTCCAGTATTACTCACATTTATACCAGGTCTAAAGGTTATTGAAGGGTAGGCTATACCGCGACCGCACCTCCCTTGTAGGTACAGTGTTCTCAGATATTCTTTGCGAAATGTCGGGTTAAGAATACCGTACAGTATAGGGTTAACACAGCAGCTGATAACAACGAGGAATGTATAAGCAGCGTAAGCTTCTCTAGGTAGCGACCATCGTAACTGTACCACATCGATTATATCCATAAGAAATATAGGCATCCAACAACACATGAAAATTACCACTATAACGAAAAGTGTCCTTGTGATACTTATTTCTTTTGTTGTGATGTTCTCAGACGATCTCCCCCATTTAGTCATTGCCGTATTGTTGTTTCTGATCACCTTGTAGACTTGGTAATAACAATAAGTGATTCCTGCAGCAGGAATCGCTATGTAGCAAGACACCATGTAAGTCATAAAGTAATAATCATTAATGTCTAGAAAACAAAAGTACTTTCCAGGATGAAAGCTAACGTTTTTACCGATTGCTAGATAGAAAAGTGAGTTCCCAAGAGAAACAAACCATACCAGTGCAATGTATATTACAGTTTTTCTGGCACTGAAGTGCTTGTTGTATTTACTGGATTTGACGACTCGTATATACCTATTAATTGCCATCAAGGTTATATTAAGAACAGATGCACAAGCTAGCGAAATCCCAACTAGACCATGAAAATTACAAATTACTTTGCTGTAAATCCATTCTGAATAGAGCACAACGCCTAAGATTATAGGACTACTTATAACGCTCATAGCAAGGTCTGCAACCGCTAAAGAAGCTATTAGGTAGTTAGACGACGTTCTCAAAGCCGCGTTGAAGAATATGATCTTTAGAGTTAACGCGTTTCCAATAAAACCAATAACCATGATGATAATCCAGCACACTACTTCTGCATACAAAGTGGTTGGTTTCCTAGCTTTTAAACCATGTATAAGGCGATTATAATCCTCCATCATCGAAGTTTCGTTGTCGTCCATGGTTTGAGAACTTAGCTTGGCAGGTGTTCAACTAGCTACGGTTTATGAGATTATGTAATGAGTATAAACATGGATATTAGTAACGGTGAAGTTTCTCACCTTTTCATTATTAAAGACAATATTTGTAAAATGATTGGAGATTTTACCCTGCAAGTGTTCTTCTACCTTTACTTCCTGTGGAAAATGGAAATACGACCGCAGAAATATTGTATCGATTCATCTGAGCATGCGCGATAGTTGCTAAAATACTGCCTCGCTCTTGAGCTAAAGTTTCGTTCCTGTTTCCTTGCTGCATGGTTTCCGTTTCCTGCTCGCGGGCTCAACATTAGGCATCAGCTGTATCATGAAGGATAGACTAGAGCATTTAAAACAAACTTGAAATTCTGAATCTTATTATCCAGGACTTTGATAACTGCACGTCACAACAAAGGACCTATTGATTCTGCTGTCTTCTTTCCTTTAGTTTTCTCTGAAAAAACGGGTAAAAAAGGCATAAAGAACGATTAGTTTCTAATCATTCCTCATTCATTACTATGAGGGATGATTAGTTTTTTTTAATCATCCCTCGTCCATAATAATCAGGGATGATTAGAAAACTAATTGCATGCAATCATGGGTCATGTTATTCCTGAGGTAGTGATGTTAGCCATTAAACGTCGTTCCAAAAACAATACGGATCCTGAGGAGATCATGTTTTTACGAACCAATATAATATAGGACAACTTCCATTTATCACTTGAAAAAAAATGCTTCGAACACTGTGTGTGTGCAGTTTTAAGCAGTTAAGTAGTAAATACCTCTATTTAAACAAAATAACAAAATAGAATTAGCATAGAAAAGATTGCAGACAAAACAACTGAAACCTACCGTCCAATGTTCATTATTCATGGTTTTGTTAATCAAATGTTGAGACATTGGTTTTCATTAAAATGTCTTGAAATTGAAATCAATTTTGAATTGTTTTTAATGATTGGACGAAATAAACAAACTATATCCATATACGGAGATCATAAACAGGAGACCCAATGTTGAACTGTATTGGTTTTCACCCGAAATTCACGATGGCGCAAATCGTAAGTTTGTGAAAAATATGTTTTTTCACAGACTCTTGAGTGCTTCAAAACCCTGGCCTCGATTAAACTCATTTAATTTTTTTTATTGATCTAGATTTGTTTTTTATTGATTAGGTCCGAACAATAATCGAATAGTAACATTATTAATGAAAATAAATAATGGTCCAATATTCGAATAATCAAAAGAATAACGAGCTTCGTTGACTGTTATCAGAAACTCTGGGTAAACTTCAAACGTTTACAATGTAGCAGTTTCGATATTTATAATCATTCGTTGTGATACTCAACATTTATTATTCTCTGTAAAACAGGCGGAGTTTCGATATTAGATTTTACCTAATTTTGTATTATGCATTGACTGGATATCATAAAGTGGTCGTAAACGAGTCTATCCTTGGGCGTCTTGTTTTGCAAAGACATATTTGTGATTTCTACTACTGCACTATAGACTGTTATCTTTTTCGGGTATATCATTGCATGGGAACATCACCCTGTTTTGTCTCCTATCGCAGAAATCACTGATGATAACCAAGGAATGTTGCGATAAAAGCAATGACCACAGGCTAACCCTACAGGACCCCACACAGGTAGGCTGTTGACCTCTTAAACTTCTTGAATGTTGACCAGTATGATGCCATGATAAGAAAAATAAATATATTTCTTCTGTCTATGGCATTGTACGGATTATGATGAAAACAGTTTCTTGTGTAGAATACTAGCAAGTTCACCACGTAAATGTAATTGCCTAGTGACTGTAAGTGACCTATTAGCTTCTCCAATTTTTGTGTTTCTCACACTAGACATCTCAGTACTTCGCTATTCTACAAATATAGTGGGAAAATGCGGCTTTATCATATTCATGAATGCTAATTAAATGAAAAAAAACGGCTTTTCACCATCGAGTTCAAATTTCATTAAAAAAAGTGCTTGTTTGTCAAGAATCACGTTAAAATTTGATCATGTTGGATTACACTGTTCACCAGCTATTCCCACAGGCAGTCCAAAGTTCTAAATTTGTAAATATTCATTAAAAAAAGTGTTAAACTTAAATAAATTAAAAGTACATTTTTCAAAATTTATATTAGTATGGCACCTAAAAAATTAAAAAAAAGACTTATTTGCATTTATTGGGACTTATTTAATGAATTGTACATTTACTTTATTTCAAGTTTAACAGTAAAACGGTTTTTTTAATAAATATTGACAGACACTGAGCTTGGGCTGCCTGTGCTAATCCTCACAAGAAACTGATCCGTGACCTTATCAATCGGTAAAGTACAGCATTGAAGTGTTCTTTCTGCACCTCACGACGTGTGTTGTCCTCCACGGTCTTGTAGTTCTGTAACCTTTAATTGATGCTAAATGCCCGCCAAAACCAGACATGTTAATACAGAGTAATAGGTTAATAAGACACATAAATACTGGTTGCCCTTAGTGTTGCTGCGACAATTCTATAATTTGGATGTTTTTTTTAATGAAAATCACATATCCGTACAGTACTCGTTTACGTTTTCATTTATTCGCTCTTAGACTAATATAATTCATTTATTCATTCGTTCGTTCGTTCGTTCGTTCGTTCGTTCGTTCATTCATTCATTCATTCATTCATTTCATTCATCCATCACTTTATTGATTGATTCATTTTTTTATCCATCAGCCCATTATCAATCTACAGACAGAAACGTATTAATTTAATGTATTCCTCGTGGTGTGAGCCTTCGGCAACATGTGCCGTGTTATCTTAAAGTTCGGAATGTCTTAAGAAAGCGCTCTTTGTATTGATCATGGGATGAGTTACATCGTTAGTTTAGCTTACATTAGATAACTGAGTCTGGTTTACAAGGCGACGTCGTGAACGACTTCTGAGCCAATCACTGGTCTCGATCTTGCCACTCAAAGACAGAGGGCAAAGAAACATTTTTATTTTGTTTCATAGATAGTAAATATAAAGACACAGTTTTTCATGAACATTGTGATTTGGCGCTCTATTCCACAAATGAATTTGATTATATTTCATAGAAAACACAGCAGCAAATCGAGTTTTACTCGCTGGGCGTTGCCTATCGAATTATCGTAAGAAATGATTAATCAGTACATTAGGTGTTTGCGCTTTTTTAAAGTTTGTGCGCTAATGTTAAAGTAGCAATGTGAAGCACTTTGTCATGCTTTTTTATTTCGCTTTGTTCCGTGTTTTTTACTACATTGATAGGTAGAACACTGTATTGCGATTGGACAAATTTATAAGCCGCTATGTATTAGCCACAATTGCGTGGTGATTTTTATCGCACCCACACCCTGGTAGGGTAACACGATCCTTAAAAAACATCCAACACATCGATTAGATACAGGAAACTGTCAACTTTAAACAAGAAGAACTTCGTGATCTTACACGGCAACATGACTGACTATACGCTAGGTAAGTTTAATTCCTCGCTTGTTTAATCCACAGACTAAAACTATTTACTGTTAATCATTTTCTTAGAACTAACTCATCTTTGGTTGATTTTTTTTTGCAAAATTAGTATGTTATTGTGAAAACAATTAGTAATGTTCTGCTTGAGAAATCGCCTGCTTGAAATATAGAATCTGAGTAAATTGTGATAGAATAGACGGTTATAGTTGTTTCGAGATGGTTTTAAATCTTAAGAAGTGTTTTGAAAGAATTTGAGCGTATTGTTTTGCGAACATGTTTTGCGTCTCCTAAATCAAAGGAAATCAATACGTTAATCAGTAGCAACGATCAGTAGAGTTTTGTTATACAACACCAAATCGCAGGTCATTTTTCACAAATATATTATATAGACAAAGTTTAATGTACCAGTATTTCAAAGTGAATTATGATGATTGTATAACACTTTTTCTTAGTAAACACTGAAGTTCACATTGATTTTATTATCCTTAGCTGATCTCAACCGATAGCATTTGATCCACCCCCAGCGAGAATTTACAATAAGAGTCCTAAATACTCACGTGAACACACGAAATAATCATTAGTGATGCTAAGGTAGTTTATAGGTTCCGCTGTAAGCCTAGAAACATGTTATTCCGCTAGATGCTCTCATCACCCACTCAAGCTCAAACAAATCCCTGCGTTACAAACTAAACGCTGCTGTTCAAGTTAATGTGATGTTGAATGGAGGTCATGTTCGCTTCTGGCTAGGGTGTAAAAGGCAAAATAACATAAACAATGTTTGTCGAGGTTAACGAGAACTGGGATTTATCTCTTTTAAGTCATTCTTTGAATTGTCACAGCGTTAATAACACTTGACAAAAAATTGCAGATCATTATTTTGGTTTAAAGTCGTTCAACAAATAACACATTGAAAACATATAGGATTCCATGTTTTATTGACTTCGAAAATATATCAACAAATCGATGTGAAGAGAAGACCAGATGCTTGAAATTTGTTTCATTTGCTATTTTGTGAAAATGTTTCCAGAAATATTATTTGCAATCTATTATTAACTATTTGTATTTATTTGTCATCAATTATTATTATTACTATTACCATTTTTCTTAAAACAATATTTGTAATTTGTTTCCAACCAATTGTTTATTGTTGCTTTTATTTGTTATTTTGACATGCTTCATTTTGTTATTCATACAATCGTTTCTCGCTCTGCCATTTTATATAAAAGTGATGTCCTCATGTCCCGTTTACAACCGTTTATCCCCCCCACCGGATCTTTAGAAAAACGGAGGAGAAATGACAATTCAAAAACAAAACAGGCATAGGAATTAGCTTGCATAAAAAAATATTCTGCTGGTGAAAACGACGATTAAACAATCTTACTTGCAACTGCAAAACAATATCATTAAGACGCCTGCAACGAAGGCTAGTAAACTGACGTGGAAATTCGTTTGCAGGCAGGACAAGCTCGTACTAACAATAACTAGTACTATATTTGTATTTATTACGACTTTTTTAATGACCACGAATTGTATTCTTAATTTGTATCAAATTTAACACTGAAATTATGTTTATAAATATTTTTATAATGATTTATAATGATTTTTTTTATAAAAATTGACAGCTTGGGCTGCCTGGATTCGTACGCGTTCCGATAAAACTGTAACGGATGTATGATGTCATGGTATCATGGTGTGCGAGGGTTGTGTCCTGTCTGTAGAATAATGTACAATTTGACAACATTTATCAACATCACGACATACATGTATTAGAACTTTGCTCGTATTCTGTTAACTCGAAATGAATTGACGTTAGCTCATATCAAAATTCAGTCCCATAAAGCAGCACGATCGAAGGATTGAGTTTATGTAGAATACTGTGAAAAAACACTATGTACTTGGAATGTTTGTCAAAATAAATAAGCTAATGAGTATATAATTAACTTAATTCAATATCGTTCAATGCCAAACTGATTTAGAAAAACTTTGTGTTCTTTACATATACAGAGGTACAATAGCCTGAATAACATTATCCTCCGGATAAAGCTATCCGATTCATAGAATTTGTTTTCAATTTATCCAATGGATTTATAATCAATCTTAGCTGGCGCGTCTTCACATATTTATGTTTTTTGAGGTTCAATATTCGGATTGAAAGTTTATTACAATATTGTGTGCCTGTATTACTTTTTTATTTGTGCTTATTTGATTTGATTGCATTTTTACTGTTTTTGCCCAATATTCTTTTTTTTTTTAGTCTTTTTTGTTAAGAGCGTACTTTATTTTTTGTTCATACACTTTGAACAAAGATCTGGTTATCATGAGGAAGTAAAAAGTAGCATCGTTGAAGCAATGCTATGGCTAAACGATCATTGCACGAAGCAAGCATAATCGCAAGCATAAGCGATCAAAATTATACATTTCTTTTGTGCTGTTCTCACTAGTGAATAAGCTATCGTGCAAACATATAGATTTCTCTTGTGTTGTCCTCACTAGTGAAATAGACGAAAACGTATAAGTATAAAGATCAAAACTTTCTGTTCTTCAAAGTGAGGACAGCACTTGTGTTTATGCTTGCGTCTATTTCACTCTCGAGGTCCAGGGTTAACAGCGATCGACTCTAATAGCGTCCTGACATCCTTCGTACTTATTGAACAGTGGTAGTCTATTGTTATATCATGGTGCGATTACTAGATCAACCAGCAGGTAGTCGCACGTAAACAAACATTGGATACTTTTTTTTGTTAGTTGCGTCGTTATGTACACAAAACCGATATGATTTTTGAAAGAATTCAAGGGCAAATCACTGAAGTACAAGTTTGTCAGTCGAGCAACCGAAGCGCGATTACTAGTTATTCAAATTATGATTGTATACACGTATTTTTTTGTTTGTTCCATTAGATGATTTTCACAGTAACTTAGTCAGTTTTGATCAGTTTCTCAAATATTTGCGAAATCGGTATAACTTATCATAATGTCGCCACGAAAACCATATGTGTACGTTCACTTATTTATTTTTGGCATTTTCTTGTCTAACTGTATTTATCCATTCATTTATCTGCCCAATCAATTATTCATTTATTTCATTAATTTTATTACTATTCCCTTCATTCCATCACTGATTCATTCATTCATCCATCCATCCATCCATCCATCCATTCATTCATTCATTCATTCATTCGTTCGTTCGTTCGTTCGTTCGTTCGTTCGTTCGTTCGTTCGTTCGTTCGTTCGTTCGTTCGTTAATTCATTCATTCATTCATTCATTCATTCATTCGTTCATTCATTCAGTGAATTATTCAGTCAGTCAGTCATTCGATTTATATATTGTATCAATCAATCAATTAAGCCTCTGTTTTATATTTCAGGCCATATTCTACTGAGTTTATCTGTTCTGTTGGTAATAACAGTCAGTAGTACAAATGGTTCAAATGTCACAGAATCATCACAATGTTCTCTAAGCAGCCTTACAACCTGTCATCAATACACGTCAATACGCAGAAGCAATATAACCTGTCAGGTTTCCAACAAGTTCTCCAACTGTGATCAGCTCTGTCATGCAGGGCGTTGCAATATGACTTGCATTGCACCAGATCAATGCAGCCAACGCTGCTATGCCGGTGCATGCGAGTCTCTCACCTGTAGTTCTAGGAAATGCAGGCAGCATTGCCTTCGCAGTAAATGCAATTTGAAATGCAATAGTGAAGAATGTGTCCAAGAAAGTGATGTGGCTGGTACTACGATGAGTTGTAAGCCAGGAACTAAGACCTGCATACAGAATTGCAAATCTGGTAAATGCATAATGAATTGCCCGTCAGGAGTGCGTTATTGCAAACAAACATGCACCTACGGTAACTGTGTCATGCTGTGTAAAGCAGCGAAGTGTGCTCGGTCATGTCGAGATGGCAGATGCATTTACGACTATAGACCACAAAAGCCTCGCAACCAAATCACCGTCATCAATAACTGTAACTATGGATACGTCAATAGGTCTTGTTACCAAGAATGTATCCATGGTAACTGTGACGTTATCTCTCCAAACGTCACTAATAATCATAGTCAGGTCTGTTTTGGTGGTCAATGTAATCTAGACTGTGTCGATAATCATAAATGTAGTCAGGTCTGTGTTGGTGAGCGTTGCCCAAAGTTAACATGCCAATCTGGTGTGTGCATACAAGAGTGTGTTTCTGGCGGCTGTGAGATGGATTGCGTGTCTGCAGGTGTCTGTAGTCAAATCTGTAGAGGTGGTAACTGTACAATGAAATGTCTAAATGAGAACACTAGAATCTGCCAGCAGTACTGCACTGGAGGTGACTGCAAGATGCAATGCAACGCAAAACGATGTATTCCTAGTTGTTTTGGCGGAAATTGCAACTACAAGCACCTTCAACCGATCGAGATTGACACGTCTATCATGTGCGACTCGGTAACAAATGGTGTTTGCCAACAAGATTGCATCAGCTACGAAGGTTGTAATTTACATTGTCGCAAGTTAGACGGCGTGCATTCATGCAATCAGTCCTGTCATGCGGGATACTGCAATCTAAATTGCACTACCAAGGACAAATGCGTACAAAATTGTGCTGCCGGTCATTGTGAGTCCATGGTTTGTAATTCGAAAGTTTGTAAGCAAGTATGTAATTGGGGCAAATGTGGAGCTATGCGGTGTAACGCGGAGAGGTGTGTACAGATGTGTTTTGGAGCAAACTGTCATATGACCTGCCCAGCACATGTGAAATACTGTCATCAAGGTTGTATGACAAAGAAAGGACCATGTATATTTGACTGTCACGCGGAGACTTGTACTATAGCACTGGTGTAACGCAATTTATCTAATTGGCGATTGGCACCGTGACGTAGAATACTATGTACAACTACTAGAATGCTTTGTCGACTTTCTTTCGTATCGCAATTAGTGCAAATTGTTCTATTAATTTCCACAGGGTTTAAAAATTTGAATATGAAAGAAAATTCGCAAAGAATGCTGGTAGTGGTAGTAAAATGACGTCATAATTCAAATCGCCTATAGCGATACTTTATGTTTATAAACAAATGAACTGTTATACTAATGTGCCAACCAGAACTACAATAGGATCTATTGAAATAACAGCCAATCACTGTCTCTTTGTAACATGAATAACAAAGGATTATGTCAGCTCAAGTATCGCTATTGTCACAAGACTTGCCTTTCACTCGGGAAGGACTGCCATCGCGCTTGTATGACTAGGAAGGGACCGTGTATATTTGACTGACACACTGAGCTTTCCACAATAGCACTGATGTCACGCAATCGGCCTAATTAACTAACCGTTACAGTGTAGTTAATATAAGACTATATATGAGAAACTGCCGTCAAGTTTATCTGTGCAAGACTTTGTTTTACAAGGATGTTGTTTCGGTTGACTTCAAGTGGTACCTGCGGTTTCGGTGCACTTACCTTGTGTATAAAATTTTGCTTCCTCCGCAGAAACCTTAAAGACTACACTGTCCTACAGTCGCACAGTTTCTCAAACGTTACGTAACCTTACGATCTACCTTAAGGTTACATGGGTTCACGGGGTCTTTTCATAAAAAAATCGCCAGCGCGTCGGATCTTGCTATTTTAATAAATGATGTATTATTTTAAAGCTAAATAACCATGCACAAAATCATGTTAAAAAGGTTTACTTACATTAAAAGTGTGTTCTTTCAAATTGTTTAATCAGAATGTATTTGTACATTGTTATGAATATGATATAAGACGCAATTTATGAACCAGATTGTATAAACAAAATCAGTATAATAATAAAAGTCCTTTGCTTGAAAACTTATGTAATTACATAAATAGTCAGATAAATACCTCGAACGTTGGCAATAACCTTCAAGCCCGACGGGCCTACGGCTCCTCCGGCTTTACATAGATGATTGCCTCCCTTCTCGGTTTTTATCTCTTACTAAAACTCTCGCCTACTGCTCGAGTTTTATATGCTTGATCTAGGACTATTAGGGAAGCCAATGCAAAATCAATACCGTGAAGGCATCTGCAAATACTGATACAGAATTCGTCCTGATTTGCAAAAGGCTTAGCTTGAAATGTCTCGGCAAAATTATAGCTAATTGCAAAACTTTTAAACTTTAAATAGCAGCATTAATCTAGATATATGATAAGTATATTAATACACTATTCGCGTCCGATCTGTATGAGTTGTAAAACAGCTCACTTGCCATATTGTA
Organism: Diadumene lineata; assembly: GCA_918843875.1. Classification (NCBI taxonomy): domain Eukaryota; kingdom Metazoa; phylum Cnidaria; class Anthozoa; order Actiniaria; family Diadumenidae; genus Diadumene; species Diadumene lineata. Next base: position 6,490,109 of record OU974074.1, on the reverse strand, counting down.
TTATTACAAAATGTTCCAATATCGTAATATGAACAAAGTCTTAAACGTCTATTTCATAGATCATTAACTTAAGGTAATTCCGTAGTTGTGCACTGCGCACAGTTCTGTGCATGTTTCCAACTTTCTGCTATGATGAATTTTATCGTGTATTCTAGTCAGATTACGTTTGAAAAGTGCTTTAAATAAAAAACCCGGACAATTCAGACATTTTCAAGCGAGAAAACTCGATATTTCTGTAATTCGACCCAGTAATGTATAGATTTTCAAATATTTGAGGTCTTTAGAAGGCGATAGCACGAAAACGAACTCGGGCACCTATCTTTTTTATTTTCTTATTTTTTCAAGAACTATGTTTTCTCTTACATATCTAATTTTCAATAAACTTCCATGTCTAGTTTTTGAGATATTTCAAGAAATGTGTTCTGAATAGACACTTCGACTTCCCTCGAACACTATATGCTAGACATTTAGCATTTTTGGTTAGAAAAACGTTTTCTTTGATCAAATAATCACATGATTTTTATATCCACTTATATCTTTTATGGGAAAATAGCAAAATCAATTGTGTATGTCTAGAAATATTTATCGACCAGAAATTAGTTATTTTTGAATTTTCGAATTTTACTCCCAAAATACAAAACATGGTGCTTTTCAAAAAATTCTCGCGAGAAAACGAGTTCGGGATCGACCCCACTTTTTAATTTTATTTTTTAAAATAAGAAACTCGAAAAAATATTATTGTGGGAAGTTTCAATGCATTTCCATGTCTAGTTTTATTTCTAAGGAATCACCTTAAGCACATTTTGTATCCTAAAAGATTATCATTTAGTTTTTATGGAAATCGTAGGAAAAAAAACACATTTTGCAATATCGAATCATTTGAAGATGATTTGTGCTTTGGGCTACGTCCACACTTACCAAGATAAATTTGAAAACGCAACTTTACTTATCCGGTTAGGCCTTTCCACACATATTTCTGGTTTTTTTTACCCTATGTACTTTGCTCTTTTCCAAGTCTTTTATTTCATCATAAAATGAAATGTTCGTGTCCAAGGCGATATTGTGGGCTTCCTGTATAGTGGTAGTCATTGATAGTCCTTGCTACTGTACCCAAATACTGAATGAAGAATAAGGAAACATCCTATACTCTTGGCAAGATTCTAGTCCGATGTGTTAACCACTACACCACAAGACCAACCACACTGGCAACCTATCCGGAATATGTAGCATAAGCCAACCACGAGGATCACAGACGATATTTTTCTCTTTGTGTAAGTTGAACACCGCAAATAAGTACGCAAACATGAGACGTTGTATAGTAATTAATTTAATACGGTTTGCTGATATGCTATCTAGTGACGTTGTTTTAGTATCCCTGTGGGTTCCCTGTTGAATTTAGTGTACTTGAATCCGATGAGCCGATCCTGCAGTTGCATTCGAATGTGGTAATTGTTTTTTCGGTTTTATTGTCGATGAGAATCTGTAAATGGAATTCAATGAGACGTTTTAGGTACGAGGCCATAATCAGGGGGTGCACGTGCACCCCCAAGATCCACTCATTCATCTTCATTTTTTATTACAAGAATTTCTTTCTTTGATTTGGAATCAAGACCACAAACGAATAATAATTACAGAAAATACAAATTAAGAATAAAGACATTCAAAAGAACTGTTAAGAGGTGTTGCATGAGAAAGTCAAACAAAGTTGGAAATGAAAATTCAAAGCCCCCCCTGAAACTTTGTGTGCTGGCAGGTCCTCGGGGGAAATGAACAAATCAAGACATATTTCATCTCAAAACATCATGGTTGCCATGGAAACCGCCGCTGACCAAATTGGCCACGGGCTCATGTTTTCTGCAAAAAAATCAAGCCTTGCAGGGTGAAATATAGAGCTATGCTACTCGCTCAAAATCTTCCCAATCAACTTGAAAGTTAGCAAGATAAAAGATCAATCTTAGTTCTAAACATTTGTATAGTATTTTTGTAAATTAGAGTGTTTTTAGAATTAGAGAAATTACGCTTATCATGGCTCCCTGTCGGCATTTTTTACAAATGACAAAATTACTATCCATTCATTGTACGATTTCTCCAAAAGTACTCACAATTAGAACACAAAACTCCGTCAATACAAAGTTGGAATAACAGGTTAACTAAAACAAATAATAGATTTTTGGGCATTCAAATAAAACTACAACAAAAATGCAACGATTTTCATACAAAATTTCAAAGTATCAAAAACTTTGCATATTTTGAGCTCAATCATTTAAATTGAAAAAGTTTTCCGATAACAATTTCTTTTACCCAGAATGAGGATCACTATCTGTTTTTATGTTTGCTTTTGCCTTTTGACATTTTAAGTTTGAAATTAAAGAGAAATCGTATTCATATGTGGCTACCCTTTATGATATATTTGCATCTTATCGCAACGAATATGCAGCCTTCAATAATTGATCCATCTCTCGCTATTTTAATCCAATCGTGCATAAACAAGGTACTTGGCCAGTCTTTAAAAGACAGAAGACCTTTCGTTGGATAGCAATTAGCAATTGTCCTCGCCGAATGTATAAACAAAACAGCACATTTTTGCTTCGTAAAATACACCAAAATTACTCGTTCAAAATTGGTCTCTATTTCCATCCAAATACGTCTTTTTCTTTGGCTCAACTCGATACCTGTACTCTATGGAACCACCAAATGAGTAAAACCTGTGCTTAGTGTTATATTTGCATTAATTTCCATCAAGAGACGGTCTAAAGTTGACATATAAATTCACCAAAAATGTTAGAAAGCGAATACAAGAAATGAAGTATACCGCTGACCGGCCGAGCGATGTGTTTAAATGAAAAAAAAAATAATAAAAATAATAAATAAACAAATTTTTTTATAAAAAAGTTCTGGAATGAAAATTCGATAAACAAAATAATCCAAGCAAATTGATATATAACTGTTTTCTTGGGTAGCTTACTTTTTATTTGGTGTTTGAATACATAACATAGGGATCCCAGGGATAGCAAAGTAATGTATGGCATTGTTTGGCGGCACTTTTTTTGTTTTGTTTTGTTTTGTTTTGTTAAGGTTGTGTTTTTTTTTCCTTTTCTTCTTCTTCGTTTCCTGGCGCTTTGTTTTTCCTTTCTTGATTTTTTTTTCGTTATTTTCTTTCTTTTTTAAGTTTTCTACTTTTTGTTTCTGTTCCTTTTTGTTGTCGTTGTTTTGTTTTTTGTTTTTTTTTGTCTTGATAATGGCAAAGTATTGTATATCTCTTATTTTCCATTTTAATATTGTTTTTATAAATGCTATGAAATTAGATATTGCGCTTATCAACTGATATCGTACCAGAGCACCTGTTTTCTCGTGACCTGCGACAAACAACGAGGGCAACAGATGAATATGCGCATAAGCAACTAAACCGGAAACCATAAAAACATTGTATTGGATTATACCAGAGCCCTCGGTCTTTGCTGCACGTCATAAGAAAATGCGTGCTTTGGGTACGAGATTGTACCGTTAGATGATTTTTTTAACCGTGGTTGAAAATGTTTTTGTTTTTGTTTGCCTAGTTGTTTGTTTGTTGCTTTCTTTTAAGCTACGAGTCACGCCTGTGCGGTTGATTATGTATGTTGTGATTGATGCGCATATAGTTAAAAAGGGCTTCTACGTAGGCTTCCTTTTTTCTCCCTGACGCTTCTGAAATTGCATGGCTGACACAAACTTTCTTGAGAATGGTCATTTTTTGTTTACGTAGTTCGTCCATGCCATCGATAACGATGGTACTTGCAAATAGAATATAATGCGGCTTCATTTGCATCAACATTAAACAGACCTAATAATATAACAATGAAGTAAAATAAAAAACGATAGTTAATTTATTTATTTATATTTATTTAGGATTTTATAAAAAAAATCCTTGTATTTTCCATGCCATTTTGATTGCACATAATCACTTATATCTATGGTTATCGACAAACACGACGAAATTCAATTAAAAACGTTTTTTTTTTTGCTCTCACACTCGAGTACGGATACACCTTCCAAACTCAAAATAATCCATATAACAATATAGCAGTAACTATTAAGCAATGTTCATATAAAAATGTATCATAAAGTTTGTACCTGCACGACATAAAATCAAATCCATTTCACTGTTGACTTGTCCACGTTGTTTTCCAAGACCATATGTTCTAAGATGTGCACTTATGTCTTTCTGACAATCTTGGATTGATATTTGTTCGCCTGTGCATGTAATTTTGCTTTGCGAAAGCTGAAAAAACGAGCAACTCTCTAAAGTAGAAAACTGTTCCTCAATCAAAAGCGACTGACTGGAATTTTGCAATCTACATGTAATTATCGCAATGAATATTTATGAACTGCTAAGTATATGTAGAGAGTGGATAAGTAGAAGCACGAACCTAACTCAGATTAGTTTTAATGATTCTCCAACAAAATTTATCTGCAAACTGTCCCTACACAAGTCTGTGATAGAATGAATGAATGAACGAACGACGAATGAATGAATGAATGAATGAAATGAATGAATGAATGAATGAATGAATGAATGAATGAATGAATGAATGAATGAATGAATGAATGAATGAATGAATGAATGAATGAATGAATGAATGAATGAATGAATGAATGAATGAATGAATGAATGAATGAATGAATGAAGGAATGAAGGAATGAAGGAATGAAGGAATGAATGAAGGAATGAAGGAATGAATGAAGGAATGAAGGAATGAAGGTATGAAGGTATGAAGGAATGAAGGAATGAAGGAATGAAGGGATGGATGGATAGATGGATGGATGGATAAATGGATGGATGGATGGATGAATGTATGAATAGATAAATGGATGAATGAGGGAGAGAAAAAAGAGAAAAAAAGGGAGAAAGAAAGTGAAAAAGGGAGGAGGGAGAAAGAAAGGTAGAAAGAATGAGAGAAAGAAAGAAAAACAGAAAAAAGAAAACGCAAAAAAGTCTAAGAAATCCCTAGGACATTTTTGCGATTATAAAAAAATATATAGTTAATATTGTAGCATCTCAAAAACAATATCAAAATAAAAAAATGTAACGTAAAATAACAAGAAAATAAAAAATACTAATAATAGCAAGGCAGCTGTCTAAGAAACCAGTTATACATCAGTTGCTTTCGATTGAGTTTTATTGAATTTGATTCCGATATTTGTCAGAAGATTTGTAATTGATTAATAAACATACTCTTCGACCAGTCAGCGGCATCTTTCAGCTCACTTCCGGTATTAGCACTCGAATGAAATTATATGTCCATTATGTCACCTTTATAGCGTTTTTTATCGAAATTGATGCAAATATAACACTAAGCACAGGTTTTACTCATTTGGTGGTTCCATAGAGTACAGGTATCGAGTTGAGCCAAAGAAAAAGACGTATTTGGATGGAAATAGAGACCAATTTTGAACGAGTAATTTTGGTGTATTTGCGAAGCAAAAATGTGCTGTTTTGTTTATACATTCGGCGAGGACAGTTGCTAATTGCTATCCAACGAAAGGTTTTCTGACTTTTAAAGACTTCCAAGTACAGTGTTTATGCACGATTGGATTAAAATAGCGAGAGATGGATCAATTATTGAAGGCTGCATATTCGTTGCGATATGATGCAAATATATCAAAAAGGGTAGCCACATATGAATACGATTTCTCTTTAATTTCAAACTTAAAATGTCAAAAGGCAAAAGCAAACATAAAAACAGATAGTGATCCTCATTTTGGGTAAAAGAAATTGTTATCGGAAAACTTTTTCAATTTAAATGATTGAGCTCAAAATATGCAAAGTTTTTGATACTTTGAAATTTTGTATGAAAATCGTTGCATTTTTGTTGTAGTTTTATTTTTGTTGTAGTTTTATTTTTTTGAATGCCCAAAAATCTATTATATGTTTTAGTTACCCTGTTATTCCAACTTTCTATTGACGGAGTTTTGTGTTCTAATTGTGAGTACTTTTGGAGAAATCGTACAACGAATGGATAGTGATTTTGTCATTTGTAAAAAATGCCAACAAAGAGCCATGATAAGCGTAATTTCTCTAATTCTAAAAACACTCTAATTTACAAAAATACTATACAAATGTTTAGAACTAAGATTGATCTTTCATCTTGCTAACTTTCAAGTTGATTGGGAAGATTTTGAGCGAGTAGCAAAGCTCTATATTTCACCCTGCAAGGCTTGATTTTTTTTGCAGAAAACATGAGCCCGTGGCCAATTTGGTCAGCGGCGGTTTCCATGGCAACCATGACGTTTTGAGATGAAATATGTCTCGATTTGTTCATTCCCCCCAAGGACCTGCCAGCACACAAAGTTTCAGGGGGGGGCTTTGAATTTTCATTTCCAACTTTGTTTGACTTTCTCATGCAACACCTCTTAAGCGATATATGAGCAATAAAGTTGTAATACGACTTTCAGTCGTGGCTTTTTGAAAAGCGCACCGACTTTGTGAAAAACATGACTAATAAAAATAACACTAAAAACCCATCAATGGTCTAGGTTTTTTATATTGCATGCTGTCATAAAACTGAAAGTTTCATTCATTTTTATAATGATGAATTGTATTTATCGCACAACAACTCCATATATTGGTAGTTCAAACAATTTCTTAACAGGCTATACATTCCATCTTTCTTTCTTTACTTTCTACCACTTATTAAACCGTAGGTCATATTCCATATGACAATTTTTAATAGTGTGTTCATTTTGTACCTTTGCTAATGTCCATACTTTCCCGCTTGTTGTTTTCACGGTTCGTATTTTCAGTTGAGTAATAGGATTCAGGTTGATTTGAATGTGGGATGATTTATCTACACTGAAACAAAATGATAATGTTCACCGTATTGTGCTAGCTATTTTTTTTATTTTCTTTGTTTTTGTTGTTGTTGTTGTTGCTGCTGCTGTTGTTGTTTTTTTTTGTTGTTGCAGGTTGCTGCTGTTGCTGCTGCTGCTGCTATTGTTGTTGTTGTTGCAAAAAACGAGCTTCATTGGCTTATGTATGGTCTCTCTAGTTTGTGATTATTGAGTCTCTGCTATCAGGGAAGGTCCGAAAACACCATCAACATGTAATGAAACAATGCCAACTTATTAGAATATACCATACTTTTTATTATTATTTTTTGTCCATAGATAACTTTTTATTATAATAAACTAATAATTATATACATATGGAGATCTATTCCAAACTTACGAATGATCACGAATCGAAAAGCTTTCTTTCTACTCACCAATTTCGTTGAAATGCTCCTAATAGTTGAAATTCTGAGCTTGTTTTTATAACACCGAAGTGTTTCCCAGTAAGGGTGGCATAGATTCTTGAGTCTGTTGAAGCAAGTGCTTCATTTGCTGTGTATACAGTTACTTCATATTTCGCATCTGTTACAAAGAAAGGAAAACTTAGATACGGATTTTCCGCCGTATGGTGCTATTCAAATATAAAGAAATTTCGATTCAAAATAAGTTCAAAATGAATAAATAAAACAGCCAGCCAGCCAGCCAGCCAGTCGTACCTTGGCATTGTGGTCCATGGAAGCCTTTCAAGCACTCACAGCTATGACCACCAGTAACAAAGTTAGGATGACAGACACTGTTTGCAGGACAGGGTTTGGCACTACAGTTATTCTTGTTGTAAAAAATAATAAGAAAAGAATGAACTAAAGAGACTTTCGATCACTTTATTTATAATGTAAACTAAAATATCAAAAACATGCAATAGCCAATTTCTAGTCTGTGTGACCCTGTACACACTAGGCGACAAGTCGCAGTGACTTATCCGCGCGACAGTTGCTTCAGTGCGCACTGGTTCAACAATCCAACCGGTTGGATTTCATGCGGCAAGTCGCAACGACAAACTTCTTTCGCGGCGATAACATTTTCCGCCAAAAATACATAGTACACACGGGGGGAATTGTCGCTGCGACTTGTCGCGGGCACAAGTCGCTGCCACTTGTCGCCTAGTGTGTACCGACCTTAAGTTCTGCTAATGAGTATTGCACGTGGGAATGTACGCTTCGATGTAACAAAGCCAAAGACAAGTTTGATGATTATCGTGATTTTTTTATTTTTCGTTGGAACAGCATACAATGTCTGTCATGCGTATGTTTGGGTTATTTGTGCATCGTAGAGTGAGTAACTTAGTACAAATTTCTTGTTAACAGAGCTTCTATGGCTCATTAGCATATTTTAGAACTGTGCTCATAAGCATAACATAGCTTGTTATGTGAAAACGCTCTAATACAACTCAAATACTTCTTGTGCACGTTGGAGTCTGATAGGTTCAGAGCCTATCAATTTGAATTTAAATGCGGATCGGGGCTCTAAAGGCCGGTACACACTAGGCGACAAGTCGCAGCGACTTGTTCCCGCGACATGTCGCAGCGACAATTTCCCCCCGTGTGTACTACGTATTTTTGGCGGAAATTGTTGTCGCTGCGACTTGACGCATGAAATTCAACCGGTTGGATTTCGTGCGACCAGTCGCAGCGACAAAATCAGATGTATTGGCGACAAATATTGAACCAGTGCACATTGAGGCGACATGTCGCGGGGACAAGTCGCTGCGACTTGTCGCCTAGTGTGTACCGGCCTTAAAGTATCAGGGCCTTTAAGACCCTCTCAAATGATACATTTTTTTATTAAAATCATTGTTGACTAACTGAACATATTTCATTGTGCATTGAACACAAGTGACGAGCAAGGTGACCAAACGGTCAGTGAGTGAACAATAATTGAGGTTTGTTCTCCTTTACGCTGTATTAGCCTAGATTGAAGAAACAAATAACACGGGATGTTCTAATTACAAAACAATATATCTTGCCATCGAGGCTAATACAGCGTAAAGAAAAACGTGATTCTGTCTGTCATTCCACACATACATTATTTGTTATTTTAGTCATTTTAGATCTCTGCCAATTGTTTAGTATTCATCCAAAAGCAAGAAAGCCTCACAGTCTAGTATATCTGCGTGCTCTTTCATGTTTCATGAAATTAACATGTAGTACCCAGTCCCAATCATCCGCTCGTAGTTCTGAAAATGGCCAGTATTCATTAACTGAACATCTGCCGTTCAACTGGAGCTTTATTCCATTAGTGGTATTCGAGATGTAGAGGCTTAACTCTCATAAAAATCGATGCTTACCTTTATTGCGGAGTATTCGTAATCCGTTTCATTTAACAAATCGTACGGATGCTGGAAATGATCAGAGTGGTTGATTTCACAGCTTGAATTCACAGCTCTGTAGTTGAATGATTGACATCTGTCACTCATGTAGCAATAGAGTTCACAGTCATCACTGGAGAAAGCTGTCATTGTGGAGATAACATGGTGTTGTAGATACCTTCCATTTTGTTTTGGATAAAAATGGATTTTCTTACATTCCGTTCCATATGAACCTAGACGTGGATACAAATGTTTGCGCTCAAAATAGCGAATGACAAAAAGGGTCCTTTTTTTCATGAGAACATTGGCAAGTGAGATGTATCATGTAATTAACGCGCACTATCACAGGAAAAAAATTGTGATTCCCAAAATGGGTTTATTTTGGGTTATGGTTGGGAAAATGCTACAAAATCCAACATTGGGTTCAAATTTGGGATTCCCAAAATGGGTTTATTTTGGGTTATGGTTGGGAAAATGCTACAAAATCCAACATTGGGTTCAAATTTAGGATTTCCAAAATGGGTTTATTTTGGGTTATTGTTGGGAAAGTGCAACAAAAACCAAAATACACCCATTCTGGGAATCACAAATTTTTTCCTGTGTATTTGACACACGAATGCCTCATTAATTAAACTCATAAAGTCAAAAAAGGTTATAAATATGCGTCACAGTCCTAAAACCGTTATTTCCAACTTCTTCAGAGCTGGATTTTATACGTAGATTTAATCTCATTCAAAATTTGATTGTCAGTTAATTTCTTTGTTTGGAAATACGTTAAAGATCATGTTAGTACATTTATTTCGAAACGAAAAAAATGAGGTTACCGGAATTTGTTTTTGAGATCAATATTTTGCTCGCAACTTAAAAAAATCGACAAAAAAAATAAATAAATGAATAAAAAACGGTACGGTTACGATACCGCTACGATACGGTAGATAATTCGATTATTGTCTTAGAAAATACGGCTAAGATACGATACAGTACTGTTTCTATTCTGCGAGCAGAGGAATTTTTTACCTCATTCCCAACGGAAGAAAAAACTACCTCTGCACGAATCCTTTAGAATTTAAATTGAGCATGCACCAGCCGTTATCCAAAGTTTTGGATAATCCTCTTATCAAAACCAGTTATTAATCCATTGGAAACCGGTTTCTAAGAGTCAAGACAAAACCATTGGTATTTATATTGTTTTTGGATTGGTGTATTCCCACGGGATTTACCTCGTACAAAGAATATATCACATACTATCGAGGCTTAGCCTGAGCAATGAAGAACATGAAACTGCACTATTTAACTACTGATAAACATGAGCCCACATTGTCAACAGTGGCGTCCGCTGTTGATAGTTTTGATAGTGTCTTCTCCAAATTAGCTCGTGTTTCTAAGCGTTTTTACCTGCAAACGTAAGTTATTCTGCTCAACAACATCCAGCCGTGATCAGTTTTGTAAAACGAAATTATACTTTTGTCTCATTACCTACTGGGCACTGTACATCGTTGATTTACCAAATTATCACACCGTTGATGAATACAGCTTTATATTACCCAATCACCGGCCGGAAGTGATAAAGGTCTCAAGTAATCTTGTTTCCAGCAACGGGAAGAGAGTTAAAAAAATTCCTCTGCTCGCACGGTACACTGTTTCCCACTCAAACGAAAACAACTCTGGAAAGCGCGCTCGTGTTACGTTGTTTGTTCGAAATGATGAGCACGAGGAGTTTTTTACAAGTCACTATTTGAAATCTAGCCAAATGAGTAAAAGGCCGGCTCACTTTTTGGTATTTCATAAAAAACGTTTTAAGGCAATAACCGCAAGCGGAGCACCATAATTAAGGGAGTAGATGGAAATGCAAATTTTCTAGCACAATGTATAAGAGCAACACGAACTAGCAAGTTCTGTTGAAATGTGTTAACTTTTTAGAGGCGATGTAAATGTTTTTTTCTTTTTCAAAATTCTAAAAAAACATGAACAAGCTTATCGTAATCAGAACTGAAGGACGAAAATTTCAGTTGAAAATTGATTCCCGGACTTGAGTTTGTTTCAATGTGAGAATTGATTATTGATGAGGAAAAGTCCATTTAAAGTCACTTATGGCACGTTTGAATAGTTTGCCGATCTTCCTCAATTTATTTTTTTACCAGCCACATGAAAGCTGTTTGATATAACTCCTGCAAACTATTTACTTTTCTTTTTTAAGATATTTTAACTACATCGTTGAGATCGTTTATAAGCGATCTTTTGTTTATTTGATTCTTCAATTCTTTGATCTGTTATTCAATTGCAATAAAATTAAACGCTTAAGAGGTATTCGTCAGTATACTCATCGGCAAGTTGAAATTTCAAAAGTTCATATTGAAATAAAAGTTCATAAGTGAATAAATAGGATAAATATAGGTTATTTAATTATTCCATATTTTCAAACCTAAAAGAGAGCGTGACAAAGCAAATGGCGCGCGGGGATTTGTTTACAACTCAAAGAAGCCATGTTAGTGCTTTTCTAACTTCTCATTGGATAATCAATTTTAATTGATGAGAAGTGTGTTTTTTACCCATGGATAACAACAAAAAGGGAAGCCAGTTGACTGTTACTACAGTCAAGGGCACTTTGATGGATTTCGCGGAAAAAGGTTTGAGTTGACAATTTGCATGGTTTTTGCTGGAATATTACTTTATTTACATTCTGACTTTAAACTACAATTAGTAATCCATAAGTTCATTTATGCACTAAAGAAGATTTTTTGTGAGCTTTCGATGTACAAAAGTAACAAAAACAAGATGAAAAAGTTCCTACAGGCGTTGAGGAGGATAGACACTGCCACCGAAGAATCAAAGCTACCGCTTCGATCAGTTTAGACTTTTACAAATAAGACAAGTAAGCTTAAAATGAAATGTTACCGCGTTTTTCAAACAAATTCCTTAATTCTGTCGTTTCTTAAAACATTCCAATGATTTCTATTTTTAGGGATTGATTCAAATACATATACATGAAGTTTTTCATTATCAAAGAAAGTCATCATTTGGATGCGGTTTATCATTCAAAATTGTGAAGATGAACTCTGATGAACAAAGATATTAAAAGTTTACCTACAAAAACAGCGGATTGATATTTCATTTGTATTTATATAATAAAAAGAATATCACGTGTCCGTTTGTAGATACCAATTTTATCTTCTCGTGTTGAAAAAAATCTCACTCTCTAAAATTAATATTTCCGTATTCTGTTTATCAAATATTGATTATCCATCATATAATAATCAATAATTACCAACTATAGGAACCATATTTTCACATGTGAAAATGTCAATATTTCGAAAAGTAGAAATATTGGTATTTTATGGATAATTATATGACTATGAATTTATTCACACAGATCACATAAACATCATTCGAATGGAAAATGTTTTGATAAATGGCGCGGGACTCAATTGTTTTTTTTTATTTTGTCTGAAAGATCTCGAAAAATGTTTCTTTTGACGAGAATTGAGAAAATCTTGATAATTTTACGATGTAAAGAAGTCGTTGAGGTTTTTCCTTTCAGGCGACTTCCAGTCAAAAATGAAAAACAAAACTGTAAATTTTGACAAATTACAAAACTATATGTAATCTTTTTCCTGATCATAGTTGTGTAAAATAATGTGTAGCTGAAATTAATATTGTCTGTGAAAATTGGGTCAATTGCTTTATTGGTTTTTGAGTACATGTAACATTTAATTTTTTTGGTGCAAAGTGCATTTTCACGGTTTGTTCTTCAAAAATGTCAAAACATGGTTCCATTTTTCAATTCAGCAATACATTTTCCAAAAAATATCTTTCTAAGGAATAATCTTGATGTCTACGTCGCTTAATGAACAAAATTAATTTATTGCTACTCGGAAAACAAATTAATTAAAAACACCTCCGTTGTTCTGAATTCTTAAGTTGAATTGGTACCGGCTGTGTGTGTAATTAAAATCATGAATTCTAACTGCAATTTCAGCCGCAATCCTAATTCGATAAAAATATCTAAAAATAAGATAAGATCTTGGACCTTTGCAGAAGTTTATTTTCTGGTTGCATTTGTTCGGAAAAGTTAAAAAAAAAATTATTTTAGATTGAGGTGTTAAGTAGTTCAAACATGATAATTGGAATTGTTCCGCACATTTCGATTAAATAATTTTGCACATCTTCGATAAAAATCTGATTTTTAAAATATAATGAATATTTGAAAACATTACAAGCTTCTTACCAGATATACTTAGTAACAGTGACAGAGTAGCAATTGTGACTTCCAAAAACCAAACCATCCTACATGTAGAGCTAACCATTTAGTCCTTAAATTTTTCACCCATGACTTAGCTTTTCGTCTCTTTAAGTTAACCGAAATAAAAACCTTTGCTAAACTAAATAAACTTCAGCGATGTTGCTATTAGAGTCCTATTCTGCGCTGTTCTGCGAACGTAATTGATTTTAATCCCACAGACACCAGTATTTAATTAAATATTCATTTCATTATAAAATGACATCTGCCATATCAAATTGTAGCTAGCCCGATTTTTCCCCACAAGGGGGGAAAGTGTGAACGGATGTACACAGGCTAAGTGTAGCAGATTAATTTTGAAATGCACCACATTTATTGCAGCATTTAAAATTCATCTTTTTCGGCACTTTCTTTTTCTTTTTTTTATGACTATTCATTTATTTCATTAATTTTGAAATGCACCGCATCTAGTAGCATTCAAAATTCATCTTTTTCGGCACTTTTTTTATTTCTGATGACTATTCATTTATTTCATTAATTTTGAAATGCACCTATTCTAGTTAAAAATTCATCTTTCTCAACACTTTTGTATTTGTAATGACTTTTCATTTATTTCATTCATTTTGAAATGCACCACATCTAGCGTAGCATTAAAAATTCATCTTATATTTTCTTTTATATTTTTGTGGCTACTCATTTATTTACAAATACGTTCATTCATGCACTACTTCATTCATCAAATCATTCTTTTACTCAACTATCCATCAGTTCATTCACTGCTTTATTCATTTTTTGGAGCTATGCAATGTAACACAGTTATAATGCATTACAGATGTTGCAGTACAATTCAAATGTTTAACTTTAATTTTGCCAAAATCTGACGTTTTCGCTCAAGTAGTAGCTGAAGTAGTACATCAAGTATTCGTGTTTTTAGTAATGAATTCTACTTATGAGGTCAACCATCAATGTAACAATCCCCAAAGGCCGACGATGCTAGGCTACAAAACGTGTATACCATCTTACACTAGACACTGTCGTCAGGTGAATTTGGCCGAGACAATCACTATGATCGAGGCGATTATTGCGCCAATAACAAGACATTTCTGCGCACCATCACGTGTTTTTCTCACTTCATATAAGTAAGAATACATATGCAAATAAAACAATACTTTTGCAAGGAATTGCATCTTAATATTAACCTTTTTGTTCCTTGACAACTAATAAAGATGTTGTCCACGGGATTTCGGGTTACTGTACTATCTGTTTATTTCAGCTACTGAATACCAATTAACGTACAGAGACATTCCAACTACAGAGTGTCCTAATCAATTCGATCCTTTTCCATGTAAATACCGTGGGTAAATACCGTGTGAAAATACATAAAAAGGTGTGAGTATCTAAATATTGGTAGTTGACCAAGAGGCTCTAAGAGTAGGAAAATCCTCACGTACTTTACAGATATAAGATATATGATAAGAGTCTAATTATAACAATGTTTGTTCAACTATTTTTAGGGAATTAGTTCTAGCAATTCAGCTTTACAACATTCTTCCCCGACAAATTTATTGCATCGTCCCCGATGCGCTACAAAATATAAATTGTGTGAGCTGAGATACATTCGTTTGCAAGAACGTTGTAGTATACATTTATACAAATATCTAACTTATTCAGTATATTTAATGATATGCAAAACAGAAAACTCGCTTTATTTATCGTTTGCTTCATTCAAGGAATGTCAAAATATATTTTTCCTGTCTATCACATCGTACAGATCATAAAGCAGTGGGTTTCTTGTGTAAAAAATGCTTATTTTGCACCTCATTACATATTTGTATAAATGTATAAATGTATACTACAACGTTCTTGCAAACGAGTGTATATAGAATATATAGAAATATCAAAAGTAGTTATATAGGTTAGTATTTTCTTGTGAGGCTTTTCATCCTCTTTTTTTTTTAAGTGTAATAAACTTGAAGTAAAGCGGGGGACTCCGATGGTAAGCGATAGGGGATGCTCGTCGTATCTTTTAGGGTTTAAAATAAATATAAAATTGCCAAATTCTCACTTTTTGGTATCTTTTAGGGGTTGAATAGCACTGTAATTCCTGATTTTAGTATCTTTTAGAGATGAAAAAACGTCAGGTATCTTTTAGGGATACTTTTGAAAAATTCTGACGAGACCCCCCGGGGCTTGTATATGTTTTGATAGATGAACTGTAAATATCTTGAAAACTACGCAGTTTACGGTATGTTTCTCTAAAGACTATAAAGGACTACAAGATTGCAAAGTTCATAATTTCTGTTATAAATGTTTTGAAGTTTAAACTCTGCAACTCTTCTTTCGTTGAGTTTCTTTTCCTCTTCTGGCTTGCTTTGATTGGCTTTTAGTTTTGACGTTCCATTTTAACGATAAACTCGGTGAACTTTTCTGCTAACTTAGTGCACCAATATACAGACATAACACAACAAAGTTAAGGTAATTCCGTAGTAATAGAACTAGCCATAGAGTTTTGATAAAACTTTCTACGGTAAAACATTTTGAGTTTTTCATCAAAAATATAAAATAAAAAAATGGGGTCACCGTATTGGACTTCGCGAGAAAAATTTTTAAAGTATACCCACTTTTGTCAATTTAGCGTCTAACATTCAAAAATGGGCATCATACATAAAAGTATCCCTTGACTGAGATTGGCCAATACCAAATATGTTTAATGTGCTTAAATGTACTCCTTATACATTGGGCTACCGATGTAAAGCAAAAGATTTGCACTAAAATCTAACAGCGAAGAAAAATAAAGCAAAAATTAACAAAATGTTCGAATTTTTACGGGCCTCATCGACACTTTGAACGAAACATCGATCATTTGTCATCGATCACATATGTTTTAAAAAAACATGATTTCAAATGATATTATGAAATAAAAAAGATAGGTGACCGTATTGGTTTGCGAGATATTTTGATGAATATCCTCAAAATTCAATAATATCAAGGCTTTACCGAGTTTGGACTGGGGCGAGCTTAAGGAAATTCGTCATTTTTCGCTTGAAAATGTGAAAACTGTTCGTATTTTTACGTTAAAGTGTTCCTCCAACATAACTCTGTATTTATTGATGATAAGAAATGTAAAACTCTAAAATTCGAAATATGCGCAGAACTGTGCGCAGCGTAAAACTACGGATTATCTTCATTGAAACTAGACAAAACCCTTGTTCATTTTTTAAACAAAGTTTCAAGTACGCTTATTTGAAATATTAAATATTATGGAAGACAATGTTTCCACAGCACAAAACATATTTTGGTCAGTTGCCTGAGGAACAACAAGCAAAGTTTGCGCATCTAAGTTTTCATTAGTTGTCAGTTCAACATCAACTAAAGATCCTGCAAGAATATCTAGTCTTGTTTTCAAGTATTCAAGATTTCAACTATTTTTAGGGAATCATAGTTCTAGCAATTAAGCTTTACAACAAAGATCTCAGTAAAAGCTTATTATACTGTATCACTGCAGAATAAATTTTGGCAAACTGTTAACCTGTGTTCTACATTCTTACTGAGCACGATGTTAAAGTGCACCTAAACACTTTCTTGAAAACATGTGAATTAAAAGTTTTAGCCGATAAAATTGCTTCTGTGAAGAAATGTTTTATTTTGATTAAAAAGCGATTTTTTTATGGCCTGTCAAAGTTTGATAAAATTGCCTTTTGCTGTGCCATGGCCGTGATTTGACTGTGACGTCATGTGACGTCATCCCAGTCCAGCAAACAACCTTGACACTTTGATTCAACTATATTAAACACTCTCTCCGTACTGAATCTTGACAACGTTTTTTAATATAAATCGTACTTGACTGTTGTGCAAGTCACAAACAAAGTCTGTGAACATAATCACTGAAGCGCGAATGCTGTCACTTCATGCTAAGTACATGCACGGTAATAAACATATCAAAACGTTTTAGTAAAATTTTCTTTGGGTTTTCAATTTTTATGGCAAAAGTGAATCTGTTATCTGTTCTGTTTAAGGTTACAGTAAACCTTCAGACGTAAAATCTGGCTAAATTTTTTTTATCGCATAAACATTTTAGTCATCAAATAAACTTTCGAATGGAATCAAAGCCTTTCTCAAATATATTTTCTTTCGTGAGATATTTACCTTTCGCGACCCCGATGACACATATAGACTTTTTGTTTACACAACTTCAAAGCGTTTTATCTCGGCTCGAGTTTAGCGCGTATAACACAACTTTGAGCGAATTGATCTGAAAACGTTTTTATCGAATAGACTTGAACTATTGATTTGTAGCATTATTAACTCATCAGAAATAAAACTGTGTGAGCGTTTTTTGAATAAAAGCGCCGTTCGAGAGTTATGACCAAGAGTCTCCAATTTCACAACAAAATTTGCATTTTTTATTTCAACTTTAATTTATAACTAAACTAGATAAAATATTGACAAAGCCTCACACAGTTTGGTAGACACATATGTGTTAATTGATGTTAGACAGAAAAGATCGAAATACGATCGTAACTTTTTAGATCAATTCGCCGAAGCGAAGACAGTCATTTTGAATTAAAAGCGTCGAATCTCCTCATACACGAAACTTTTAATAAAACAAATTACACAGACGTATTCTATGGCTATTTAGCTTTATAATGATGTATAAATCGTTGTGATATCATAAACTCTGACGCGCTAATGATTTTTTCCCCGAGACACCCCGCGAAGGTTTACTGTAACCTTAATTCTATCTGAAACTGGACAAACTAAACAATATTAAAACGAGCGGATCTGATAAACTCGGACTTGTTTGTATAAATCGTAGCGACCACGAAAAATCACGATAACAAAATTAAAAACAAATTAAACGAAATCTTCTTTTTCATTGTTTTATTCCAGTCTCTTTGTCAACATTCTGTTTCGTCAGTTTTTTTTTCCGTTTTCTTCGTACTGGCGAATCCATTCCTCATCAGCTAATGGTTAGCAATCATGGTGGCCTTCATCGCTTGAATCAGGCCAAAATGTTCTGAAATCGAGTCGACTAAATCATCTTCAAATTCATAAATAAGCTAGGCTAACTTAATCCAGAGTCATTATCAGAGTAATCTGAATCCATTATTCCTTCAAAATATTTTGTTCAGACGTCTCAAATGTAGAGTTATGAACCATTGTTACTAGAATGTTTACTGTAGTTTTGCTACCAGGCAAAGTAGCTTGGCCTGGGATGACGTCACACATCATCGTAGACACACCTAAAGGAGACTGGGTTCTAGTCGTATTTTTCGTCTTTTTTGTTAAAAAAATAATATAAATATTTTTCCAAAAACGATCAGAGTTTCATATAATGTTTAAAATGTTCTAAAGAATGTATTAAAGTTAAAAACTCGTGGTGTTTAGGGGCACTTTGAGAGAAATCAAAAACAAACAGAACAAATTTTGCGTGGACGTCTCAGTTAAAGCCAAATATTCCATCATTGTATTGATTCCATTGAATGAATATATTTTAGACTAGGTAACACGATGTTAAATTTCAAAATTTTCTGATCAGATTTTTCGGTAGGATCGAAATAGGGTGGGGATGCTCACAAAAGTTACCGGAGTTCTATCCAGAATGATGGGAAACTACATTTTTATAGCCCTAAAAGGTACCAACTCAATAGATGAAATTAACCAAATCTTCCAAGTTAATCAAACCACCAACTTATTGTATCAACATGTTTGTTATTGGGCGGTCGTAAAATCGGAAACTTCATTTTTTTAAATTTTCGTGATGAAGGAAAAACTACCCTAAAAGATATCAAATCAAATTCTGGGAGTGTGAAAACCTCTAAGATGCCCTCAAAGGTAACACATGTCCGATCTTGACCCCTAAAATAAGACGAGCATTCCAGCCCTCTGATGTATGGAAGTCCTCTCAGGGTTTTTTTTTAAATTGTTCTATAAAGTGATTTTGAATTCAACGCCGCCCTCAAATAAACGCTACTCCCTCCCTCACTCGAATACACGTTGTAGCATGCAGAGCTGTGAAAAAAAGAAGAAAAAAAGAAGAAAAAAAAGAAGAAATAGCGCGGCATCTAATGGATTATATATGGAGTGTCGATTTATTGTATATTGACGTAAATTTAGTATTTGTTTGGGTTCCCTGTGGAACTTAGTGTTTTTGAATCCGATGGGTAAATCCAACAGTTGCATTCGAAAGTTGTAATTGTTTTCTCTGCTTTATTGTCGATAGCAATCTGTAAATAAAAACGAACAATTGGAAGAATTAATTCCATGCTAACTTGAAGTATGAAGATGTCCATTTTCCGGCAAAATTTGAAAGTTTCACTCATCATTGCACATCAAGTATTAGTGTTGTTTTGTGATGAATCTGGTTGTACCCAGTCTGCTCTCTCTTTTTCGTAAAGGAATTGAAGTGGTGTTTTGTAAGTGCATTTGTGAGAAAGAGAGAGGCAACTGGGGAAGAGTCAGATGACGAATAGATTCTATGACGTCATCAACACAAAAAATTTATTGCCCCGTGAATCAGACAATATCTAATAAGGCTGTGGTCCCAAACTCTCTCTCTCTCTTTTTTTTTTTTTGTTGCTACTTATCTCTACTTGACAGTTGTCCTATTTGATGACAATATTTAAAAGTGCCCTCATTTTGTACCTTTGCCAATCTCCAGCCGTCCATATATCCTTTTTTCACGGTTCGTATTTTCAGTTGAGTAATAGGATCCAAGTTGATTTGAATGTGGGATGATTTATCTATACTGAAAGAAAAAATATTCTCGGTATTTTTACGATGAAAAGAGTTCACATTGACTTATGGATGGTCAAAAGACACCTTCCATATGTAATTAAACAAAAGGTTTTCGATGATGACCACTTTAGTGAATCAGTCGTTCACACTTGTCTTCAAGGTGCGAGTGATCATTTTACTTACTCATTTTTTTCAAATTCTCCTGACAGTTGAAATTCTGAGCTGGTTTTTACATCACCAAAGTGTTCCCCAGTAAGAGTGACATAGATTTCTGCGTCTGTCCCAGCCCCATTAACATTCTCAGTAAATATGCTTATCTCATATTTTGTATCTGTATACGTATTAAAGAAAGTAGCATTTAAATAGAATGCCTCATAATATAGAGGCTGCTTTAAGGTATCAGGGGACCTTAAAAACCGATGATTAAAAAATTTCTTATAGCGCGCGAACTATTATAGTTACTACTATATAAGTATTATTTTCTTGAAGCTGATTGAATCGAGATTATTACAATGGTATAAAAATTCATTTGATGCGATCTATTGATTAGTTTTAAGTGGGTGTTTTATGATTTTTGACCGTCTCTTTTCGTGGAGTTTCAGGAACACGGGATTACTTTGCACAAACTAACAAATTATCATTATCATTTAGAGGAAAGTCCGAACTCAAAAACGGTGTCTCTTTTTTTTTTTTTTTTTTTTTTTTTTTGATTAACGCTTTCTTTGCAAAAAATATTCGTTTTTAAATTTGAAAATCGTCATTTTTAGCTTTTTGGGCATATCAAAAACTGAGACATTGTTTTTGTTTCGACATGTGATAGATTAAAATCCTGTGTTCCTGGATCTTCGAGAAAAGAGGCGGTCGAAAATCACTAAACACTTATCTAATATAAAAATTAGGTAAATCTAATAGCGGAGCTCCAATTCAGAATGAAATGAATTATTCATTTAATCATTCATTCCTTCATTTATTCATTCACTACCAGTTATCAAAATTGTTGATCGATCAATCAATCAAAAATGACGAATGAATAAATTCATTTAAATAATCATGGAAAGAAAATAACATAGCCAAAAAAATGAGAATTGCTATGTTATTTTCTTTTCATGATCAAAAAATGCATAGAAATATTCAAATCTTTATGCATACGACAACATATTTTTAAACGCAAAAAATGTGCACAAAAATGCGAAAAATATCCGACCGTATTTTGTAAGTAACAGTATCAACTGTCTTGCAGATATCATGGTAAAAATCGCACTTGTCAATTAAAATTGATTGTCCAACGAGAAGTTAGAAAAACATAACATGGCTTCTTTGAGATGTAAACAAATCTCCGCGCGCTTCTCGCTTTATCACGCTCTTTTAGATTTGAAAAAATGTTATAAAAATCGACAAAACTTCACTTTTCTGGGGAAATATGTAATGAATAACTTATTGGAAATCTAGCTATCTAATACGGCTGTGTATTTTTAATCATGAAATGTCAATACTGCGTAACTCGTTTAAAAAAATAGCTAGTACGTATGAACTTTTATTTCAATGTGAACTTTTGACATTTCAACTTGCAGATGAGTACAATGACAAATACAAGCGTTTTATTGCAAATCAATGAATTACAAGAATCAAATAAAAAACAACAACGAAAACTCATAAAGATCTCAGCTTTGGAGAAACATCTTACAAAAAGAAAGAAATAGCTTGCAGGAATTATTGCAAAAAGCTTTTGTATCGATGGTAAAAAAGAAATGAATTAAAGAAAGATTGGGAAAAATGTAAACATACCGGCGCCACGTTTCTTGTCCTGTACTGTCACTTTTCCACTGAAATGTTTTGTCCTCAGTTCTGATTACAGATTGTTCATGTTTTCAGAATTTTAAAAGTAAAAAAAAATAGTTTTCACCGCCTCTAAAAAGTTCACACAGTTCAACAGAACGGCATAGTATGGCTAGCTCGTGTTGCTCGATCACCCACCATTGTGCCAAATTTGCATGCATTTCGATCCACTCCCTGAACTGGCAGTCCTACTTAGTTGACAAACATCTTGCATGAAAAGTTATTTTTTGTTGTGAATAGCTGATAAATCTGCATTGATCCTAAAGGTCTCCGTGTTATGAATTGCCCGAAAGAATTGATGAATGAACAGATTGAACTGGCATCTTCGTGAGTTGTGTTCGTCTTGCTTTTCACCACTTTTGAATTGCTGCAAATGCACGTTTGCTTCTCGTTTGTTTTGTTTTTGTTGTTATGAACGTTTTGTCGCCGTCGTATTAACTTTTAAAAGTAGATTAGGCGATAAGTTATGAGTGAAAAATGCCACAAAGAATCCATGAACTAAAAGAATACGTTTTTTTAGCGGAGCTTGCATAATGCAATCTTGTTAAATACACTAGCTCTTCCAGAAAAGAAAATATAACTTGTAAAATCTCCATCTTTGGATTTTAACTGTGCTCTGCATGACTTCATGACATTATCGGCACGAGACTTTTACCCACTTTGTCAGTGAAAATATTTTGAAGCTTTTCTTCGTTGAATACTAGTAAGTTAGTTCTTTTTCTTTTTCTAATTCGGTGTCTTTGTTTCTCTTTCTCAGTCAAAACTCTTTTAGCACCAGCTTATCTTAACCATTTTCTTCCGCGTTACCCATAGTAAAAATACGTTTTTTAGAAAGGTTTCAGTAAATATAAACTGAAAAAAAATATTGTACAAAAAACTGGTCAGCGACTTTGCGTGGCAGTACACGGACGGACGCCGGACCTTGTACGGATTTTGGAATTCCGGGCTTCCTGTGGTCGATTTGAAATGAGCTCGATGGTTTACCATATTTTCTTAATTATGGTGCTCCGCTTGCGCGGTAGTATAGTAGTAACTATAATATATCGCTCGCTATGAGGCGTTTTGTGGACATCGATTTTTAGGGTCCCCGATGCCTTAAAATTGCAGAAATTATCAAAATAGAAAGACAATTTAAAATTATGCACTGAGAGAATTCACAAATCTCTAGTACAAACGTATTGGTTTAATATATAGTACTAATTAATTAATGCGTTCGTCGGTGTATGGAATGAGGTAAAAATAATATTTTTCTCCAGAATTTAAGGTTTTAGTAAGTTTATTGTGATGTCTTATTTTGTAAAAATTAAAAAAAAACGTACATGACTCGTGAATCAAATTTGACTCGTTCTGCGGTACAACTCGTGTTAACCACTACTCCACAAGTCCAACCACGCTGTCAACGTAGCCGGATTATGAAGTTTAATATAGTTGACTACCCTGGTAAGACACCTTATGGACCAAAACAACAATTATGGGATGATCGAATCGAATCGAATCGAATCAAATCAAAATTGTTATTGCTCTTTTCAAGATGAATTCCTGTTACATTATGTGACAGATTTAAAGCCAGTTCGAAAGGACAACTAAAAATCCGGCAGATCTTATGAGTTTTTGTATTTCTATATACAGCTAGTGATAAATGCAAAACCTTTTATTTTGGTGACGAGTTTCTCGGAACTGTAAAATATCATTTAAAATGAAAGACTCGGTTTATCTATTACTTGGGCCGATCTATAAATCCAGCTTAGGCCACAACCGTGAATGGTGGGAATCGCTATTTCGCGTTACAAGTTACAAAGATACAGAGTTACGAAGTTACAAAGATACAGAGTTACGAAGTTACAAAGATACAGAGTTACGAAGTTACAAGGCATGTTGTAAAAAGTTGGCTGATAAAAAGTTGACTGGCGTGACAAAAAGTTGACTGACAAAAAGTTGATTGGACTGACAAGGGCATGTTGTAAAAAGTTGACTGACAAAAAGTTCATTGGACTGACAAGGGCATGTTGTAAAAAGTTGACTGACAAAACCTTGACCCGTAAGCATTGTTTGTTTTGTTTTTACTTAACTTACGGGTTTAATCATTAATTAAATACATTCTGTATGGTAACTCGATGCCAGGTTTTATTTACACACGCGCTATAGCTTTGAAGCCGATAGTCAAATTATTGATATTCTCACATCTATCAAGATACAAAGAAAAATCAAAGTAAGTGGCCTTGTATATTTTTGTCTAGGTAACATTTTAACCATGAAATTTCAACGTTGGAACTATCGGCGCGGTAGATATTTGAAGATATGATTAGATGCACTATCCACATTACCGCATTGAAAATAATAAACGTTGTACTCGCATAAAAACTAAAACATCGATACTTTTTACAGCTGGTACAAATTCGCCGTCTTCTTGTGGTTCCTTCTGTCACTAAAAAGAAGAGCTAGGTGACTTGACTCAACGGTTAAGGCCCTTCGTGGCCTAATAAAGTTAATCCATGAAACATTTATTATGAAATAGTTTAAGATATTGCTAATCAAACAATAGAAAACTACAATTGAATTTGCATGTTTCATGGTTATAATGTTTGACCATAGCGAGTGGACAGCACGTGACCTCACAAAGCAAACCAGTAGTACCAAAAAATCCCTCGTGGGGAGGTGTGCATAACAAAACATACGGTTTTGGCGGACTCCATGCAACTACTTCGGTACAGTAAAAGAGGCTTACATCGTTCTAAAAACCTCTAAGGAACTAAAACAATTTACAAAATAATTTGAAATACATCTCCAGAGTATCGTACTGCAATTCCGTAAAATTTGTTGGTCAAAAAACATTGTCGAAAACGGCATGCAAGATATTACCGATCTGAAGTTGCTATATGTTGATATTCTTTTAAAATGGTTCAGCTGATAACTTCGAAAGTTACCATCAATATAGTTCTTGATACCTATTTCCGAATTCGTACCATCGATCTACAAATGTTCTGTGAATAATCCACCATCAAGCCGGTCTAGAGCGATGAAAGCGCTTTGCAAACATCAGATTGTTTGGTTATGCACTCCTCCCCTAGCTCGAGGGAAGTTTTGGTACTGTGAAGTCACGTGATGTCTACTCGCTATGGTTCACGCTTCAGCTGATTAGAAAATCTGTCGAATTTTGAAAGAAAATGGCAAAATTTGCAGTATGTTTTTCCTGAACAATTGAAGTAAAGTGCAATTTATTAAAAGCTTGTTTATTGAGCTCTTATGCTGATGTAGTTTTTGTGTAATTCTTGTTGATTTTGGAGTATTTTTTTTGCCGTTAAAGAAAAGATGATTGTTTTCTGCCTTCTAGTAATATATGTAATAAAGGGAAAAAATAGAAATCGTGAATAAAAAAATTCAATTTATAGAAAAAATATAAATTAAAAATAGTAAGAAAAATATGGATTAAAAATCAAGTGATAAGAAAATAATTTTTTTCAAGTTCCCCAGCGTGGGACTCGATCTCGCGTACTTCCAATGAACCGCCATTTTGAAAAGAAGACAAGTAGATTGCTTGGGCTGCCTGTGGACATAACTACACGCGATGTGATTTGACTAGCGGATTGACAGTGCATTTCCAAACTTGCTCGCAGTATATATATCGGAGGGTATCTGTCCCGCCGCCGAAATGCATCACGTGGTCCGTCTTTGTGCGTGTAAAAATACATATTTGGAATATAAGTGAAAAAAGCAGTACATAGTATTCTGTGCATATGATAATTATACTATTGCTGATTGACCCATGACTTATTAATCAATGTCACATATTGACGTACCTTGGCATCGTGGACCATGGAATCCTTCCAAACACTCACAGCTATGACCACCAGTAACAAAGTTATGATGACAGACACTGTTTGCAGGACAAGGTTTGGCACTGCAGTTATTCTTGTTGTAAAAATATATATATTTAAATGACTTTCAAGTACTATATATATTTATAACATAGACACGATATAACGCGCGCTCTGATTGGCTCATTGTCATGAACCATCAGCGGATATTTCATAAACTTGCGTCAGCATTCTTTTTGGCGATCAAGATTCTCGATCTCCTGTGCAAACCGACCAAGCTCAGTGAATCAGGAAGACTTTTATTAAAAGTCCTTTTTGATTAAAAAAAAAAAAACTAGGACAATTTTTGATCGATCATGATATTTTCGACCGTTTGTTGATTGGCTGTAAACTGTGGTTCAGCTAGGATGACATACTCGCTAAATGTTGTCAATGAATCAGTGGCTGGTGCACGAAACTTGTGCGAAAGTTTGCATGGATTTTTTTCACTAAAAAATATGTTAACGGACAAATTATCAATAGAAATTAAGAAAATGTAAGTAACTTATTGCAATAAATGATGCCATGATTTGACAAATGTTTTTTGGTAGTTTTTGTTGATAGTTTTTTTTTGTTTTTGTCGGAGAAGTTCAGCCTTCGAAGTTGGCAAAATTTTTGTAAACTTAAGCAAACGTATAATTTCTCGTTGTTTTCTCGCAATAAAACAACAAAAAATACATTTTATGGATGCCCATTCTATCTATTCTCAATTATCAATTACGAGTAATAACTTTAACTTGTAAGTGAGATCGAATTCGGTCTAGTTTTACGAGTTTGGTTTTAGCGATTACTTGCAGTCATTTTGTGGCGGCTTTGGATATATTTTATTCACTCTAACATCAAATTCATCACAAAAAATACGAAGAAAAAAAAATAACAAAGATTCTTTCTTGTTATCAGTTATGAGCATTCTCAACTGAAGCTGGATATTTTTGCGGTAATTGTCCGAATTTTGCTGTTTTAAACTGGTTTATTCAAAGCAGTATTTTTTGGAGTCTTTTAGTCCATTCTACGCGCGAAGTATCGAGAATATCTCGTTTGATCAGCAAAAAAATTGTCTATGTTATAAAAGGAATGTCTCATGGTTAGCGAGCGTATATACAGTTTTGGATGCACTTGGGAGGTTGCTCAAAGCACTCGAAAAAGCTAGAGTGTCACTCCGCTTCGCGTCGTGCCACTCTTACGCTTTTCTCGTGCTTAGCAACCTCCCGCGTGCATCCAGAACTGGATATACGCACGCTAACCATGAGACATTCCTTAAGAAACGCAGGCAGTAAAAAATCTCCAGCAAGCGTTGTTGGCTTGTTGGCCCGGCCTTTAAGCTGGTCTCATAAACTCAAAGACCAGCACACCTGCTTAATTTGATGATGGGATTAAAATGGAGAGTTTGCATATATAGAATTGGCGATTACTATTTTACTCGGTTGATTTGAAAATAAATCAATAATGTCATATTGCCAACTGTCCAAAAAAAACCTAGAAGTTTCAAAGTTTCCTTACGCAAAGAACAGGTGCGTCCAACGCAAGGAATTCATCAGTGAGACATGCTCAAAAAAATCAAAACCTTGGGTCGTTTTTTTGCAGGCAGCTTTTTGCCTTCTTTAAAATGCTTACCTTGGTTGCGAAGTATTCGTAATCCGTTTCATGTAACAAATCGTACGGATGCTGGAAATGATCAGAGTGGTTGATTTCACAACTTGAATTCACAGGTCTGAAGTTGAATGATTGACATCTGTCACTCATGTAGCAATAGAGTTCACAGTCATCACTGGAGAAAGCTGTCATTGTGGAGATAACATGGTGTTGTAGATACCTTCCATTTTGTTTTGGATAAAACTCCATTTTCTTACACCCTGTCACATACCAACCTGCCAAGTATAAAATTGTTTTTTTGAGAATTCAATCTTTGTATTCCTATTCTTGAATTGTTTATCCTTCACGAGACCCCAATAAAGTTATATATCCACCCTATAGAATTTCTTTAGAATTTATCCTCTGGATAGTGATTTATCCGGTTGATAACGGTATTCAGGCTTCGTGCAACCGACCCTTGGATTTTAACAAAACACTGGTAATATTATTGCTAAGAAAAGTAATTAAGATCAATATACTTAGATCACTTAGATTGAGTATGATCATATGGGCAGATAGTTCATAGAAATTTGAAAGGAAAATAAAAATCTATAAAAGTTGGTGAAAATAGTACATAAAGAAATCACTCTTTGATACTTACACATACATGGGAACAGTATGCTCCAATAACACAACCAACGAAACGCTATCAAATTGTTTCTAAATATTGTCCAAATTAATGTTCCACAATGTAAGATGTGCTTGTAGAATTGCATTCTGAACTTCAACAGTTACTTTATCCTTAATTTCTACTGACCAAAGTCTATTTATACTAAATTACGACTTTCATCCTCTGATTCGTAGTCCGTTATGTTCCAAATAGGTAAGCAGAGTTCACTTCAATGAACAAATACATGGCGGGGTATATTTTGTAATTAATTATTCATCTCTCAACGTACAGAAAAAAAATTGTTTAACTTCCTCTTTTCTTCAAAGTTGATTTGCACGTTATTATTTTACATGCAGGTTTTCTTGTATTCTCACAAATGTTCTTCTAACTATCCAACTATAAATCAGCATCTGATCTAGAAAATAGGAAAAACTGAACGTTTGAGCACAAAAAGTCTTTTTTTTAACGTGAGATTTAAGAAAATTATCACTATTTGAAAGTTAATGTGTTTATCAACTATCAGTTTTAGACCTATTCCAACGTTAATTTTGGTTATATTAAAATCAAAATTCTCTCCTCACTGTCAAACTTGAATCGTGAACAAATAAAGAGATCATTAATGATTTTATTGATCGAAAATAAGCTTTATTTTTCGATGCCAATATTCATATTTAATTTGAAATGAAGTAATCGAAATTCAAAAAAAATATTTTTCTAAAAAAATCTATTTATCAATAAATAATCTGTTTTATCAGAGTAATAAGTCCAGTTTGTTTTGTGATCCCTCAATCTATTTGTAAAATTTTGGACTGCAGGCATTTAATCTTTTTAAGACCTAGACGGGCTGCCGTGCATATAGACACTATCTAATTCGGACTTCAAATTTATCTCTTTAATATACATTGAAAAAATGTTTATCTAACAAAAACGTTTCTTAGTGACATTTTGGTCTAATAATTATAAAATCCCTTTTTATGACTTTTTTTAGCTACATTTCACTTGCCGGCACTCGGGAGAGACTATTTTCCAACAGTTCTCTTCGGGTCGCATATCATCAAAATAGGGAATTCAAAGTAAGAAGAGATACCTTTTTTTTTCTTATTCCCAATTATGTACTACGCTTAATCTGACTTTTTGCTTTGAGATAATCATAACCATCAAAGAATGTAGACTTGAGATGTAAAAAAAACGCAGTAGAAAATGATCGTTATCTCAGTGTTGACTGCCGGCCGTTACGTCATAGATTAGTGGGACGAGTGCAAACTAAGCTCAGTTTCTTTTCAGTACAGTAAGCCCAACGGACCTTTTTACTCAACTTTAGAAAACAGAGACAAAAAGATTCAAATCCCATTTTATAGTAAAAATGTTCTTTATATTGAGTACTATAAATAGTAAAATGGTTGTGGGCAATCTAACTTTTGCATAACCACACCAACCACTCGCAGCACTCGTCTTTTCATAAAAATCGCTAGTATATTCAATAGATCTTCAAAACACTTTTTTGTTACTTGAACATTAACGGCGAAGTATTTCAAAATATTTCGAATGTCGATTTGAAACATTTGAGTTGATTGTTTAAATCGAGTAATGAGTTCATTTTCTCAACAATAACCACTAATGATCTCTACAGTTTGAAAGTATGGTATTCATTAGCGCATATTCATGTAGGGATTAGAGGAGATTTGAACGTGTTTTTCTTAATTTGTTGTCATGACAATTTTGATCATACATGATTATGTTACAAACTTGACTTCGTTCCTCAATTTGCTTTGTCCTGTCGGTGTTTTCATATCCTTGCATTGTGTCGACCACCAGCGTAGTCAGGGCAAGCAGGGGACTATTACCCATTGTTATAATGCACTTTTGAAAGAAATTTGATGTTTCTTTTGAAATAAAACACACGGGTGCAAAGCATAATGATAATATTCTAGACATGAGTAGCTAGCAGTTTAATTACAGCGTCATTGACGGATTGATTAGCTTGTGCATATTGTAAGTAGTGTCTATAGCTTTTTTTCCTCGATTTTTCATCTTGTATGAAACCAAGAGCATATGAGATAAGATAACTTATCCCCTGACCCCATCAAGGGCTCTACTTGTCGTGTCTTGAGATGTTTTAACGATACGACAGCGCCTCCTGCATTCTGGGCAATCATTCTGAACCCGTACAATAGTGGCGAGAGGTTTAACCATGCACTTGGCTACGAAGAAAGCAACAACAAAACCAATGAAAAAGGAAAATTGTAAAACAGAAACAATTTCAACAGCCATAACAGATGCTGATTCGTTAACAAATCTTTAATTAAACTGTTTAAAATTAATTAGCAGCGATCATATGAATGCATTTTCTTAACTCACTACCACATATTAGTCTAATGGAAATTTTAGGGGGTGACAGATACATAGTTAGGTTGACATTTAGATGGATACATGACCAACCGGGGGGGACTCCGAGGGTAAATTTGTCTTTTAGGGGTAAAAAGCGACGATTTGGCATCTTTTAGGGTTTACAAATGTGAAATTTGCCAAATTCTTCCTTTTTGGTATCTTTTAGGGGTTGAAAGCCACTGAAACTCGTGATTTTAGTATCTTTTAGGGATGAAAAACTTGTGAGGGCACACCCTTTTGAAAAACGTCCGATATCTTTTAGGGGTATTTTTGAAAAATTCCGACGAGCATCCCCGATCATTTATGCCCGGAGTCCGCCTCTCCCGGGATGACCAATAAAAGTAGCAAACTCGAGTTTAATTGTGCGATGGGGTAGCCTTATCTTCAAAGAAATAAAATAGCCACAAGAGAAAATATGCAAACAAACATTAGTTTTTAATTCTTTAATGAGTTTCAGTTAAAAAAAAATAATAAGGAAGAAATTCAATTCTTCATTTTGAGCTTTTCTCGAGATGGTTGTCCAGTTGAAAGACGATAAGTCAATAGCAAATTTATTTGAATATCTCATGTTTTTATTTTTATTTTTTTAAGAAATGATGACTCAAAATGTACAAATAAAATAACATTACATGTAATTATATATAAATATGTACAGTTTTGTATCGTTGTTCTAACCTTAAAACAAGAATTTTTGAGATATATATGTAAATTACATTGCTTTCGCAAAATCAGTATTTCAACTGGACAACCTGTTCAATAATAGCTATATATACATATTTTGCAAATAAAACGTTGTGAATGGAAAGATGTATAGCTAATCTTATATGCAGTAGATGAGAAACAGATTTGCCCCTGAAGCTTGTTCAATCATAAGGCCGACAACACGCTAGTGCCACATGCTCCCGGGGCAATTAAACTCTCGTCTGTACCAACGATTTCATGCGGAAAATATAAAGTTAAATGGTGCGCAACAAAAACTGAAATACGATCTCGTAACGGATTAGTTATGACGGAGAAAAACCCAACGGCAAAAGTTTGTTTCGCAGCATAGTTTTTCGCGTAAAATCGTTTGTACAGAAGAAGGAGCTTGTTCTGGGAGAGTGTTACGAATGTACCGCGTTCAGACGACCTTATGCATTATGACGCGTGTTATCGCGCCTCCATTCTTGGGTTGCACGTTACGTCATAGCCGCCATGTTGGATCACGATAACAAAGCATTCTTCATTAGTTTCTGTTTTATTGCTTATCCAACATGGTGGCAACAGCTTTGTTCTTTATTCCTCATGGGATTCTTGGTCGCGTGGTTGCAACCGACGAATACTATGCTTTTCAGATGTGACGTCATAGTGGAATAGGGTTATCGTTGTTTATGACTTTTGATAAGACGGTCCAAAAAACTGTCTGGATTTTTTTCATAATTACTTACATTTTATGCAAACCAGGCAGAACAAAAATTCTGTCAAAATCTGTAGAACAGATTCTTTGGTTATGGTGGTTTTGCTTTTTTTATTTCGTCATTGATATCAATGATTTGCTAAATAATGATAATGCGCTTGTGATCCGGATATGTCCAAGAACTAGTATTTTGACGTTTGTGTTGGAGGTAGTGTTTTTGTATCTGTTCGCTGAAACTCGCAGTTGCATTCAAATGTCGTAATTGTTCTTTCTTGATGATTTTTTATTTCAATCTGTAATGAAAAAAAGTAATAAATTTGTAAATCATGGCTGCTTTTTTCGTTTTTGATCAATTGAACTTTACTGACATGGTGTAAATTTTACCAGCACTGATAAGCAATGTAGCAATCAACTTGCAATCATTTATCTATAAACCACTTTCACTTCGTGACTTGTAGCTTTTCTCCCACAATGGGTTAATTTTGGATTATCGTTGGGAAAGTGATACCAAATCCAACATTAATTTGGGTTCAAATTTACCGATATTTCACCAATCAAATGGCAATATTTCCCATGCAATTCCCATCTTTGGAGACTTGACAATTCAATTATTTCTTTTCCTGTGTTTCATACTTCAGCTTGAACCTTTTTGTTTTTGAAATCTCAAGATATGTTTAAGTTAAAGGTGACGTATCATAATTCCCGGCCTATCGAATATGTCGATGCCTATGAAATTTAGCATCGAAATATTTCGTTTGACATTCATTGAGTATTGGCAGAATTTGTACCTTATGTAAATCCCACTGGTCCGTATATGAGGATCCTGCGGTTCGTATTTTCAGTTTGGTGATTGGGTTCAAATTCATGAAGTAAAATGATGACTTATCGACACTGAAACAAATAGCACTGATTCTTTAGTCTGTTGAACGACATCATCACAATAATAACAAGAAATAAACATCAAACATGACAACAAATAAATGCGTTGTAGAGTACAACACTAGAACCACGCTGTATAAATACCACTTAATAGTGCTATTTTCGTTATCTCTTCTATGTTCTTTGATTCAAGTATCTTGATATATTTCACGCATTTGTAGCGCAAATAATAGTGCACACACTAAAATTGTGCAACATAAATACCACTAAATAGTTTTACTTTATGCTAATTCTATTGTTTTCTTTTGTTTAATTAGTACTGTTTACTACTAAATAGTGACAACTGTTGCACACTTTTAGTGCGTGTACTCTAGTGAAATCTATATTTGTTTAGTTTCCACTCCACTGACTAATACAATACCGGCCATTTGATATTGGAAAAAAAGCTGATAATCAAATGAAAAGAGTTGCTAGATCCTATATCGCTTTGAGTTCGGAGCACTACACCATTTCGTGTCCTTTTTTGAAGGTAACTCACGCATAATCAATACTGATACAGCTATTTCAAATGATATATAAATGATTGCAATAACCTTATGTAAACGCGCTAGTGACGATAAACGTGGTTATCCGTAGTTTAACACTAACATATATAACAACGTTCTTCCCTATTTTCATATGTCGATTTGTAATTGCAGCAATTCGACCTGTTTACTCTTGACTCTGCTGTGTACAGCATGATACTCACTTTCCATATTCAAACTTTCCTTGTAGCTGAATTTCTCCATATGACTCTTCATCGCCGAAATGCATGCCAGTGATAGTGGCAGTAATCTTTGAGTTTGTTCCAGCACCCCATTTTTTTGCAGTATACACAGTTATGTCGTATATAGCATCTGTTAAGACAAATACACAAATGAATAAAATGCCATTATTTTTAAATTTCTATGTATATCTTCTAGAGATTATTGTAAAAGAACGTTTTACTATTATTATTCAAATTAACAAATGAATAAATAGACAAATAAATAAATGAATGAACGAATGAATAAATAAATAAAATAAATAGACAAATAAATAAATGCATAAATAATTAAATGAAGAAATAACTGAATAGTTAGATAACTACAGACTAGAATATCACTAACCAGTTTTTAAGCAACGATCTCCTACTTTGCTGTAACCATTTGTACAATGGCACAAATAGGAACCAGGTGTATTAGCACAAACACTATTAGCAGGACAGACCGCACCACGGGTACACTCGTCAATATCTACAAGAAAAACACATAATGAGAAGAATTAGACGGCGTTTACACGAAGCTGGTTATTTTTTATAATTAGCTGGCTGAAAGAATAGCCTTTTAAGCACCATTTTCATGTAAACGCTTATCGTTTTCACATTGTTATCAGTAGCTTTAAGAGCATTTGTAAGCATCTTGGTAACTGAATGTTGAAATAACAGAGCTTTCGAAAATAGCCGGCTAAGTACCGTGTTAGGCCTACTACGGGCCCTAAGATCGCCTTAAATCGTCTAACCTTGCCTAAAATCGCAAAAGATTGACTTGAGGTTTACACTCAAAAACACCCAAAAAAGGTTTTTAATAGAGGACAATATGAATGATGAATTATTTTTGTAAAGGTAAAGCTGAGAGACGATGGCAACTACATGCACGATAATTTACTAGAAGCCAGTATAGGGTAGCGTGGATATATCCGTGGTAGTGATGAGTCTGAAGAGCGGCTCATTTGCATACAAAATAAGAACGAAATCAAGGCGTCAAGTTGAACATTGATACTCATTACCAGCAATAGCCGACATTTTGTAACAGAGTTAATTTATGTCAGCGGTTGTTCGCACTTTTATTATTATTATCATTATTATTATTATTATTATTACTAAGATTCTAAGGGAAAAAATCGAGAAGATTATTGTGCTTTAAACAAGCTTTCACCGGTGGATTTATAGGAGACCAAAAAAGGAAGGAAAAAAAGCATGAAAACGTCAGACATCACGAAGAAAGAATTTATTAAGCGTATCAGTGTATGCTTATAAACATGGAATAAAAATTTCATATTTTCGCGTTCTTTTTTTGTGATTTTCATAGTTCTAAACGACCATACGAAAGTGCCTGGATACATAGCTATTTAGATTCAAAAATTAAGATGTTGGAGGCATTTTTGACATTTTTGGCTCTAATTACAGAAAATGTATGCTACAATCTTGGACAAAATGACTTGAGACTGCGTGCGCAAAAATGCCTATTTTTCATTCAATGAATTTTACACATTCATGCGCATTTATCAGACATGTGACACCCCTCCCCCGTCTCAATGTTGTTGCCCGGATAACAGCTATCCCAAGCGTCATTTCTAGACTGAAACAACATTGTTCTGGGGGTGCAGCAACAGCCACAAGACTGAAAAAACCGACAAAAATGTGTTTTGTCTCAAGTGTTCTGTCCAAGATTGTAGTTTACTAGTGTTTTGGTTATAGTTTTGAACTTTAATTTGTCCACTCATTTCATTCACAAATAGGCCTATAACAACGACTGTCGTAATGGGGGAATGTTATTCTTGTGTATAGGACGTAAGCAGTTGAACCACACATCAAAGTAATTACATTGCAGGATTTATTTTCTATGTTCCATACATTCTTGTAGTAATCGAGAGGCCATTTTTAAGGTCTTCGTGACGTATAAATAATTATGTTCCACCGGAAGTGACTGGGAGTTCTGGTAATGCTGAAGAACATAGTGACAGAGAGAGCACATCTAACTGGAAAATCCCGAAATATCATCAACCTGGCAACAAATTTGTTGCTGATGCTAGTTCTCTTTGCAACATTTAGGCCCGGAATTTGGGAACTCGGGAAGCAGTCGATCGAGGATGCCCGTCGTATCTTTTAGGGGTTGAACTCATTTAATAATAACACCGAAATTCATGTTTGTGGTATCTTTTAGAGATAAAAAATTTGTGAATCAACACCCTATTGAAATACGTCCGCTATCTTTTAGGGGTATTTTTGAAAAATTCCGACAAGCCTCCCCGGTCGTTTAACCCCGGAGTCCCCCCCTGGCAATTCTGAAGCGAGCGGTATTAAAAGACTAGTATGACGCTGGCTGTTACTGATTTATCAGTGTTTAATCAATCAATGTCACATAAGGACGTACCTTGGCATTGTGGACCATGGAATCCTTTCAAGCACTCACAGGTATGACCACCAGTAACAAAGTTAGGATGACAGACACTGTTTGCAGGACAGGGTTTGACACTGCAGTTATTCTTGTTGTGACAATAAAAAAATAATAATAAAACAAATGGACTGATTAATTCATTGTTAGGTTATTCATATACCGGAGAAAGAAGTCTGTTCATGTAATTTACGCACGGAAATTCCATCTAAGAAAAACATATATTCGCGTTCCTGATTGGACGTACGACTATTCTACTCACTAATGCAATAGTGTACATTGCAATGCTTGTAGATCAAATGATTGGTGGGTTGCATTTACGTCATCAAAAAGAGATCATCCCGAAATAAGAACTTGATTATAATTTGAGTAGTTTCATATTAAAATATCTGTAAAACTATACATTTCTGCAAGATTTGAAGTCAAAAAGTGTTTGTTGCGAAGATAACAATTGTTCAATTTCCGAAAGTTTTAGTAAGAATCGAAAGCATGGAGCCGCTGTTTTGGAAAAACAAACAATAAAATACAAGCAAAAATGTCGTTTAAGTTAAAATCACCATTAAATAAACAATTTTATCATATTGCTATCCATAAAATACCAATGGTTATCATATATTTCTCCATAAAATGTTTCCAATATTTTTCCTTTTCGAAAAACTGATATTTTCACACGCTTACCTTTGTTGCGAAGTATTCATAATCCGTTTCATTTAACAAATCGTACGGATGCTGAAAATGATCAGAGTGGTTGATTTCACAGCTTGAATTCACAGCTCTGTAGTTGAATGATTGACATCTGTCATTCATGTAGCAATATAGTTCACAGTCATCACTGGAGGAAGCTGTCATTGTGGAGGTAACATGGTGTTGTAGATACCTTCCATTTTGTTTTGGATAAAACAGCATTTTCTTACATCCCGTTCCATAACAGACTGTGCGTATAGATACAAATTTATCATGAGTGTGATGGTTTATACAAATGGATAGTGTCTCAGATGAAAAATTAAAAATAAAAATCAATCAATCAACCAATCAAACAATTAAAGAAATGGCTCAGCTGGTGTAAGCTGGTGTTTACCCATGTATAGTATTATCCAGCAATATGTATTCTGTATGTAGACATTATAGCTATAAAAATATACAGATATGCTTGAAATGATTGTTCAGTTGAGATACTGATTTAGCGAATAGCAAACCATTTGCATATCTCATAATATTTATCTTTTTAAAGAAATGACGAGTCAAAATGTACAAAATAACTTCATCGCATAAATATAATGAACTATGTAACTATATAAAATGTGCAGCTTTGTATTTAAAACTAGAAAACTCAAAACTTGATAAATGTAAATGACCTTGTTATTCGCTAAATCAGTATTTCAACTGGACAAAAATAGCTGTATGTACAGTCTTGTTTCTAATGTATTGACTGTGAACAACTCTTGAAGCTACTAGGCCTTGATAAAATAAATTGACTCATATTTAAATAAAGAAAAAAAAGATATTGAATAATAATCATAAAATAACAATACAAATATATATATTAAAAAGTACAAACAAAAAGAAAATATGATTTAAAAAAATTCAAGGCAGAGAACAACCGATGTCTTTTAAAGTTTAAAAGCCTAAGAGAAATTACAAAATTTCTTTTTGAATCTTCTGCAGTGAAGTTTAGCATGTTTTCGGGGAATTTTTATTCAGCTGCTAGTGACGGAGTACTAGAAAATTGTCTGTCACATGGTTTGACCTTGGGAATACTGCAAGACTGCTTTAAAATAAATAAATGCAAAGGTCTAAAGTCAGTAAAAGTATGTATGTTGTTTTTAAAAGGAGAATGGTTTTATTGCATTCTACCAAAAGTTTGGAACTCTTTACCTGAGGAATTACGTCTAAGTAAATCTGCTAGTATCATTAAAAAGATACTAAGATATTCCACAAACTTGGAAAACTGTTTGCCCAAAGTGCTGTCGCACAAACAAACTTACAGTCAAACCAACATGTTGCAATTAATTATTTAGATTTCTATTTTTTCCCTTTACATATATTTCCTGTAATACTATTATGTTCATTCATTCATTCGTATGTATTTTTTTTAATGAGCCACTCAGGTATTGGAGCCTAGCTCTGTTGTGGTGGACTCTCACATATTCATGTGTAAAGCGTTATAAATAAAAAATTAAAAAATAAAATGATTAATGACAACCATCCCTTGCTATACTTTAAAGAGTCATATAAACAACAAACTTAACAGGAAAACCTTACAATACTTGATATACTTACAAGCGCGGAGACACACTATGATCCAATGAACTAGTGTTATAAAATTGCTTCTGAACATAGTGCACAGCAACGTGGTAGAAGAAATAATCTACTCAAAGCAAACAAAGACTATTTTTCGTGTACCCTGAACGACAGCAGTTTGGCATTTGACTTCAAATGTCTACAAACCATAGTCTTCCTTATTATAAACTTAATTTCGAGTGCTAGTTTTTGTAGTCAGCTATGCTATCTGGTTAAACTGTTCAGATTTGCGTCAGACTGGCAGGTACAACAAGAGCTGGCTGTCATTAATAATTGATCCCTGAACAAATAAGTGAATTCAAAGCTACGGCACAGTTAAATTAAAGTGTCATATAGCTTTTCTAAAAAAAAGAAAAATATGACACGTAATGTTACCATGAATACACATGATATACATCATTTTATAGTTCATTCGACAAGGATAAGGATAACTAAACAAAGAAATAAATATGCCTATTTTGAGACTCCATGCATTCACTTCATGAGATACTTCGGGCTCTCTATGACGTTACTTGATTCCCCCAGAATTTTGATGTTTTGCGCGATAAAAAGAACTTCGAGTTGAGGATGACGACGGAAAATAAATTATTTATAAAAAAAATAAAAAAAATAAATAAAAAGTGAGGCAAATCCGTAATTGCTCAGCACAGTTTATAATCGACTAAAAATTATTAAAAAATTGTTTAGCCTCAAATGTGCTTTAAACAAATGTCTTCTTGTGATATCTAATAATTCTGTCACAGAGATACCAGGCCCTTGTTACTGCGCATCCAGCTTGCGCATGTAAATGCAAATAAAAAATTTCCTAAGCAGCTAAAATGAAACAGCACGTTTGATGGACATTTGCAGACGTTGTTAAACTAGACGATCTGCGATCGATTACTCGTGTCCTTAAATAATAGTGATGAACGATGAAATGTTTGACATATTGATAATAATGGGATATAAAAAACATGTTTATTTGTGTTTTCAATTAATGTTTTTTTTTCCATAGGGGAGGGAGTGGGGGTTTGGTTTTGGAATGAGGGGATATTCGATTTTGGATTTTCGAAGAACTTGTAGGATTTATGAAAATTCCAAGGACCGGCCAACGAGAAAGTTACGAGCTGAAGCTCGTAGGTTCATCGAAATAACAGATAATGAACATTCGTTATCAAAATAGTTTTCTCAAAAAACTGCTTCGAACTACCCAGATGCGTATTGTACACGGATGTATTTTTTAAGCCTAATACCAAAGCCTAAAATTACTACGGAAACCACATCGGGCGTGGATTCTTTTTATTAATTTTTTCGGGAAATTAAAAGTCGCGGACAAACACTCGTTCGCGAACATTCCATTCTTTTACTTAGCGACCGACATGTAAACAAACTTTTCACACCCAAGTATTCTCGACTTTTTGACATTTTTTAAACATTCCTGAGACACTGAATTTTAGAAAAATTTTTAAACTATGTCTTGTTTTCTATTAAATGAAGTCAGTTGTGGAAGTTATGAAAGCTTTTTTTCAGTTTAGCATGCAAATTTGTGAAGCATTTGAATGGCTTTTCGCAAGTATGAAACTTTCCAGACATTCCGTCTCTTCTCGTCTCGTCTTGAATTTTCGAAGCGTTTTTTCCATATATAAAGAAGGCAATATAATTTAGTTTTCAGTACAACTTTTATTATCATGGAATAGAAAAACAAATTGGTTTTATTTCCTAGGTCAAAATTATGAGTGTTTTCAAAGTATAACAAAGTAATATATTGTTTACTTTTTCATTTGCCATACTAGTACTGTTACGCGATTCATTTGTATAAGACTGAGTTGGCATTTGCTCTCAACTTTCATATTGTCTTTACAAAGCTTTTAAAAGATTTACTGCCAATAGAGAATGAATTCAATTCTGAATTATTTATTAAGATAGTCCGTTTCATCGACAACTTTGTAAACAGTCTAAAGTCGTTCTCAGCTACAGTATGTCCACAGTTTGATAACTTGTTTAATTTGCTATACTCGTGAGAACTAGTGAGAACTGGTAAGATCATGCTAAATTTGCTAGGAATGCGCGGCCAAAACATCAAAACTTTAAATTTTTGCGCGTTTTTTGTTTATAGCTCCAAAGATAACATGGGGATCCTCAGTTTTTCCCCTTGTTATTCGACGCTACATATCATATTCTTTGGATTTAGTGCGAGAAAAGAAGCTCATTGTAGCGATTGTCCTAAATTCTCAGCATTTTCACAACTCCACTACAAGGAGTTTTGCCTTGAGAATTAACTTTTCACTATTTGCAAAAATGTATAGTTTTTTCTCTAGGTATGTGTTCTTGACTCAACAACTACATGGTTCGAAACAGGGGATGTTTTGTTTTTGTTCGACAAACGAATCTGAGTAATTTTAATTTATAAGTAGGTTTTCTGAAGAAAAAAAAACGCGCGAAAGGGTTTAAGCTTTTTTTTTTGACGCCTTCATAACTCGACACCGCGTTTTTTAGCAATTGTAATAGTAATAATAATCTCAGCCTAACTAAGTACTGGCAAACAAACAAAACTTTAACTGTAAAATAATTTTCGGACCCTTAATGCTACTTTGTCAAAATACTAAAGTAATTATTACCTCGCTTGGAGTGTATGTAAGTAAAAATATCATCTCAGCGCGATAATCAACTAAAACAAATGCTTCAATTGATAACTAGTATATTTGCCACTAATATCGTCATGCTGTTCATTGATTAATAACTGAATTTATTATATGACCGTGAATCTTGGAGTCTGGACACTAGCAAATGGAGCAATCTGATTGGTTATACGCGCTTCCCGACCGGTTAATATCCCCCTGTATTAAGACCGCGGACCGATCGACTGAGTAGCTGTCCTTTTCACGATTGAACATCTGATTGTTTTTTACATTTTCGAAACATTTTCATGGGAGAAGAGGTCGTTGATGAGAATAAAGACCACAGAAAATCCCATTCGATGTGTTTTTTATCATTATTAATATTTTTACCGCAATTTTTGTAGTTTTTCTCCACTTGTTTTTTGTTTACTGTCAAAACGTCCTGTTCAATACAATCGGTCGTCCAAACTTCACAACAAATCACACACTTTGCACCGAAATATCAATCCAGCTTTAGTCGCGAGTGCTTATATTCACAAGAAAGATTCTTCGTTCTATAAACTTTCTTCCTTTCTTTGTTAAGAATTTGATTTTAGAGTGTTCAAAAATACATCCCAAAAGTCGCCACAAAACGACTGCAATTAATCGCTAAATCCAAACTAGACCAAAACGAACACAAGTTTAAATTATTACTCTTAAATGATAATCGACAACCGATAGAACAACGAACAAACAAGTTTGCTTGACCAAAACTATGCCAAATTCAAGGTTTGGGCTATTCCGACGAAAAGAAAGAAAAACAACCAACAGAAACGATTTGTCAATTCATGGCAGCATTTATTGCATTGAGTTACTTCCAGTTTCTTAATTTTCTTTGATAATTTGTCCATTTACACATTTTTGCTTGAAAAAAACGTCTGACTGACAGCATTTTCAAGAGTTTGTCAATCAGCGCGCGATAAATATCGTGATTGATTGATTTATTTTATTCAAAAAAACACATTTTTTTCTTGTTTTTTAATTAAAAAAGGTCATATAATAAATGCCTTATTAACCGAGATTGGTAGGTCTGTACAGGAGAATCTTGACCTCGGTCGGGTACTTTTCGACCTCGATCAAGATTCTCCTGTAGAGACCTCCCGCTCGGTTTATAAGATCTAATTATTTATTCAGGCGAAAGAAGAAATGTTCAAATTGAAATTTTGTTATAAATGGTGACAGATACAAAGATTGAATAAGCTAGAAAAAAAACCCGGTTTAAACAAGTTTTAAAATGAATTATTAAATATTGATCAATTACATTAGTTTTCTCTGCGCACAAGAACAATTACAAAGCGAATTAACTTTTTTATTTAACAAATACTGTAATTGTAT
The DNA here is from genome assembly GCA_918843875.1 of Diadumene lineata. Taxonomy (NCBI): domain Eukaryota; kingdom Metazoa; phylum Cnidaria; class Anthozoa; order Actiniaria; family Diadumenidae; genus Diadumene; species Diadumene lineata. Next base: position 6,447,901 of record OU974074.1, on the reverse strand, counting down.
TTCCTTTTATTCTTATTTTATTTGTTGGGTCTATTTCAAGCGCATTATTATTACCTAAATGACAAATAAAAGAAAACTTGGAAACAAAGATGACAATTTTGAATATTAAGATTTAGCTCAGATCTACCTTTTATATTAATTATCACTTCTCATAAAAAAACCTCTTTTTTTACAATTAGCAAATTGGTCATAACAAAAAGTCTTAATGAAACAAAAAAAAAAACAAAAAAAAAATTATTTGTTGTTGTAATTTTTTTCCTTTGGTAAATCGGTTAAAGCTAGCCAACGCTCCAAGCACGCAATAACAAGAAATACGGCAATATTAATTATGCAAATAACTGCGAACCTTGTCTCTTACTATAGAAACAGCCTTGGGCAATAAAAACATTAATTTATAACAAAACATAGTTCAATCGAACGTTTTTACTGCAACAAAACTATGACAGAGAAATTAATTCATATTTAAAAAAATCAAATTAATTTTAGTTTCTAGTCAACTTACTCCGACGAAGGTCTATCGTCCGAAACGTCTTTTCATCTACAGTGTCAATATTACGAACTATTATATTTTCACTTTCGAATTCTAAGTAATTCCAATCTACAATAATAATATAAATGATCTAAAATGAGATTATAATTAATTCTTGGACCTCTGCAAAACACTGCAAATTGCATAGTGAATTTGCTCGGAGAAGTTAAAAATGATTCTTTTAAACTGTAATAAAAGTGTTAAGGAGCTCAAACAGTTTTTCAAATTATTTTTGTCCTATCCTTATATAATGTGGTGTGATTTGAAAATATTCCATTTTACTTACCATATATTCTAATAAACAGTGACAAACCAAAAGTAATTTCCCAAAACGAAAACATTTTATAACTTTTTGGAATCCATCCTTAACGTATCGCCAAGGTCTCTTTGAGTCAATCGAGATATAAAACGTTGTTAACACTATTGCTCAACAATAGCTCCTCACTACTCTACAAATATAATTAATTTTAGTTGGACGTTCACCAGTATTTTATCAAATATTTAGATTGTATGAAATTAAATGACGTGATATATATGAGTGGCGATAACTAATTAAAAAGGGTTATGGTTTTTTTCAAGAACATTCAATTCGAAATGATAACAGTACAAAATGAAAGATGTACATGAAAGTTTCTTAGCTAGTTACTTTTGAAATCTTCACAACTAATACGAATATATAATATAAAAGCGCACTAGTTTAGACATGCACAACATCTGAAGTGGCATTAAAAACTAATCTCGTGGGATTCCTGTTTTTTGAGGCCGTGAGAGCTTGGCTACCTTATAGCGTTGCCAATCGAGAGTGGTTGACCAATCAAGAATCGAGTGCTGTCTATGTAATCTCTTGGTCACCGGTCAGCGGTTTACTAAATAATAAATCAAATTTTAAATTGCTTTGTAGCTGTCACCGAGTTATTACTCAAGTTAATAGCATACCTAGCTTGATAGAGAAAATATTCAACCTTACCTTTTCACCAATTTCTGCTGCATTCAAGTTTGTTTGTCTTCAGAATGTACATATCGTCACCTTCAAATCAATGATATCTATCTGTCGTCGGCATACCGCATCTAAATTAAAATAAATTTCCAATTGTACGTTCTTATTCTAGAAATTGTTACTTTTAGATTTGCTGGATATTCCCTTAAAGATATGCTTAAAATTCTAAACTGTTTATTTTAACTGAACACTCCTTCTTGTTTACGGTGTACTTATACTACTTTTTTATACTACTTAATGTATTTTTTTAATGGGATGTCAGGATGGATTTGTAAAAAAAGAAATAAATAAACAGTAAAAATCAATGTGGAAGAAGTTGTCAGTTTTCAATCTCGTCGTGAAAACGATATTTTCACAAATAGTGTTCAAATGCTTATATTCTTTAGTTTCTCATTGAATAGGTCAGATGTTGTGTGATTAATCAATATAAAGCAGTCAAAAACGAAAGGAAGCAAAGGAAGCCGACCTTTGTCAATATCAATGATACTTATATGAATGGACGGTTAGAAAAACTGCAAGTATTCGAGCCAAGATTCTATAAAAGCAAAGAAAAGAAGGTTACCACTCAGTAATTTTACAATTTGAAATGTCATACTTCTACAATTTTTGCTTATAATATATTTAGTTTTGTCACAAAGGATCGCTTATAATAACTATTCAACACCACTAATAGATGTAAGTCAACATTTTTGCGCATTTTTGAAAGCCACTTAGTATCATTCCTAAGTCCGTTGTCTCATGAAAGAAACGATAAAAGGCCAAAGAAAGATAACATAAGCGTTTCAGACAACTCTAAGTGGCACTGGAGCTATCCTATTGTAGTAAAAGATCAAAAAGGAATTCACAATAAAACTTAAAATTTGCAATTCCTCTTGCCATCTCTTCAATACGATATTGAGAAAGTCCCAATAAGTGTTTACTTTCCTGAGTAAAAAAAAAAGAACAAAAACCATAATGAAAAAGGCAAAAACAACAAAGAAAAATCACAATATAACTTGAGACTCTGCAGTTCTCATATGCCACATAACCTTCTATTTCTTCAATTCAAAGAGTTTTCACTGAGGAGGAGCACTTTATAAGAGCTTACAACCCTGGCAAAAAACATCAATTTGTTGCTCGATTACAAGAACACAGTTGCTACATACTGACGGCGTAGCAATGTCAGTCCAACAACCAAGATCTTACTATCAAATTGTTTTGATCCTTCTTTCGAAAGTCATATTGCTTGGAGTGCAAAGTTACAACTACACTTGCCCTTCACAACAACAAGGAACCTGTAGTTTCAAAGAAAAAGGAGCCAATGCTTCTTGCAAACTAAGCCACATTTGTCATCTGAAAGACATGCTGTACAACCAAGAAAAAGTTACCTATTTGTAAGTTTTTGTTTTCAGTGTTTGGTGAACGGAGTTGTAGAACTGTTATACCTCTTCTGTTCGTCAGACTTGCTGTGGTTAATCATTTTTATAAGATATCAAAGCATTAATTAATTATTTTTGTTCATAGAGACCTTTCATTCAACAATATTACAATTATCACCAGTAGAGATGCTTTTTCTGGAATGAAAAACCTCCAAATCTTGTAAGTATTTGACAATTCCTTTTAATTAAAAGAGATCCTTAATTTACTTTTTTGAAGTTTACTGACTGAGGAAACATCTGTCAGGTGTGGAAATTGCTCTTGTAAAAAACTGTTTAGCAAAAAAGTAAAGGCCGGGTACTTTTTTCTTAACTCTAAAAAAGTTTGGCTAAGTTTCATTTTGAGGTACTTAATCTGATTATCAGATGTTTGATTTTATATACAAACTCCATACACATGGTTTCTTTTCAGTTCTACAACTTCTCAACCGTGCCCCAAGAGTTTATATATGATCAAGGCTCCGTTTACACAAGAGACGTTTTAATTTATTTAATCGTTCTTTTTACACAAAAAAGTCTGAAAAGAATCTGAAATTTAAATAAAAAGTTTGACAGTTTCAGAGGATGAGTTTCTGATGATAAAATAAATGCATGAGCCATTCTATAGCCCCGCAGCATTCCCCACCCCCTCCACCTAATGCCTTAGCGTGGCATAGCTAGGTATTTAACTTAAATTTCATTGTTTGAATGCTCCAGAGGTGGGGGGGCACTTCCTTTCACTCGTGTCATGTCGTATGTTGAGCGGGGTGTACGTCAGTAGTCCTTTTTGGTCAGCGGATATTTTAACCAGTATTTTTCAAAAAAAAAAAAAACGTTCGTACGTGCTACTTGCAAGCTGTGTAGTCTTGCCTTTTTTTTCAACTTTTCATTTCATGTATATTAAATGAACACAATTCCAAGAAGAAGGGTTTAGATAGTGAGAAGCTGCGAGAGAACGTAGATGCATCCACAGATGTTTATATCAATCAATCAATCAGTTTAGCATATTGTGGCATGAAAGTAATATTACACGAAAACTCAGCTAGCAGTTCCAAACAATTTACACTGATACGTACAATGTACAAATATTATAACAAAAATTATAATATATTTATACAGAGTAGACAGAGCACCCTGCGGAGATTCCGATATTAAACTAGTGAAAGATTCACGACAAGTTTCTACCTCTCATCTTCAAGATCACCGAGAATACCTTAGAACCTTTTCAAAATGTTAAAAGAATGTCCAAGAAGAGTTAAAAAACCCAGAAATTCCACTTAGTTCAATTATTTCACCGAAATATAGGATATAAGAAATAACCACCAAGTAGAAGCAGTAGGGAATAAGTACTTGTTTCTACTTGTTTCTTGTAATAAAGAACTATCCTCTGTGCCAGAATGATAAATTAAAGTGCCTATCACCCCTAGAACAATAAAAAATTGGAGTAATCTTGAGACTGCAGGTAAACGATTTTCGTTGTTAGAATTGAATTTGGAGCAAACGCGAATATTTTATCGATTTTTAAAGTTTGAGGTGACCTCGCCCTTGCCGGGAATGGGGATTTGGGTCGAGTGATGTCATACTGTACCACACGGAACTGTCAAAACTTCGATTGTATTTGATAGATGCCAGGTACGGTCACGCTAGCAGTCGAACGATCAGTGTTATTGTTGTCAATTTTTTTTTACGATGTCAAGAACTTCATGAGAATCAAGTTTTTCTGATGATTCAGAGTATATTTATGGTAATTTATGTTCCTGGTTTAATCAGTTTTCTATTGGACTACGAGGACTTCGATGAAGATAACCAAAATGAAGCCAATCCCGAATTCGATGTGATATCAGAAGCTGTTTGTTTCTATCAAAAAACCGAACTTCTAGCCGATCCTGAAATGGTTGAAAGTTTACAAAGAAAAGAAGCAAAGAGACAACGACTTGCAAATTAACTTTTGTTATTTAGCTTACACAAACTCCAATTTCTAACTTTAGTAGCGAATTTTATCTCTAGTATGTGTCGCTTTAATATTGCTGTTTACATTTTTTGAAGATTACTTTTGATTTATTCCACACTTGATTTCCCCAAAGTTCAGACAAAGAAATAAACTAGAAAGACCTATATGATTAGATATTTTGCGGATGAGATACAATCAAAAACTCCACCAGAAACACTCAATAAGTTCACGCGCGATTTAATGCCGAGCGTAATTTTGTCAACAAACAACGTACGACTTAGGAATTTTCATTTGACGACTGCTTCTCGTTGAAGATAATAAATCAAATGAAAACAATACAACATCACAATTAAAGAAAAAACATTAAAAATACAGTCTGCAAAACTAAAATTTAAAATAAATTAATGTAGTGACAAGTTGAACCGATAAAGTTCGTTGTTATGAGGTTCGCTGATATTCTCTTCATTAGATGTTCTTGTGGACATTTGCAATGTTGAAGCCGCCTGTTGTCCCTGTTTCTCAAACAGGGATTTTGATTTCTGTTTTCATTTGCCAACAATTTCCAACACAATAAGAACCTATCAAATAACTTATGTTGTTTGGATGTCGATTTCAATTTTATATGTAGTGTTGAATGACAAGTATAATGTGATGAGAGATATGTAAACCACTGCGCATGTGCCCAGGTACAGTATGACATCACTCGACCTAGTTTTGCATCTGTCAAAGTACCACAGGAAACCCAAAATACAGCTTTTAAACCTAAAATATCTCGGCATGCTTTTATCCAAATCACTTATTATTTATATCATTTGAAAGCTCCCAATGTCTACAATTTTACTAAATTGGTCCACTCTGAGGGGTGATAGGCACTTTAAAGGAAGATGTCCTATGGTATAAAAATGGTCTACCAACCTCCCAAATGACTCATACAACTGCTACTCACCGCTTATCGCTGCTAATCAAAATGCTGGATTCAAATGAAACTTGACAACCCTGTATCTAACAATATATTTTCTAATAGGTAACTCATTATGTGAATATTTTCCCTCTTCACACGTATTATATTAAAAAAATGAATAAATAAATAAACAAATAAACAAATGAATAAATAATTAAATATAAAAATAAATAAATAAATAAATAAACAGACAGACAGACCGACAGACAGACAAAAGAGAGACAGACAGACAGACAGACAGATAGATAGATAAATAAACAAATAAATAAATAAATGGAAAAATAAACGAATGAATAAATAAATAAATAAATGAAAGACTGAATGAAGGAATGAAATAATTAATAGACTTATCACACTTTCGTTGATAGTAGCTGATATCTTCATCTCAATGCTTTCCAGGTCTTTGGCTTACAATAAGATTGAAGTTCTCTATTACATTACCTTTGAAGGTCTTAACAATCTCACAGTTCTGTAAGTAAACAAACTTTTGTTGCTTCTTGCATTGAATCCTCGAAATCATAGTAAAACATATTAGTATACATAGCACTCAGTATCTTTCACGTGATCGGTCGGTAACCTACAAATATTTCTGAACATGGGCATCTGAATATTACCTGTAGGTATTATTGGCGCGGTTTTATAGCGGGATTGCAATTTTCAGTCATGCACGAAAAATTACACACACTTCTCGCTTTACCGATGTGTGTGAAAAAGAATGAATAAAATTACGTAATGACAAAGATCCGTTAAACACAAAAAGAGCGAAAAAAAGTTGCAAAGGAGCAACAAGAGTATCGTTGAACCTTAGGTATTTCTGCGCTACGGCTTCATCTAATAACAGTCAAGATGACATTGATAATAACGGATCAAAAGCAATAATTCAATAATTGCTCAAACTTCTTTTCTTTACTGGCAGAAACCTGACAATGAATAAATTGAGGTGGTTCTCAGGTAACCTATCAGGTCTCTTACCATCCATATCGACCATAGACGTAACAGGTAACTCAAAGTGGAAACCAGATAGACAGCTCCTGCTCAAACTGCCCACCCTCCAACAGCTTATTGGATGGCCCAGATCACCAAAATGTCGACAGTGTTTATTCGAAAGAAGCAATATTAGGCTTAATTGGTTCAGGGTGCATGGAGAGAAGGACCCTGGTTGTGAAAAATTTATTTCAACATTGAAAAATAATTCTTATTTAATGCCAATGTTAAATAACACACCTTTTAAATTGGTTTGCAAAAGCAATACACAGAAGTGCATCAGCAGTCAATACATACATATACGACACAATAAATGTTGGCATACGTCAGTTATGGTTATAAATGCTCAATCCTTGTTAGGTTGTTTGGCTGCTATTTTAAACCTTGTCGTATTTCTTACCATTTTGACATCTAAAACTCTGCTGAAAAACGTCTCTATGCGATTTGTGTGCAATATGGCATTCAGTGATTTCCTTATAGGTATATACATTGTCATCATAACTATATATTTAAATAATGACTTTCATTACTTATATAAGTCTTCGGATTTGCATTGTTGGAAGATTGGTTTTCTTTGGATGCTTGCCGAATGGGGTTCAGTTGTGACAACTTTCTTTTTAACTCTTGAAAGGTATTTTGTAATCGTGTACAGTTTTAAGCCAAGTCTAAGAATTACTGGAAGAATGTCAGTTCTCATAATTATTTGCAGCTGGTTGCTTGGGTTATTTATCACTATTTACGCCATTTATTACAACTTTTACTTACACAACTTGTTTTGTACACCAATTACTTCAAATACAGGAAGTCCTCACCCTTTTTTCTTTACTGTTTTTTTGTTATCCATAGCTTTGACATTGTACTTACTAACTTCGTTATGTTATCTTCATGTCTATATATCTGCAAGGCGCACAGGTCGTAGTGCCGGTGTAAACAGAGAGACTAAACTTGCTAAAAGAATAGCATTGTTGGTTTTTACAAACATGTTCTTTTTTGTCATACCAATATTCGTCATCCTTATCCTTGCTGTGTCTGCAGTTCCAAATCATGAAGAACTTAGAAAGTTTATAAGCACTCCCTTCCATTATTATATTTTCAATGTATTGCCGGTGTTGTGTTTGAGTCTCAACTCGTGTTTGAATCCTATTTTGCATGCTCTACGCAATGACACATTCAAAAGGGTCTTAAAACAACATGCATCTGGTTTTTTGCGAAAATCACGAGGATACTTTGTAAATAAGAGTAACAGAACGTCAACTAGTGAAGAATAACGGATTTTCATTAGGGGTGTTAAAACCTTTTTTTTCTTAAAAGAAACAATGTTCATTGACATAACGTTTTGTATGCCATAGTTTCTTGGAAAGTCATACAAAAACACATGCAAACAGCACGCTAGTGGAATGGTATTAAATATCAGATTGGCACTCTACTATTAGTTAGTAACTAATTAGATTTTATTTCATGGAAATTGTTTTACCACTCTTTCTAATGTTAACAATACATGTATTGTTTGTGTCAACTAACGTATCAAGTCGATAGACTTCGGCCTTGTCCACACGTAGCCGTAAATTGTTGTATCCTTTATTATTTTAACGGATACAAGAGGTTTTGCGTCCAGAAGCAGCGTATTCGAAGCGATTTTATTGTCCACGCGTATCCGAAAATTGTTTGATTCGCTTTGATGTACCGGTAGAACCGAACCCTTTGAACTGAGAGTTTGTTGAGCTTTTAAAAAAATAAAAAATAAAAAAATAAAATAAAAACAACTTATTTTTGTAAATTCTTGTAAGTAATAAGAATGTCTAAAACATCACGTACAAACAAACAACGTACACAGATATGTTGATTAGACTTTTTATTACACTACAGTACACTAGGCGACAGGTCGCAGCGAGTTGTCCCAATTTTCCCCGTGTGTAAAAAGTATTTTTGCTGAAAATTGTTGTCGCCGCGACAGAATTTTGTCGCTGCGACTTGCCGCATGAGCTCCAACTGGTTAGATTGTTGAACCAGTGCACACTGAAGTGACCTGTCCTGGGACAAGTCGAAAAATAAACAACATTTTTACCCTTTAGTTCATAAATTTCTACTCTAAGTCGTGTGGACGCAAGCCGTATTCGTAAAAAAATATGATTACGAAATTTTTTTTGGCTAGGCGTGGTCTTGGTGATTTCAATATCTAGTCCTATTTGAAATCCCTCGAGAATTGGCTTTTTACTTCCCTCTGTGGGGTCAGTTAATACATAAACGAATACTCTTTGCTTTTGTTTCGGGAAATGATTGTCATTAAGTAACGTTCCGAGTAAGAACTAGTGTAGCAAACGGCAATGGAATGCATAAAGGTGTTAATTGTGTATTGTTTAAATGCTTGATCTGATTGGCTAAAACAAGAAAATTGGCCTTTTTTCAAACTTTTGGGATATTTTTCCTATATTTTATTCAAAATCACATTTCAGTTTTATCAAATCCATCTTATTCTTTTTCTATGAGAAAATTTTACCGTGGGACTCACTATGAAAAGCAAGCGTCTCCTAGCCATTGTTTTGAGCAATTCTGATTGGACAAAACCATTAAACACAAAAGAAACACTGTCTTGTAAACAGCATTTTGTAGATTATACTTAAGAAATGTGTGACCCTTAGCTAGATACATCAATATAGTGAAAATTAAAGAATTTCTACGTGGGGAAATTTTTTGGCGCAGAACAATAGAAACCTCACTAGTTTTTACGCGTATTGTTACTTAAATAAAACAAACTACTCTGTTGTCACATTGCTGTTGTGTATTGTCATTTATGCAAATTTACCACCTTAACTTCAGTTTTATAGTGTACTTTATTTCAAGGTATTTATTTTAAGTACTGAAAGTGTTTTAACCCTCCGAATGAAATTTTCTTATTTTTTCTACTCATTCACAGCAATTTAATGAGCTAAGAATATACGGTAATATGGGCGTTAAAAAAAAACAGTTTTTGTTTTTGTCTGGTGCGTCTATAGCGGAAATGACATCACCTCATACATCTAACAAGGGCATTGGGCAATATACGGTTTAAATATTTCCGGTTTGAGTTGAGTTTCATTTTAAAACATGTCACATTGCAGGCTATGTTTATGGTTATAATCTTAAGAAATGAGTTGCTATACCATTGCGCTGCTCTGTTGAAGAGGATAGCCGGATGATTGAAAGATTACCTTTGTTCAAAATACTTTTTGAAAATGACCAAAGTTCGGACGCTAAAGATAGACACCCTAAAATACCTCATTTGAAAGCTGACAATGAGTAAAGTTTACTCATATCCATTGGAAGGGTTATAACCACTTAAACGAAGGTGTGCTTGTGTCCGTGAAACAGCTCTCATTACTCAGTGAGTACAAATTAACGGTTTTGCTATTACTTAACCGTGATGCTGGTGAATGGAACACCATAAATCATATCAGAAAACCAGCCTGGGACAATTGCAATGGATACACATGCAGTATTTAAAATTATCTTTGGGGCCAACTTGAATCGTGCTGTATTAGTGCAACATTTCCTACAATAAAATATCAAAGTGTTCTTTTGGCTTTCCTGTTTATTCTAACCAGGAGGAGAGAAACCCTGCTGACGAATGAAGTCAATTTACTCACTTCAACATTACAAACGAATGTAATTACAAAAAAAAAAAAAAAAACATAAAAATGCCGATTGGTTTTTCTATGGAGATACTTGCATCATTATAAAATCTATGACTACTGTGACTTTTTTGTTTTGTTTCGAGGGTTTATGCTCCAGGCACTGGTGTACTAACAATAGGACATTCTGTCCCCTACGAGGCTTAGTAGTACACCATGGACCTCCGGCTTAACATCCTTTTCCCAGATGACATGAAATTCTAACCATATTTGCGATGTAATTACAAAGGCAGCAATTTATCCTCAATTGCTTTCATTAATTCATAATTTGGTTCGGCCACAGTGATCGAACCTGTAACCTCCCGCAAAATAGACCGCCAGTCAACCAACTGAGCCAACCGGGCTGCAGTCATTGTGACGTCACAGCAGTCCTAAATGGAAATAAATTGCCAAAACTGCGTCCTATGAAAATGGTTTACTACAACACATTAACGTCATAGGCAGTTTAAAATTGAAAATTGTTTTGATTTTGACCTTCACACAAATTATAAATCCTTCGCTTTGTGTAATAGCCGGAGTGTAATTTAAGTTAGATATAACCACCAACCCAAGTATTCGTTGTTGATGTGGAACTTGCAATACATGTGTTGTTTGGGTTTACAGCCCCATAAAATCCAAAATTGTCCTCGTTAAAAACAAGGTCTTTGGGAGGAGCATTCCCACATCCAGTCCACGAACTCGCGGAAGGATCGGTGTGAAATATCTCACCAGGGGGCTGCCACCAAGGTACTGCTTGATTTTCATACCTAGAGCCATGGATGATCATCAACTCGACTTGCTTGCAAACTCCGAATCCCTCAAAGTTAAGAAAATTCACATTATCAAATCTTCCTCTCACGTAGTCTTTGTAGCTCAGTCCCGCTGCCTGGAAATTGCAAGTGATTCGCCAGTGAGTAGATGAGGTTTTCATGGCTTCCATCTGTTCACGTGACATCCTGTACGATTTAAAGTTGGCTTGGTATTGACTCTTTGGATCATTGATTGAATACGGCTGGCGAAATGCTGCATTATTGCTGAAGGACATTGACTGGATTAGAGTCCAAACAAAGCGAGGTTCTGTTGTAAAATCACAATACACTGTATACGGTAAATGGCTTAATTTTTCTCGCACGTCGTATAGCCCATTTTCTAGTTTGGTTTGGTTGAAGGAAAGATAGTCAAAGCACGTATACGGACCCTAGAAATAGAAAATATTGAATTAATAAATGAAAAGATTGAAATAGCCATAAATCCTAATAAAATATTAAGAGAACATTCAGTTAAATCCATACAAAATGTTTTTTTCGGAAGAAGTAGCTGAAAAACTTGTCCACGCTTTTATGATGGGACGATTTAATTACTGTAATATTTTAGTCTTTTGTATGGGCTATGTGTTCAGAACTGTGCTGTGAGGTTGATATAACACACACCTTGATTCCATCACTTTGCTCCTACACTAAAGTCATTCCAAATGATGTTTTTTTTTTTCGGCTCTCGGGGCAAAAACCTCGCATTTAAAGGGTTCACTGTATATTGTGTTGCTTCCAGTGAAAAAGAATGGTTAAAACCAATGACACGACATTGATGATACCTCAGTTTCAATTGTTACACAGCAGTTCAGATCTCTATTGCACATCTTTTTCTGTGTATGGTCCCTATGAAACTGCCGCCTTGTCAGCCGAGTAGACCTGTTGGCAATGCAACTTTTTCGAAAAACGTCTAAAGAATTCTTTTTTCGCATTTGAATAAAATACTAAATGATTATGTTCGTTCTTTAAAACTGACGTATTAATTTTTCATCGGGGAGATTACATGGATTTAAGAGTCTATTTTAAAGAAATTCTCTTTGATAATGAAACTGTCAACTTTGAAATCAAGTTCAAAGTCCCAAACGTATCTAACAGCCGGAGTTGGCAACGTTTCGTGAAATCCGTAGTAACTATTTTTATATGTGACCTTAAAAAAGAAAAAGAAATTTAGTGCATATGAAATGTGTTCTTACTTCTTCATTTCAATTATACAATAAACAATCGTGAAATTAATTTCTTATAATAATGACTTTTCCACAAAAACATTTCCAATAAACCTGAATAACAGTGCATCTTGTTTGAAAAGTTTTATTTGTTGATTATCGGTATTGCTAAAGACACGATTGCTTTTCAAATTTGATTATCTATTCTTACCTTTGAAATAACTTCTCCAAAAGCAAATCCCATCTTCAGAACAAGGCGTTTGGTCAACTCATTGCGACGATAGAAATGGAAGCCTTTAAAGACTTCACACAGTCCATGGGCAACTGAAATTTGGTAGTTAAAATAAAAGCAAAGCGACAAACGCAGACAAATCAACGCACACTCAAGTATCCCGTCAGTTTGCAAACGCAGAAACGGAGTTATCGCGAGGGCGTAGTTCTGGCGAGTTTCTGTGAGAAGATCTCTTGATCTTTCGTTCCCTGAAGATCGCACAACAGTGACAATACAAGATGAAGCAATAGCTTTTATCCAAAAGAAATACATCGTGTTTATATAAAAGTCTTCACAGAATAAGATCAGGATGTTGCGATCATTACGTCTACTGACTTGAACAACTATCCGCTCAAATGCAATACTTACATTAATATTGTACGTGTTACAGAAAAAAACACAAATTATTGAACGATTAATTCAACTATGAATATTAATGATTTTTTTTTCGAAATTAAGTTTGTAACAGAAAATTATTGTCTACAATAAAGTTAGTTGTCAATGACAGTGAAAAACGTCCTATATAATATATATATTTCATATTATTTTTTTTTCCATCGAAGCATCATCTAAATAATCCACATTAAAACGTATATTCTAGCTTTCTCACCTGGATTCATTTAAAATTACAATATCCGTATTTTTATCCAATTTTCCATCAAAGTTCATAGAAAAATAATTAAAATTTGATTACAATTAAAAAACCCAAATACTGAAATGTAATTTAGTGATGTACAAGAGATTGTCATGAGAGAATTTTAATGATAAGGCATGTGACAAAGCACAATACTTGGCTGCCCCTACTCTACGTTTCTGCGGTGGTTTGTGCTTTTTAGGTGCTTTACTGTTTAATTATTTCATTGTCCAAAAAATAAAATAAATAAAAAATGAAGTTAGAAACGCTGTGTTACTTACATAGCTTTGCTATTACAATAGTAAATCAGTTAATAACGATGTATTTATTCAAAATCGCCAGTCGTAAGTAGCACTAACGTCGAAACTGAAAAAAAGAGAATGTTAAAAACTGCTAGCAACCAGCCAGAGTCCATAGTCCGAGTGGAAATAAACATATAATATCCAAAGTCATAAAGAATAAGCGAGAATCGAAACCAAGTCTTCGATACGCTATTATAGTCCGATTTGTTAACGTAAAAAGATAATCCTCATAAATTCATTGCATCTAATATTTCAGGGGCGGCGGAACAGTAACAGCCGTGGGGGGGCACCATAATCTACCACCCCTCCCCTCCTCATCCGCCACCCCAAAAGCTGTGTAAACTCATCCATTAATGTCTTTTAACCAATATTTTGTGGGGGGGCCGAGCCCCCCCAAAATATTTTGTGGGGGGGCCCGTGCCCCCCCGGCCCCCCCGGTTCCGCCGCCCCTGTATTTGGGTACACAATGTTGTTTATTTAACTTTTTAAATTGTCGAAGTATAGCACAATCGTGAGTAATAATAATAATAATAACTTTATTGGAATACTCCATTGGATTTTCAGATGTCTACAATGATAATAATGATAATAATATACAAAAACGTAACCAGTAGTTGGTTTGAACCTCGCAACTCAATGGGCAAACTATTTTTTTTCTCTTAGTCTTTTTTTAATAAATGATATACCGAATGCATTGATTAATTACTATATATCCAAATCATCTTAGGCAGCGTTTACACAAAGCCGGCTATTTTTTTTGCCGGCTAACAATATAGTCGTTTACATACCGTTTTCGTGTAAACGCTTATCGTTTTCGCATCGTTTTCGGTAGCTTGAAGAGCGTCTGTAAGCATTTTGGTGAATAAAACTCTCTCATTATGACTGAACCAAAGTGATGACTTCAGCGTTTTCGAAAATAGCCGGCTAAAGCGTTTACAGGAAAACGCACATCCGTCGTTTTCGAAAATATCCACTCTGAGAGGCGTTTTCGAAAATAGCCGGCTAAGCAGCGTTTTCGTGTAAACGGTAGGCCTAAACGGATAAAAAAATGTGCGTTTACGAAAATAGCCGGCTTCGTGTAAACGCTACCTTACTGAGAGTCCAACAAAACATCATGCCAACTTCCTCTCTTTCGATTTAATTTTAATTTTCGTTCTTCTTCAAAACAAATGGAATTATGATTTTACAAAAGTGCGAGAAGGACTGCGGGAATGACACATGAATAAACATTAAAAATTGACCATCATCAAACAATAAAAGGAATGTTAGTGCAGGAAAACCATGAAATAAAAACACAGTAAATCCTAACAAATTGTAGCTAGTTATTAACAATTTGTCGCTAGCACTCAACCAGAACATGACTTTTTTTGTCTCGGTATTGTGTTCTGGTTGAGTGATAGTGACAAATAGTTACTAAATAGCACATATTTGTTAATATTTACTTTATTGTATTCAGTAGGTTTTTTTATAAACTCAGTCGTAGTTTAAACGCTTGAAAATGTACTTTGCATTCCTCAAGTCAGTAAACTCCCTTGATAACTGTTTGGGAGTCGGTGTAAGTATGACCGAAACTCTTGTGCTGAATCATTTTTTAAATCAAATCAGATGCTTCAAGAGGAATGTAAATGCTAAAAGTGCAAAACAATGCAGTCACGGTGCTTTTAAACGGTCGCATTCGACAAACAATGGACTCGTGTAGTCTGTAGAGAGTTCATTTAGCCATAGGCCACAAATTCATAAGAATGTGACAGTCAGAATAACTCGATTCAATACTCGAACAGACCTGACCGACAAGATAATCTTGAATTTAATAATGTGTAAAAACATCAAATACCACGTGACGCAGAAAACAGGTGTAAGCACCAACCAGAGAAAGTGATTGAAAATGAGTATATTAAAATACTGTACATGGGTCTTTGACATTTATACAGACCAGAAGAATGAAGCAAGACGACCAGATATAGTGGTGATAGACTTCAAAGAGAAGATTGCTAAAGTAGCTATATTTTTGCAAAACAATTTTTTTCCTTTGAGCTACAAAAAACGTGTGATGAGTGTTTGTCAGAGAAAACCGGGTAGTGGTAAAAGATAAGGGTCTGATTTGAACCAAATTTTCACCAATTAAAGACCTTTCAAATAGACAATGAATCGTGTTATTTGGAGTTTCATTGACCTTTTTCTTCCCGAGATAGACCACCCCCTTCCATTTTTGTTTGTTTTTGGCCTACGAGACGCTGTTATTTTTTATAAAGAAAAATATTGGGCTGTTAGATAATTTGTACCGCGCGATTTGAAGGACTGGTACCTAATTTTGTTAAACAATAGGCGTGACGTCACGGAAGTCAGTGGTTATTTGCCTTGGCCATGGAGACCCTGGATTGCGCTGCAAGATTGCGTTCTAAAAACAGTTTCGAACTCTTCAAAATTAAAATAAGATAGCTCTACTTCTTATGGCAGCAGTTTTTCTTAGATGACTCTGAATTTAGTTTTATGAGAGGATTTATTCCTACGATAAATAATCACATAGAATATAAGCAACAACTCGAACAAGACGAGCCCATAGCAAACGATTGACTTTTCGAATATCAAAGCCGTGATGAAGAGAAGCGAAAAACAAAGAAGAAGTTTGTCAACTGACTGAGCAGCATTGAAAAAAGCAGAAACATGGTAAGAACGTGATGATTATAATTTGTGCTCCGAACCACCGAATAATGCTAGTTCGAGTTGAAACCCGACGAGAGTGTGCTACACTTGCTTTTGCTTTGATTTTTTAACCAGCTGTACTTGTGATCGTTACCATGAATGTCACTGCTGTCAAAAATAGATCGATGCATGGAATTGATGAGCTTGCCTGAAGTCCTCGGAGAGATCAAACCGAATCACAATGCTTTTATATTCAATTCCCATGTTTATGTCGTTTAGTCATAATGGTGCACGTTGTTTTTGTGAGCAAGTACACTAACATGAATCATTTCTTTTTATAGCTTTTACAGAAGTGTTAGTTCCTTTCGTGAATTCACACGCCTGATATTTGAAAAACTTGGTAGAAATAGTATACCGCTGCAGCATGTTCATACATTAAAGTAAGAAAAGCCTTCCAATTAGAAAAAAAATGATGCTGACTCCGAATAAACATGGACTATTTTTTGTAAGCTTTGTGCTATGAGTTTTAATATAGTATCATATAAAGAGTATAAAAATATAAACATTGATTTAATTATTTGTAAAAAAAAACTAATAACAATTATCTTAGTTCTTACAAATACATCGACTAAAATAGCAAATCTTATACCATTATACAATATCTGGCATGTATTTTGCAATTTTTTAAAAATTATCATTGAAAAATTGTACAGTTTGGTTTCATTTGGAATAAAAACAATTTATGTATAATTTAAGTACAGAAGATTATTATGAACTACATGTTGCTAAGCACTGTTGTTTGTTCCTTGGTTTGCTCGTTGTTGATTCTTTTTACACCATAACATCTGTTTGTGTCCTTTCAATGGTAGCTTACAGCTAGTGTTGTGGGGGGCTTTCTTTAGCACTGAAGGTCTGTTTTCTTCTTGAACTTCATCTGCTGAATCTTTGGAATCTGAAATTTTCAACAAGAGATATGCTCATATTAGTGGAATTTTATGGTACAGCTGAATTTGCATAACTTATATTTTGAATATCACCCAAATGTATTTGTGCAAGAGTTGTTTTGAAATGCTAACATATTTCCTAATTACAGAAGAGTGCAAGTGCTATCAGTATTTTTTTTAAATATCATCAAAGTTTCTAGTAACTAAATAGTTATCATATCAACAGAAATAGTTAGTAGCAATACTAGTAGATCAAATAGCATTTGCACTCTGCTGTACAATATGTGACAGATAGAATCATTGATGTATAGAATGGTGATAGGCCATGACTAGACAACAATCAATGTTTTATCAGTATCTTATCCATTAATTTTAGAATAACCACATAAACATTACTACCTGGAGCAGTTGCTAACACATTTGGTACTACCATGCTTTCAAAGTATGAAATAAAAACATTTCTCTAACTCTCAACCTTAGAAAGACTAGTATCGCTAGAACAAAAATCAATATGACCAGATTGAACACTTTTAAAAATAGACTGTACTAGTATTTGTAAGTGATATCCTTTTTGACTTTATATATTTCTATTTTTATATATTCTTCCACTTACATTTATTTGTGACATGTATTTATTTCTACTTTATATCTTAATGTAAATATTGTGTCACAAGATCTGGACTGCCTTACTAAATTCAAGACACCAACCTGACATCAGAATACTAAAACACAATAGAAAATTTTCTGTAGGCATTGGCATCTCAGGCTGGCTTTTTCATACATTCTCCTTTTTAGGACAAGAAAAATGTTGACAAGTTGTTTTTACTTTCACCATGGTTCCCTTGGTGCAGGTTTCTACTAGAGGTGCATCAGTCTTACAGGTTGGACAGACAGTGAATAACAGCAGTAATTGAATTCAAGATTATTTCTGGTGAAAAGCAAAATCTCGAGACGGAATTTTATAGCTACTGAATCAGCATAGTATTACAAGTATTAAAATCAATGATCACCCCCTATATTAACACAAATCAAAAGAGCAGCAATTCAATTGCTTTTATCTGAGCATATTAAAATAAAAAGATACAAACACTCCGATCATACCTCTACTAACTATGCTCCGATCGAACACCGATCCGCAATCATATTTTGCTTTTGTGTAGTGTCAAATGCTGCTCTCGTGTCAAAGCCTTCCGATCAGTTGATAGACTAATTAAAATTATCGGGTGGATAGTAAAATTTATCTACATACATTTTACTTACCATGTCAACTCATCCGAATCCTCTTTGCTTTCGATCTGATTCCACATCGCTCTAGCTGTACATTTCACTAGCGGGTTCTTCGATCGTCTCGTACTTTGGCTGGATTGTCGGTCGTAAACTTACACCAACTTCATCAGTCTTCAATCGAGGAACAAATGATATGGAAGGCAAATCTGGAAAATGCGTACTGAAAGAGTCTTCTGTAAAGTGATCTGAGCAAATTCGCGAATTCGCTGTCGCCGTCCAGTTCGCGCGTTTTTGTTTTAGAAAGTCTTCCAACTCTTTCCTTCGTCTTTTTTGCCTCTGATCGTGTGTCACCATGGAAGTGAATCTTATGCAGTGAAAATTATTTACTTGATGTGTTCGAACAATCATACAAACGCAGCGAAACGGCATTTTTCTTGAGCTTTAATGGGGTAGCGCACTTACTTCCCTGGCTTAGTGAACATGGACTGACTTCTGTGACGTCACGCATAATAATACAAAGGGCATGGGTCGCTCGTCCATATTACACAGGAAGCCCTAAAATGGTGTTTTTCCCAACTTTTCGGCCGAAAAATATAGACAAGATTAAATCAAAAACTCAAAATTTTATCGAAAATAGTATTTACTAGGCGTATATTTTTTACTAGGAATGCTAAAAATTATCCATCATAGGACCTTTAAGGCCTTACTTCATCGAATAAAAGCCTTTATTTAATTGCTCTTTTCTAATTTTGATATATTATTCGGAAACTCTATTGTAAAAGCTAGAATTCCTGTGATTTTGAGCTGAATCCGATGAGTTTTGACCATTTGACCCTCATTTGAACTTTGCATTGAAAACCTTGTCAATTCACAATCCAAAAATACATCAACTTTGAAACCGTTTTTCTCCAAAGCGCGGCAGTTTTTTTTCTAATAATTTACATTAAATAAAAGCCCTATGTTTGTGCTTTGAGAAACTACAAAGTTAAAATTGGGATCTAAAATAAATCGAACGGGAGCTGCTTTCCAAGTTGGCAAAAATAGACATCTTACTTGGTGAAATTACGTGACATGTTCACTTCCTGTCAGTCGTAGGTGATAACACGAACTCCCTGGTTCGGCTCCACTTGTGTTAAGATTTGTTTTTGATGAGTTTGTAAACCTTTTCTTTTATATTACATCAAAGCAGAAGTTTTTTAGCAAAAAATACAAGTCTTGAAGCACAGAAAAGACTGTTTATTTTCTTTGCCCAGTGTAGATTTACCTTTTGTAAATTTCTACAAACTGCAAAAAAAAAAAAAAATGAATTGTTTGGGCTTCCACTAAAACCGGTCAGCGTTTTCGCGCGCGATGGGCACGGACGTGCACCGGACGTACGTATTGCGGACACGCGGGCTTCCTGTATCGAAAATTCACCTCCATGTTTATATTTTCTTAATTCTGGTGCTCCGATTGCGCGGGCGTTCGGCCTGCGTGGAGCTCCGCTATGATTATTTCGTAAAACAATCATGATGTACTTGCGATTGGGATGTGTCGAGAAGCTAGTATTTTGACGTTTTTGTTGGAATTAGTGTTTTTGAATCTCTTGGCTTAAACTCGCAATTGCATTCAAATGTAGTTATGGTTCTTTCTTGATGATTTTTTATTTCAATCTGAAAAGAAAAAAAAATATTTGTAAATCCATGTCTGTGTTTTTTTTTTTTTTTGATAAACAAAGTTTAGAATCTTTATTGATATGGCTTGTCAATATTACCAGCATCAATAAGAACTGTACACCTTATTAATAATTCCGTTCGCCATTTTTAATTTCTAATCGATGACGTCAAGTGGTGGCTGACTTCGTCATTTCCAAGGCGATATAGGCGATTTTGCCGACATTTCGATTCAAAAATGTCCTAACTGGCACATTCATAGTTGAATAAGTCGAGAGGCTGCTGTGAAGATCAACCGATGTGAATTTATAATGAAATTCAAAGTACTTTTGAACTGATTGAAATGAACGATTTGGGAAACAATTCAGTAACACGACAAGCTACGGCAGATATTTATTGCATCAAAATTTCACTTCAATAGACTTATTTTTTGCATCAAATATTGAGAACTACACTCAAACAAAAATGATCAAATCACTTTGTTTATACAGGATTTGTTCTCATCGTGAATAATCTAGTTAATTTAGCTTCTGACGCGTCTTTAAATTGACAACTTGTAATGAAACTTGTCACAACAAGATCGATTATTTCAATCAGCTAGCTATAGTTTTGACTCAAAAATGTTATAATTACTATAAACCTTTGAGCGCATTGAACTCATTTTGATTTTTAATTTTTTTTTTAAATTTTTAATTGAAAATATTCTTCCAATGCGTTTAAATTTTCTGCTATCAGACTATAATGTATTTCAATATCTTACTGGCGATCCAAACTACCGATTTGTAGCCGTCTCTTTGGATATATCAAATGATGACGCGATGTCCTCAATAAAATTGCATAGAACGGAAATTAGACCATGTTCTGTTGATCATATTGTTCCCAATACTGATATACTTAAATCGTTTAAGGTGTTTTTTTGCTTTGGAAAAGATTTGAGTCGTATGTAATTGAAATGAAATCGCAAATTTGGTGATGCGCTTCAATCAGGCGAAAATACTCCTAATTTCGGCTATAAATTCACACCGCCTGAGCTTCACAGCCGTCCAACGGCCTATCCAGCTATAAATATATAAGTTAGGACTTGTTTGAGAATTAAAAATACTATAAGCATACCTTTTTCATCCATCGAAAAGTCGTCAAAATTGCACATATCCCCTTGTAAATTACTGAGCCGACCACCAGTCGACGTCATCGATTACAAATTCAAAATGGCGGCGGGAATTATTAAAAAGGTGTTGTATAGCTATCAAGTAGCAATCAATTATCTTTAAACCACTTTCACTTCATGCCTTGAAGCATTATTTGCCTTGGAATAATACTTCAGTGTTCTGATTGGACGTCACTTTTATTACACATTTTTTACTTCAGCTTAAATATTAAGTAGACACTTTTTTGGTAATCTCAAGATGAGTTCAGGTTAAAGGTGCTGTATCACATTTCCCGGCCTATCGAACATTATGCTATGGAATATACGAAACATTTCAATTGACATTCATTGACAATTGCCAGAGTTTGTACCTTATATAAATCCCACTCGTCTTTGGAGAGCCATCCTGTGTCTCCTTCAGTTCGTATTTTCATTTTGGTGATTGGGTTCAAATTGAAGAAGGAAAATGATGACGTATCGATGCTAAAACAAAGAGCACTGATTCGTTAGTCTGACATCATCATACTATCAAACATTGACAAGAAACAAATGCATTGTAGATTACAAACACTAGAACCGTGCAGTATAAATAGCACTAAATAGTGCTATTCCATGTTAACTCTTTTTTGTTCTTTGATATAAATATCGTGATATATTGCACGCATTTATCGCGCAAATAACACACGTGTGAAACAGTTAACGGACTAAAGCCTAGTTTCCATATAATCGCTCACGATAGGCAGAACGCTGAAATTACTGATGCGAAGATCGCTCTCTATCGCTGTCAATTGTTTCCATGTGTTTCGATCGCTGAAAAGTGTTTCCATATTATAGCTGACTATCGCTGACATTATTTTCAGAGATTCGCCGATCGTGAGCGATTATATGGAAACAATCCTTAATAGGCGATCTGCATTATGGCGTCATTTTACTACGACTGCCAGCATTCTTTGCGAATTCTCTTTCATATCAAAATTTTACATCTTTTTTGAGATAACAGGACAATTAGTGCTAATTGTGCTACAAAAAAAGTAAGCAAAGCATTCTGGTTGTTGTAGTATATGACGCTATTTTGCAAATCGCCTATTAGTGCTAACATTGGAAGTTACGAAATCACCTTTGCATTAAAAATTCGACGCAACTTCGGATTGGTATTTTTTGTTTGTGCTCTTGTTTAATTTGGATTGTACTTTGAAATAACCTTTAGAAATACATTTTTTAAACTATCAAATAAATTCTCTTGCATTTCATTGTTTTACATTTACGTACTGTGCTGTTACTCACGATTAGATTTTCTCATAGAAAAAAATAAGATCGTTTTAATGAAACTGAAATGAGATTTTGAATAAAATATAGGAAAAATATCCCAAAAGTTTGAAAAAAAAGGCCAATTTTCATTTAGCCAATCAGATCAAGCATTTAAACAATACACAATTAACACCTTTATGCATTCCACTTAAAATGCAGTAGGGCTTACAGATGCTTTCATTCTCTTCGTAATATTTGAAAGCTGTTTGAATGCTTTCAATTCAAGTTATTTATCTTGGCTATTTATCAAGAAAAGCTCAAGTAAACTGTTGAATTGTTGTTAATGGTCTAACTTCTATGCAGCATGTTCAAAGCCATCTGATGATTGACGTCTCAGAAAAACCCAAATGAAGTAAAGATTCGAAAGTCAACTGGTCGCGATACAACATTTTAGCTGTAACTATTTTGAAAGCATCT
Organism: Diadumene lineata; assembly: GCA_918843875.1. Taxonomy (NCBI): domain Eukaryota; kingdom Metazoa; phylum Cnidaria; class Anthozoa; order Actiniaria; family Diadumenidae; genus Diadumene; species Diadumene lineata. The sequence continues at coordinate 6,424,921 of OU974074.1, read as the reverse complement.
CACGCATAATCGTTAGTGATTCAACGTTTTTTAAATGATATATAAATATTTTCAATAGCATTATATGCAAACGCGCTAGTGACGATAAACGTGGTTCATCTGTAGTTTAACACTACTATATATAACAACGTCCGTCCCCCATTAAATATGTCGATTTATGATTGCAGCAAGTACGTGGACCCGTTTACTCTTGACTCTATCGTATACATGCAGCATGATACTCACTCTCCTTTTTCAAAATCTCCTTGTAGCACAATTTCGCCATATGACTTTTCATCGCCGAAATGCATTCCAGTGATAGTGGCAGTAATCTTTGAGTTTGTTCCAGCACCAAGTTTTGTTGCTGTATGCACAGTTATGTCGTATACAGCATCTGTTAAGATAAATGGACAAATACACAAATGAATAATATAAAACTTAGGTAAACCTGATAGCGGAGCTCCGTTTTAATGAAATGAAGTATTCATTCAATCATTCATTCATTCATCCACTTGTTCATTCACTACCAATTATCAAAATTTATTGTTGATCAATCAATCAATCAATCAAAAATGACTATAAATGAAAGCAAACAAATAAATGAATTAATGAATGAATGAATCAATTCAAATAATCATGAAAAGAAAACAGCAAGAAATTAGGCAAGGGATTTTTTTTTTTTTTTTTTTTTTTGTCATGTCATTTTCTTTTCATGATCAAATAATCATTTAATCAATTAAAATGGTCAAATCCTTATGCGTGCGACAACATTTTATTATACGCAAGAAATATGCACAAAAATGCGAAAAATATCCGACCGTATTTTGTTAGCATCAGTCAACTGGCGTCCTCTATGTTGTGATGCATGGTAAAAATCGTACTTGTCATTTAAAATTGATTATCCAATGAGAAAAGCACTTCTCGCTTTACGCTCTTTTAAATTTGAAATTATACAAATCGACAAAAACTTCACTTTTCTGGTGAAATGTGTAATGAATAACGACCCCCAATAACTTATTGGTAATCTAGCTATCTAATATTGCTGTACATTTTTAAAATATGAATACTGCGTAACTCGTTTTAAAAATAGCTAGTACATATGAACTTTTATTTCAATGTGAACTTTTGAAATTTCAAAGTTCAATGACGAATGCAAATGTTTTATTGCAATTCAATCACAAATAAAAAAAATGCAAGAATCAAATTGAAAACAACAACAACAAAAAAAAAACAATAAAAATCTCAGCGATGGAGAAACATCTTACAAAAAGAAGTAAATAGCTTGCTGGAATTATTGTAAGCAGCTTATAGCGGAACTCCGCGCGGGCCGAAGGCCCGTGCAAGCGGAGCATCGTTATTAAGAAAATATGGTAAACCATCCAGCTCATTTTAAATCGACCACAGGAAGCCCGAAATTCAAAAATTCGTCTGTCCGTCCGTGTACGCAAAATTTGCTGACCAGTTTTAGTGGGCGCCAAAACAATCAATTTTTTTTTCGCAGTTTACTGAAATTTTTATACAGTATGTGTTTCTACACTGGACAAAGAGCATAAAAACGGTAAAGCTAAGCTGACGGCTTGAAGAGGTTTGACTGAGAAAGAGAAACAAAGACCGCGGCGTGAAAAAGAAAAATAACTACGATTCAACGATGAAAAGCTTCAAAATATTTTCACTTACAAAATGTGTAAAAGTCGCTCGTGGCACTGTTACGCCACAAAATGTAATAACTCGCACAAAATGTAATACTGACACAAAAAGTGAATAAAAACTGACACAAAATGTAATACTGACACAAAATGTAATAAAAACTCACACAAAATGTAACAAACTTCCTAACAAAAATGTAATAAAATTTGACACAAAATGTAATAGCTTTATTAACGCAAAATGTAATAAATTTTGACACAAAATGTAATCAAGAAAAAAACTATATCACTTTTACAAAAATGTTATTTCCTTTAAAAGAAATCAACATCATATAATTCAATAGAACATATTTCAGTTGAAATGAATTTTTATGTGGAATCGCATGATCAAGTTTGAACATAATTTGGTATTATTATTTTCGTGAGGAAAAGGTAAAAACAAATAACACCCTTAATAACACTGGAATTAGCACTGAGATTTGGCGTTTACTTGAATAACATAGCATGTTATTTCAAAGTTTACGGTTGATGGCATTGTAAACAATATTTACTGTAAATCAGTAATAAAATTAAGAATTAAATTGTCCAGGTCTTTCCTTGAAAAGTGAGTAGTGGGGGCTTGGCTGTGAAACTGAAATTACCCTGGAAAGTAACTATTTATAACTATTTGTCACTAACAATAAACCAGAACACAATGAAACAATATTTATGAATGTACGTTCTGGTTAAGTGATAGTAACAAATATTTACTAGATAGTTACTTTTCGTTGGTATTTAGTTTGCTTTTATTTCGTGATTTTCCTGCGTTTGCTCTGGCTTTATTACATTTTGTGTCAAAATTTATTACATTTTGCGTTAATAAAGTTATTACATTTTGTGTCAAAATTTATTACATTTTGTGTTAGGAAGTTTATTACATTTTGTGTGAGTTTTTATTGCATTTTGTGTCAGTATTACATTTTGCGTCAGTTTTTATTACATTTTGTGTCAGTATTACATTTTGTGCGAGTTATTACATTTTGTGGCGTAACATGGCACTGTTTTTAACTATTCAAATGTGCTGTCATGCAGAGCTGTTACAATTTTATATGATACTTCATTGAATAGTCATTCAAAGCTGGAGATTTTACAAGTTGTATTTTCTGGAAGAGTTTATTTGACAAATTTGTCAGATGGTAAAAAAAGGCCGTATTCTTCGTGGATTCTTCTTGGCGTTTTTCAATCAATACTTATCGACTAATCTACTTAAAAAAAAGGAAAATACACGGCGACAAAAAGTTCATGAAAACAAAAACAAAACAAATATGCGTTGCATTTGCAGCAATTCAAAAGAGGTGAAAAGCAAGACGAACACGACTCACAAAGATATAATTTCACTCTGTCCATTCATCAATTATTACGGACAATTCATAACAAGGATGCTTTATGATCAATGCAGATTTATCAATTATTCACACCAAAAAAAACTTTTCATACAAGATGTTTGTCAACAGAAGAGGACTGCCAGTTCAGGGAGTGGATGGAAATGCAAATTTAGCACAGTGTGTGATCGAGCAACACGAGCTAGCCATTGCCGTTCTGTTGCAGTGTGAACTTTTTAGAGCCGGTGAAAATTTTTTTTTTACTTTTAAAATTCTAAAAACACGAACAAGCTTATTGTAATCAGAACTGAGCACGAAAATTTCAGTGGAAAAGCGACAGTACAGGCAAGAAACGTGGCGCCGGTATGTTTATAATTTTTTGACGACCTTTTTTGTCATCCATATATAAGCTGTTTGCAATAATTCTGCACGCTATTTAGTTCTTTTGTAAGATATTTCTCCATCGCTGATATCTTTATGTTTTTTTTTTTGTTGTTGTTGTTTTTACAGTGCAGACACTCCAACCGGGACCACTTGGCATTATTTATATTTTCTGAGCTTAAGTGTTATTGCTTCAAACCCTCTGAAAAAAGTAGGGTTCAATTTAAATACATTGAGTTATCAAAATAATATTTCTAATCGATTAACTTAGAGGATTCAGGTTTTTAAAGTCAGTTGCAAAAAACACAATGTGGTCCCGGTTGGAGTGTCCTCACTGCAACTTGATTCTTGTAATTCTTTAAATTGTTATTGAATTAAAATAAAACGCTTGCATTCGTCATTGTACTCATCTGCAAGTTGAAATTTCAAAAGTTCATATATTGAAATAAAAGCTCATACGTACAAGCTATTTTTTTAAACTAGTTACGCGGTATTCACCTTTAGTAATTTAAAATGCACAGCCGTATCATGTCCATTTCACCAGAAAAGGGAAATTTTTGTCGATTTTATAACATTATTTCAAACGCAAAAGAGCGTAAAGCGAGAAGCGCGCGCGGGGATTTGCACGTTTACAAAGAAGCCATGTTAGTGCTCAACAACATAAAGGAAGCCGACAGTTGACAGTTACTAACAAAATATGGTCGGATATTTTTCGCATTTTTGTGTATATTTCTTGAGTATAATAAAATGTTGTCGCATGCATGAAGATTTGAATATTTCAATTTATTATATGGTTATTTGATCATGAAAAGAAAATAACATAGCAAAAAAAAAAAAAAACGACTTTTACACATTTTGTAAGTGAAAATATTTTGAAGCTTTTAATCGTTGAATCGTAGTTATTTTTCTTTTTCACGCCGCGGTCTTTGTTTCCCTCTCGCCGTCAAACGTCTTCAAGCCGTCAGCTTAGCTTTACCATTTTTATGCTCTTTGTCAGTGTAGAAATACATTTTGTAGAAAAATTTCAGTAAACTGCGAAAAAGTTTTCGAGACCACTAAAACTGGTCAGCAAATTTTGCGTTATTGCACGCTGACGTATGTACGTATGTATGTATGTACGTTGTACGCTTCCTGTGGTCGATTTCAAATGAGCTCGATTGTTTTACCATATATTCTTAATGATGGTGCTGATTAGTTAGATAACTACAGACTAGAATATCGCTTACCAGTTTTTATACAACGATCTCCTACTTTGCTGTAATCGTTTTTACAATGACACGAATAGGAACCAGGTGTATTGGCACAAACACTATTAGCAGGACAGACAGCACCACGGGTACACTCGTCAATATCTACAAGAACAAACACATAACGAGAAGAATTAGACAGCGTTTACACGAAGCTGGTTATTTTTTATGATTAGCTGACTGAAAGAATAGCCGTTTAAGCAGCATTTTCATGTAAACGCTTATCTTTTTCCCATTGTTATCAGTAGCTTTACGAGCATTTGTAAGCATCTTGGTGACTGAATGTTGAAATAACAGAGCTTTCGAAAATAGCCGGCTAAGTAGCGTGTTAGGCCTACTACGGGCCCTAAGATCGCCTTAAATCGCCTAACCTTGCCTAAAATCGCTTAAGATCGCAAAAGATTGACTTGAGGTTTACACTCAAAAACACCCAAAAAAGGTTTTTAATAGAGGACAATATGAAAGATGAATGATTTTTGTAAAGGTAAAGCTGAGAGACGATGGCAACTACACGATAATTTACTAGAAGCCAGTCAAGGGTAGCGTTGATATATCCGTGGTAGCGATGAGTCTGGAGAGCGGCTCATTTGCATACAAAAGATTCACCCCCTCCCTCCTGGGCCCAAAAGAAGATAAGAACAAAATATGGGTCCAAACATAGTGACAGAGAGAGCACAAATAACTGGAAAATCCCGAAATATCATCCACCTGGCAACAAATTTGTTACTGGTGCTAGTTCTCTTTGCAACATTTAGCCCCGGAATTTGGGAACTCTGGGAGTAAACGATCGGGCATGCCCGTCGTATCTTTTAGGGGTAAAATTCATTGGTTTGGTATCTTTTAGAGAGGCAGCATGGCGGAGTGGTCAGAGTGTTGGTCTCGCAATCCGGCGGTCCTAGGTTTGATTCTCGCTCTGGCCACAGAAATTGTATTTGTCTGGGTTCCAATTTGGTCAAAATATAATTTCTCGGTCATGCTTTGTATATAGAAAACTGGTTTGTCTCCTAGCCAGTTGGGATTCTTAACAATAATATATTTGTATACCAACACTGAAAACCCCCGTCAAGGGATGTGTTGCAGACATTAACAACATGATTTAACATAACATAACATAACATAAAAAATTTGTGAAGCCACACCCAATTGACATACGTCCGCTATCTTTTAGGGGTATTTCTGAAAAATTCCGACAAGTTTCCCCGATCGATTAACTTCCCCCCCCCCCCCCCCCTGGCAATTCTGAAGCGAGCGGTATTAAAAGACTAGTATGACGCTGGCTGTTACTGATTTATCAGTGTTTAATCAATCAATGTCACATAAGGACGTACCTTGGCATTGTGGACCATGGAATCCTTTCAAGCACTCACAGCTATGACCACCAGTAACAAAGTTAGGATGACAGACACTGTTTGCATGACAGGGTTTGACACTGCAGTTATTCTTGTTGTGACAATAGAAAAATAATAATAAAAAAATGGACTGATTAATTCATTGTTAGGTTATTCATATACCGGAGAAAGAAGTCTGTTCATGTAATTTACGCACGGAAATTCCATCTAAGAAAAACATATATTCGCGTTCCTGATTGGACGTACGACTATTCTACTCACTAATGCAATAGAGTAGATTGCAATGCTTGTAGATCAAATGCTTGGTGGGTTGCATTTACGTCATCAAAAAGAGATCATCCCGAAATAAGAACTTGATTATAGTTTGAGTAGTTTCATATTAAAATATCTGTAAAACTATACATTTCTGCAAGATTTGAAGTCAAAAAGTGTTTGTTGCGAAGATAACAATTGTTCAATTTCCGAAATTTTTAGTAAGAATCGAAAGCATGGAGCCGCCGTTTTGGAAAAACAAACAATAAAATACAAGCAAAAATGTCGTTTAAGTTAAAATCACCATTAATAAACAATTTTATCATATTGCTATCCATAAAATACCAATGGTTATCATATATTTCTCCATAAAATGTTTCCAATATTTTTCCTTTTCGAAAAACTGATATTTTCACACGCTTACCTTTGTTGCGAAGTATTCATAATCCGTTTCATTTAACAAATCGTACGGATGCTGAAAATGATCAGAGTGGTTGATTTCACAGCTTGAATTCACAGCTCTGTAGTTGAATGATTGACATCTGTCATTCATGTAGCAATAGAGTTCACAGTCATCACTGGAGAAAGCTGTCATTGTGGAGGTAACATGGTGTTGTAGATACCTTCCATTTTGTTTTGGATAAAACAGCATTTTCTTACACCCCGTTCCATAACAGACTGTGCGTATAGATACAAGTTTATCATGAGTGTGATGGTTTATACAAATGGATAGTGTCTCAGATGAAAAAATAAAAATAAAAATCAATCAACCAATCAAACACTTAAAGAAATGGCTCAGCTGGTGTAAGCTGGTGTTAACCCATGTATAGCATTATACAACAATATGTATTCTGTATGTAGAAATTATAGCTATAAAAATATACAGCAATGCTTGAAATGATTGTTCAGTTGAGATACTGATTTAGCGAATAGCAAACCATTTGCATATCTCATAATATTTATATTTTTTAAAGAAATGACGAGTCAAAATGTACAAAATAACTTCATCGCATAAATATAATGAACTATGTAACTATATAAAATGTGCAGCTTTGTATTTAAAACTAGAAAACTTAAAACTTGATAAATGTAAATGACCTTGTTATTCGCTAAATCAGTATTTCAACGGGACAACCTTTTCAAAAATAGCTGTATGTACAATCTTGTTTCTAATGTATTGACTGTGAACAACTCTTGAAGCTACTAGGCCTTGATAAAATAAATTGACTCATATTTAAATAAAGAAAAAAAGATATTGAATAATGATCATGAAATAACAATACAAATATATATAAAAAGTACAAACAAAAAGAAAATATGATTTAAAAAAATTCAAGGCAGAGAACAACCGATGTCTTTTAAAGTTTAAAAGACTAAGAGAAATTACAAAATTTCTTTTTGAATCTTCTGCAGTGAAGTTTAGCATGTTTTCGGGGAATTTTTATTCAGCTGCTGGGAATACTGCAAGACTGCTTTAAAATAAATAAATGCAAAGGTCTAAAGTCAGTAAATGTATGTTGTTTTTAAAAGGAGACATTATTGATGACAACCATCCCTTGTTATACTTTAAAGAGTCATATAAACAACAAGGTTAACAGGAAAATCTAACAATAAGGCAGTACTTGATATACTTACAAGCGCGGAGACACACTATGATCCAATAAACTAGTGTTATAAAATTGCTTCTGAACATAGTGCACAGCAACGTGGTAGAATTGAAGAAATAATCTACTCAAAGCAAAAAAGAATATTTTTCGTGTACCCTGAACGACAGCAGGTTGGCATTTGACTTCAAATGTCTACAAACCATAGTCTTCCTTATTATAAACTTAATTTCGAGTGCTAGTTTTTGTAGTCAGCTATGCTAACATCTGGTTAAACTGTTCAGATTTGCGTCAGACTGGCAGGTACAACAAGAGCTGGTTGTCATTAATAATTGATCCTTGAGCAAATAAGTGAATTCAAGGCTACGGCACAGTTAAATTAAAGTGTCATATAACTTTTCTAAAAAAAAAAGAAAAATATGACACGTAATGTTACCATGAATATACATGATATACATCATTTTATAGTTCATTCGACAAGGATAAGGATAACTAAAAAAAGAAATGAATATGCCTATTTTGAGACTCACATTCACTTCATGAGATACTTCGGGCTCTCTATGACGTTACTTGATTCCCCGATTGTTTTCAGGGGTGTCAGCAAAAATGCCTGCGAATAACCTTAACGTAATTCCAGATTAAAACAAGCTACATAATTTTGATGTTTTGCGCGAGAAAAAGAACTTCGAGTTGAGGACGACGACGGAAAATAAATTATTTATAAAAAATAAAAAAAATGAGGCAAATCCGTAATTGCTCAGCACAGTTTATAATCGACTAAAAATTAGTAAAAAAAGTTTTAGCCTCAAATGTGCTTTAAACAAATATCTTCTTGTGATATCTAATAATTCTGCCACAGAGATACCGGGCCCTTGTTACTGCGCATCCAGCTTGCGCATGTAAATGCAAATAAAATTTCCTAAGCAGCTAAAATGAAACAGCACGTTTGATGGACATTTGCAGACGTTGTTAAAAAAACTGTGAACGCTGCATATGGGCCTTAGTAAAAGTTAGTGTCCATGTCCGCGCGGCCAAAACATCAAAACTTTAAATTTTTTAGTGCGAGAAAAGAAGCTCATTGTAGCGATTGTCCTAAATTTTCAGCATTTTCACAACTCCACTACAAGGAGTTTTGCCTTGAGAATTAACTTTTCACTATTTGCAAAAGATTTATAGTTTTTTCTCTAGGTATGTGTTCTTGACTCAACACCTACATGGTTCGAAACAGGGGATGTTTTGTTTTTCTTCGACAAACGAATCTGAGTAATTTTAATTTATAAGTAGGTTTTCTGAAAAAAAAAAAACGCGCGAAAGGCTTAAAAGCTTTTTTTTGACGCCTTCATAACTCGACACCGCGTTTTTTAGCAATTATAATAGTAATAATAATCTCAACCTAACTAAGTACTAGCAAATAAGCAAAACTTTAACTGTAAAATAATTTTCGGACCCTTAATGCTACTTTGTCAAAATACTAAAATAATCATTACCTCGCTTGGAGTGTATGTAAGTAAAAATATCATCTCAGCGCGATAATCAACTAAAACAAATGCTTCAATTGATAACTAGTATATTCGCCACTAATATCGTCATGTTGTTCATTGATTAATAACTGAATTTATTATATGACCGTGAATCTTGGAGTCTGGACACTAGCAAATGGAGCAATCTGATTGGTTATACGCGCTTGCCGACCGTTTAATATCCCCCTGTATTAAGACCGCGGACCGATCGACTGAGTAGCTGGCCTTTTCACGATTGAACATCTGATTGTTTTTTACATTTTCGAAACATTTTCATGGGAGAAGAGGTCGTTGATGAGAATAAAGACCACACAAAATCCCATTCGATGTGTTTTTTATCATTATTAATATTTTTACCGCAATTTTTGTAGTTTTTCTCCACTTGTTTTTTGTTTACTGTCAAAACGTCCTGTTCAATACAATCGGTCGTCCAAACTTCACAACAAATCACACACTTTGCACCGAAATATCAATCCAGCTTTAGTCGCGAGTGCTTATATTCACAAGAAAGATTCTTCGTTCTATAAACTTTCTTCCTTTCTTTGTTAAGAATTTGATTTTAGAGTGTTCAAAAATACATCCCAAAAGTCGCCACAAAACGACTGCAATTAATCGCTAAATCCAAACTAGACCAAAACGATATCATTTCAAAACAAACACAAGTTTAAATTATTACTCGTAATTGATAATCGACAACCGAAACAAACAAGTTTGCTTGACCAAAATTATGCCAATTTCAAGGTTTGGATAATTCCGACGAAAAGAAAGAAAAACAACCAACAGAAACGATTTGCCAAATCATGGCAGCATTTATTGCATTAAGTTTCTTCCATTTTCTTAATTTTCTTTGATAATTTGTCCATTTACACATTTTTGCTTGAAAAAAACGTCTGACTGGCAGCATTTTCAAGAGTTTGTCAATCAGCGCGCGTTAAATATCGTGATTGATTGATTTATTTTATTCAAAAAACAAATTTTTTTCTTGTTTTTTAATTAAAAAAGGTCATATAATAAATGCCTTATTAACCGAGATTGGTAGGTCTGTACAGGACAATCTTGACCTCGGTCGGGTACTTTTCGACCTCGATCAAGATTCTCCTGTACAGACCTCCCGCTCGGTTTATAAGATCTAATTATTTATTCAGCCGAAAGAAGAAATGTTCAAATTGAAATTTTGTTATAAATGGTGACAGATGCAAAGATTGAATGATAAGCTATAAAAAAAAACCCGGTTTAAACAAGTTTTAAAATGAATTATTAAATATTGATCAATATACATTTGTTTTCTCTGCGCACAAGAACAATTACAAAGCGAATTAACTTTTTTATTTAACAAATACTGTAATTGTATTTCCTTTTATTCTTATTTTATTTGTTGGGTCTATTTCAAGCACATTATTATTACCTAAATGACAAATAAAAGAAAACTTGGAAACAAAGATGACAATTTTGAATATTAAGATTTAGCTCAGATCTACCTTTTATATTAATTATCACTTCTCATAAAAAAAACTCTTTTTTTACAATTAGCAAATTGGTCAAAACAAAAAGTCTTAATGAAACACAAAAAAAAAACAACAACAAAAAAAAAAAAAAAAAAATTATTTGTTGTTGTAATTTTTTTCCTTTGGTAAATCGGTTAAAGCTAGCCAACGCTCCAAGCACACAATAACAAGAAATACAGCAATATTAATTATGCAAATAACTGCGAACCTTGTCTCTTGCTATAGGAACAGCCTTGGGCAATAAAAACATTAATCTATAACAAAACAAAGTTTAATCGAACGTTTTTACTGCAACAAAACTATGACAGAGAAATCAATTCATATTTAAAAAAATCAAATTAATTTTAGTTTCTAGTCAACTTACTCCGACGAAGGTCTATCGTCCGAAACGTCCTTTCATCTACGGTGTCAATATTACGAACTATTATATTTTCACTTACGAATTCTAAGTAATTCCAATCAACATTAGTAATATAAATGATCTAAAAATGAGATTATAAATCTTGGACCTTTGCAAAGCACTGCAAATTGCATAGTGAATTTGCTCGGGGAAGTTAAAAATGATTCTTTTAAACTGTAATAAAAGTGTTAAGGAGCTCAAACAGTTTCTCAAATTATTTTTGTCCTATCCTTATATAATGTGGTGTGATTTGAAAATATTCCATTTTACTTATCATATATTCTAATAAACAGTGACAAACCAAAAGTTAATTCCCAAAACGAAAACATTTTATAACTTTTTGGAATCTATCCTTAACGTGTCGCCAAGATCTCTTTGAGTCAATCGAGATATAAAACGTTGTTAACACTATTGTTCAACAATAGCTCCTCACTACTCTACAAATATAATTAATTTTAGTTGGACATTCACCAGTATTTTATCAAATATTTAGATTGTATGAAATTAAATGACGTGATGTATATGAGTGGCGATAACTAATTAAAAAGGGTCATAGTTTTTTTCAAGAACATTCAATTCGAAATGATAACAGTAAAAAATGAAATAGATGGACATGAAAGTGTTTTAGCTAGCTAGATACTTTTGAAATTTTCACAACTAATACGAATATATAATATAAAAGCGCACTAGTTTAGAAGTGAACAACATCTGCAGTGGCATTAAAAACTAATCTCGTGGAATTCCTGTTTTTTTTTTGTGGCCGTGAGAGCTTGGGTACCTTATAGCGTTGCCAATCGAGAATGGTTAACCAATCAAGAATCGAGTGCTGTCTATGTAATCTCTTGGTCACCGGTTTACTAAATAATAAATCAAATTTTAAATTGTTTTGTAGCTGTCACCGAGTTATTACTCAAGTTAATAGCATACCAAGCTTGATAGAGAAAATATTCAGCCTTACCTTTTCATCAATTTCTGCTGCATTCAAGTTTGTTTGTCTTCAGAATGTAGATATCGTCACCTTCAAATCAATGATATTTATCTGTCGTCGGCTTACGCATCTAAATTAAAATAAATTTCCAATTGTACGTTGTAATTCTAGAAATTGTTACTTTTAGATTTGCTGGATATTGCCTTGAAGATATGCTTAAAATTCTAAACTGTTTATTTTAACTGAACACTCCTCCTTGTTTACGGTGTACTTATACTACTTTTTTATACTACTTAATGTATTTTTTTAATGGGATGTCAGGATGGATTTGTAAAAAAAGAAATAAATAAACAATAAAAATCAATGTGAAAGCAGTTGTAAGTTTTCAATCTCGTCGTGAAAACGATATTTTCACAAATAGTGTTCAAATGCTTATATTGTTTAGTTTCTCATTGAATAGGTCAGATGTTGTGTGATTAATAAATATCAAGCAGTCAAAAACGAAAGGAAGCAAGGGAAGCCGACCTTTGTCAATATCAATGATACTTATATGAATGGGCGGTTAGAAAAACTGCAAGTATTCGAGCCAAGATGCTATAAAAGCAAGGAAAAGATGGTTACCACTCAGTAATTTTACAATTTGAAATGTCATACAATTTTTGCTTTATAATATATTTAGTTTTGTCACAAAGGCTCGCTTATAATAGCTATTCAATACCACTAATAGATGTAAGTCAACATTTTTGCGCCATTGAAAGCCACTTAGTATCATTCCCAAGTCCGTTGTCTCATGAAAGAAACGATAAAAGGCCAAAGAAAGATAAAATTTAAGCGTTTCAGACAACTCTAAGTGACACTGGAGCTATCCTATTGTAGTAAAAGAGCAAAAAGGAATTCACAATAAAACTTAAAGTTTGCAATTCCTCTTGCCATCTCTTCAATACGATATTGAGAAAGTCCTAATAAGTGTTTACTTTCCTGAGTAAAAAAAAGAACAAAAACCAACCGTAATGAAAAAGGCAAAAACAACAAAGAAAAATCACAATATAACTTGAGACTCTGCAGTTCTCATATGCCAATTAACCTTCTCTTCAGTTCAAAGAGTTTTCAATGAGGAGGAGCACTTTATAAGAGCTTACATCCCTGTCAAAAATCATCAATTTGTTGCTCGATTACAAGAACACAGTTGCTACATACTGACGGCGTAGCAATGTCAGTCCAACAACCAAGTTTTTGCTATCAAATTGTTTTGATCCTTCTTTCGAAAGTCGTATTGCTTGGAGTGCAAAGTTACAACTACACTTGCCCTTTAAAACAACAAGGAACCTGTAGTTTCAAAGAAAAAGGAGCCAATGCTTCTTGCAAACTAAGCCACATTTGTCATCTGAAAGACATGCTGTACAACCAAGAAAAAGTTACCTATTTGTAAGTTTTTGTTTTCAGTGTTTGGTGAACGGAGTTGTAGAACTGTTATACCTCTTCTGTTCGTCAGACTTGCTGTGGTTAATCATTTTTATAAGATATCAAAGCATTAATTAATTATTTTTGTTCATAGAGACCTTTCATTCAACAATATTACAATTATCACCAGTAGAGATGCTTTTTCTGGAATGAAAAACCTCCAAATCTTGTAAGTATTTGACAATGCCTTTTAATTAAAAGGAGATCCTTAATTTTCTTTTTTGAAGTTTAATGAAAGGCAACATCTGTCAGGTGTGGAAATTGCTCTTGTAAAAAACCGTTTAGCGAAAAAAAAAGCCCAGGTACTTTTTTGTTAACAACTAAAAAAAACGAAAACAAAATTTGGCTAAGTTTCATTTTGAGGTACTTAATCTGATTACCAGATGTTTGCTTTTATATATAAACTCCATGCACATGGTTTCTTTTGAGTTCTACAACTTCTCAACCGTACCCCAAGAGTTTATATATGATCAAGGCTCCGTTTATACAAAAGAAGTTTTAATTTATTTAATATCGTTCTTTTTACACAAAAAAGTCAGAATCTGAAATTTAAATTAAAAGTTAAACAGTTTCAGAGGATGAGTTTCTGATGATAAAATAAATGCATGAGCCATTCTATAGCCCCGCAGCATTCCCCATCCCCTCCACCTCTTGCCTTAGCGTGGCATAGCTAGGTATTTAACTTAAATTTCACATTGTTTGAATGCTCCAGAACGGGGGGGGGGGGAGCACTTCCTTTCACTCGTGTCATGTCAAATATTGAGCGGGGTGTACGTCAGTAGTCCTTTTTGGTCAGCGGATATTTTAATCAGTATTTTGCAAAAAAACGTTCGTACGTGCTACTTGCAAGCTGTGTAGTCTTGCATTTTTTCTCAACTTTTCATTTCATAAATATTAAATGAACACAATTCCAAGAAGAAGGGTTTAGATAGTGAGAAGCTGCGAGAGAACGTAGATGCATCCACAGATGTTTATATCAATCAATCAATCAGTTTAGCATATTGTGGCATGAAAGTAATATTACACGAAAACTCAGCTAGCAGTTCCAAACAATTTACACTGATACGTACAATGTACAAATATTATAACAAAAATTATAATATATTTATACAGAGTAGACAGAGCACCCTGCGGAGATTCCGATATTAAACTAGTGAAAGATTCACGACAAGTTTCTACCTCTCATCTTCAAGATCGCCGAGAATACCTTAGAACCTTTTCAAAATGTTAAAAGAATGTCAAAGAAGAGTTAAAAAACCCAGAAATTCCACTTAGTTCAATTATTTCACCGAAATATAGGATATAAGAAATAACCACCGAGTAGAAGCAGTAGGGAATAAGTACTTGTTTCTACTTGTTTCTTGTAATAAAGAACTATCCTCTGTGCCAGAATGATAAATTAAAGGAAGATGTCCTATGGTATAAAAATGGTCTACCAACCTCCCAAATGACTCATACAACTGCTACTCACCGCTTATCGCTGCTAATCAAAATGCTGGATTCAAATGAAACTTGACAACCCTGTATCTAACAATATATTTTCTAATAGGTAACTCATTATGTGAATATTTTCCCTCTTCACACGTATTATATTAAAAAAATGAATAAACAAATAAACAAATGAATAAATAATTAAATATAAAAATAAATAAATAAATAAATAAACAGACAGACAGACCGACAGACAGACAAAAGAGAGACAGACAGACAGACAGACAGATAGATAGATAGATAAATAAACAAATAAATAAATAAATGGAAAAATAAACGAATGAATAAATAAATAAATAAATGAAAGACTGAATGAAGGAATGAAATAATTAATAGACTTATCACACTTTCGTTGATAGTAGCTGATATCTTCATCTCAATGCTTTCCAGGTCTTTGGCTTACAATAAGATTGAAGTTCTCTATTACATTACCTTTGAAGGTCTTAACAATCTCACAGTTCTGTAAGTAAACAAACTTTTGTTGCTTCTTGCATTGAATCCTCGAAATCATAGTAAAACATATTAGTATACATAGCACTCAGTATCTTTCACGTGATCGGTCGGTAACCTACAAATATTTCTGAACATGGGCATCTGAATATTACCTGTAGGTATTATTGGCGCGGTTTTATAGCGGGATTGCAATTTTCAGTCATGCACGAAAAATTACACACACTTCTCGCTTTACCGATGTGTGTGAAAAAGAATGAATAAAATTACGTAATGACAAAGATCCGTTAAACACAAAAAGAGCGAAAAAAAGTTGCAAAGGAGCAACAAGAGTATCGTTGAACCTTAAGTATTTCTGCGCTACGGCTTCATCTAATAACAGTCAAGATGACATTGATAATAACGGATCAAAAGCTCTTTCAATAATTGCTCAAACTTCTTTTCTTTACTGGCAGAAACCTGACAATGAATAAATTGAGGTGGTTCTCAGGTAACCTATCAGGTCTCTTACCATCCATATCGACCATAGACGTAACAGGTAACTCAAAGTGGAAACCAGATAGACAGCTCCTGCTCAAACTGCCCACCCTCCAACAGCTTATTGGATGGCCCAGATCACCAAAATGTCGACAGTGTTTATTCGAAAGAAGCAATATTAGGCTTAATTGGTTCAGGGTGCATGGAGAGAAGGACCCTGGTTGTGAAAAATTTATTTCAACATTGAAAAATAATTCTTATTTAATGCCAATGTTAAATAACACACCTTTTAAATTGGTTTGCAAAAGCAATACACAGAAGTGCATCAGCAGTCAATACATACATATACGACACAATAAATGTTGGCATACGTCAGTTATGGTTATAAATGCTCAATCCTTGTTAGGTTGTTTGGCTGCTATTTTAAACCTTGTCGTATTTCTTACCATTTTGACATCTAAAACTCTGCTGAAAAACGTCTCTATGCGATTTGTGTGCAATATGGCATTCAGTGATTTCCTTATAGGTATATACATTGTCATCATAACTATATATTTAAATAATGACTTTCATTACTTATATAAGTCTTCGGATTTGCATTGTTGGAAGATTGGTTTTCTTTGGATGCTTGCCGAATGGGGTTCAGTTGTGACAACTTTCTTTTTAACTCTTGAAAGGTATTTTGTAATCGTGTACAGTTTTAAGCCAAGTCTAAGAATTACTGGAAGAATGTCAGTTCTCATAATTATTTGCAGCTGGTTGCTTGGGTTATTTATCACTATTTACGCCATTTATTACAACTTTTACTTACACAACTTGTTTTGTACACCAATTACTTCAAATACAGGAAGTCCTCACCCTTTTTTCTTTACTGTTTTTTTGTTATCCATAGCTTTGACATTGTACTTACTAACTTCGTTATGTTATCTTCATGTCTATATATCTGCAAGGCGCACAGGTCGTAGTGCCGGTGTAAACAGAGAGACTAAACTTGCTAAAAGAATAGCATTGTTGGTTTTTACAAACATGTTCTTTTTTGTCATACCAATATTCGTCATCCTTATCCTTGCTGTGTCTGCAGTTCCAAATCATGAAGAACTTAGAAAGTTTATAAGCACTCCCTTCCATTATTATATTTTCAATGTATTGCCGGTGTTGTGTTTGAGTCTCAACTCGTGTTTGAATCCTATTTTGCATGCTCTACGCAATGACACATTCAAAAGGGTCTTAAAACAACATGCATCTGGTTTTTTGCGAAAATCACGAGGATACTTTGTAAATAAGAGTAACAGAACGTCAACTAGTGAAGAATAACGGATTTTCATTAGGGGTGTTAAAACCTTTTTTTTCTTAAAAGAAACAATGTTCATTGACATAACGTTTTGTATGCCATAGTTTCTTGGAAAGTCATACAAAAACACATGCAAACAGCACGCTAGTGGAATGGTATTAAATATCAGATTGGCACTCTACTATTAGTTAGTAACTAATTAGATTTTATTTCATGGAAATTGTTTTACCACTCTTTCTAATGTTAACAATACATGTATTGTTTGTGTCAACTAACGTATCAAGTCGATAGACTTCGGCCTTGTCCACACGTAGCCGTAAATTGTTGTATCCTTTATTATTTTAACGGATACAAGAGGTTTTGCGTCCAGAAGCAGCGTATTCGAAGCGATTTTATTGTCCACGCGTATCCGAAAATTGTTTGATTCGCTTTGATGTACCGGTAGAACCGAACCCTTTGAACTGAGAGTTTGTTGAGCTTTTAAAAAAATAAAAAATAAAAAAATAAAATAAAAACAACTTATTTTTGTAAATTCTTGTAAGTAATAAGAATGTCTAAAACATCACGTACAAACAAACAACGTACACAGATATGTTGATTAGACTTTTTATTACACTACAGTACACTAGGCGACAGGTCGCAGCGAGTTGTCCCAATTTTCCCCGTGTGTAAAAAGTATTTTTGCTGAAAATTGTTGTCGCCGCGACAGAATTTTGTCGCTGCGACTTGCCGCATGAGCTCCAACTGGTTAGATTGTTGAACCAGTGCACACTGAAGTGACCTGTCCTGGGACAAGTCGAAAAATAAACAACATTTTTACCCTTTAGTTCATAAATTTCTACTCTAAGTCGTGTGGACGCAAGCCGTATTCGTAAAAAAATATGATTACGAAATTTTTTTTGGCTAGGCGTGGTCTTGGTGATTTCAATATCTAGTCCTATTTGAAATCCCTCGAGAATTGGCTTTTTACTTCCCTCTGTGGGGTCAGTTAATACATAAACGAATACTCTTTGCTTTTGTTTCGGGAAATGATTGTCATTAAGTAACGTTCCGAGTAAGAACTAGTGTAGCAAACGGCAATGGAATGCATAAAGGTGTTAATTGTGTATTGTTTAAATGCTTGATCTGATTGGCTAAAACAAGAAAATTGGCCTTTTTTCAAACTTTTGGGATATTTTTCCTATATTTTATTCAAAATCACATTTCAGTTTTATCAAATCCATCTTATTCTTTTTCTATGAGAAAATTTTACCGTGGGACTCACTATGAAAAGCAAGCGTCTCCTAGCCATTGTTTTGAGCAATTCTGATTGGACAAAACCATTAAACACAAAAGAAACACTGTCTTGTAAACAGCATTTTGTAGATTATACTTAAGAAATGTGTAACCCTTAGCTAGATACATCAATATAGTGAAAATTAAAGAATTTCTACGTGGGGAAATTTTTTGGCGCAGAACAATAGAAACCTCACTAGTTTTTACGCGTATTGTTACTTAAATAAAACAAGCTACTCTGTTGTCACATTGCTGTTGTGTATTGTCATTTATGCAAATTTACCACCTTAACTTCAGTTTTATAGTGTACTTTATTTCAAGGTATTTATTTTAAGTACTGAAAGTGTTTTAACCCTCCGAATGAAATTTTCTTATTTTTTCTACTCATTCACAGCAATTTAATGAGCTAAGAATATACGGTAATATGGGCGTTAAAAAAAACAGTTTTTGTTTTTGTCTGGTGCGTCTATAGCGGAAATGACATCACCTCATACATCTAACAAGGGCATTGGGCAATATACGGTTTAAATATTTCCGGTTTGAGTTGAGTTTCATTTTAAAACATGTCACATTGCAGGCTATGTTTATGGTTATAATCTTAAGAAATGAGTTGATATACCATTGCGCTGCTCTGTTGAAGAGGATAGCCGGATGATTGAAAGATTACCTTTGTTCAAAATACTTTTTGAAAATGACCAAAGTTCGGACGCTAAAGATAGACACCCTAAAATACCTCATTTGAAAGCTGACAATGAGTAAAGTTTACTCATATCCATTGGAAGGGTTATAACCACTTAAACGAAGGTGTGCTTGTGTCCGTGAAACAGCTCTCATTACTCAGTGAGTACAAATTAACGGTTTTGCTATTACTTAACCGTGATGCTGGTGAATGGAACACCATAAATCATATCAGAAAACCAGCCTGGGACAATTGCAATGGATTCACATGCAGTATTTAAAATTATCTTTGGGGCCAACTTGAATCGTGCTGTATTAGTGCAACATTTCCTACAATAAAATATCAAAGTGTTCTTTTGGGTTTCCTGTTTATTCTAACCAGGAGGAGAGAAACCCTGCTGACGAATGAAGTCAATTTACTCACTTCAACATTACAAACGAATGTAATTACAAAAAAAAAAAAAAAACATAAAAATGCCGATTGGTTTTTCTATGGAGATACTTGCATCATTATAAAATCTATGACTACTGTGACTTTTTTGTTTTGTTTCGAGGGTTTATGCTCCAGGCACTGGTGTACTAACAATAGGACATTCTGGCCCCTACGAGGCTTAGTAGTACACCATGGACCTCCGGCTTAACATCCTTTTCCCAGATGACATGAAATTCTAACCATATTTGCGATGTAATTACAAAGGCAGCAATTTATCCTCAATTGCTTTCATTAATTCATAATTTGGTTCGGCCACAGTGATCGAACCTGTAACCTCCCGCAAAATAGACCGCCAGTCAACCAACTGAGCCAACCGGGCTGCAGTCATTGTGACGTCACAGCAGTCCTAAATGGAAATAAATTGCCAAAACTGCGTCCTATGAAAATGGTTTACTACAACACATTAACGTCATAGGCAGTTTAAAATTGAAAATTGTTTTGATTTTGACCTTCACACAAATTATAAATCCTTCGCTTTGTGTAATAGCCGGAGTGTAATTTAAGTTAGATATAACCACCAACCCAAGTATTCGTTGTTGATGTGGAACTTGCAATACATGTGTTGTTTGGGTTTACAGCCCCATAAAATCCAAAATTGTCCTCGTTAAAAACAAGGTCTTTGGGAGGAGCATTCCCACATCCAGTCCACGAACTCGCGGAAGGATCGGTGTGAAATATCTCACCAGGGGGCTGCCACCAAGGTACTGCTTGATTTTCATACCTAGAGCCATGGATGATCATCAACTCGACTTGCTTGCAAACTCCGAATCCCTCAAAGTTAAGAAAATTCACATTATCAAATCTTCCTCTCACGTAGTCTTTGTAGCTCAGTCCCGCTGCCTGGAAATTGCAAGTGATGCGCCAGTGAGTGGATACGGATTTCATGGCTTCCATCTGTTCACGTGACATCCTGTACGATTTAAAGTTGGCTTGGTATTGACTCTTTGGATCATTGATTGAATATGGCTGGCGAAATGCTGCATTATTGCTGAAGGACATTGACTGGATTAGAGTCCAAACAAAACGAGATTCTGTTGTAAAATCACAATACACTGTATACGGTAAATGGCTTATTTTTTCTCGCACGTCGTATAGCCCATTCTCTAGTTTGGTTTGGTTGAAGGAAAGATAGTCAAAGCACGTATACGGACCCTAGAAACAGAAAATATTGAATTAATAAATGAAAAGATTGAAATAGCAATAAATCCTAATAAATAAAAAAAGAGAACATTCAGTTAAATCCATACAAAATGTTTTTTTTCGGAAGCAGCTGAAAAACTTGTCCACGCTTTTATGATAGGACGATTTGGTTACTGTAATATTTTAGTCTTTTGTATGGGCTATGTGTTCAGAACTGTGCTGTGAGGTTGATATAACACACACCTTGATTCCATCACTTTGCTCCTACACTAAAGTCATTCCAAATGATGTTTTTTTCCCGGCTCTCGGGGCAAAAACCTCGCATTTAAAGGGTTCATTGTATATATTGTGTTGCTTCCAGTGAAAAAGAATGGTTAAAACCAATGACACGATGATACCTCAATTTCAATTGTTACACAGCAGTTCAGATCTCTATTGCACATCTTTTTCTGTGTATGGTCCCTATGAAACTGCCGCCTTGTCAGCCGAGTAGACCTGTTGGCAATGCAACTTTTTCGAAAAACGTCTAAAGAATTCTTTTTTCGCATTTGAATAAAATACTAAATGATTATGTTCATTCTTTAAAACTGACGTATTAATTTTTCATCGGGGAGATTACATGGATTTAAGAGTCTATTTTAAAGAGCACAAATGAACCTACAAAAGTTTAGCCGAGTTTGGAATACAGTGTATGGTTTTTAAGACATTGTTGTATGGCAGTCTTGAGAGAATTCATTAATTTTGAAACTAATTCTTTCATTTTTCTGGACCATACTCGCGAATCGATTTGTTCGGAAATTTAGACTGAACTTGCAAATTTCATTCACAAATTCTCTTCGATAATGAAACTGTCAACTTTGAAATCAAGTTCAAAGTCCCAATCTTATCTAACAGCCGGAGTTGGCAACGTTTCGTGAAATCCTTAATAACTATTTTTATATGTGACCTTACCTTTGTTGAAAAAAAAAAAAAAGAAAAGAAATTTATGAAACGTGTTCTTACTTGTTCATTTCAATTATACAATAAACAATCGTGAAATTAATTTCTTATGATAATGACTTTTCCACAAAAACATTTCCAATAAACCTGAATAACAGTGCATCTTGTTTGAAAAGTTTTATTTGTTGATTATCGGAAGACACGATTGCTTTTCAAATTTGGTTATGTATTCTTACCTTTGAATTAACTTCTCCAAAAGCAAATCCCATCTTCAGTACAAGGCGTTTGGTCAACTCATTGCGACGATAGAAATGGAAGCCTTTAAAGACTTCACACAGTCCATGGGCAACTGAAATTTGGTAGTTAAAATAAAAGCAAAGCGACAAACGCAGACAAGTCAACGCACACTCAAGTATCCCGTCAGTTTGCAAACTCAGAAACGGAGTTATCGCGAGGGCGTAGTTCTGGCGAGTTTCTGTGAGAAGATCTCCTGATCTTTCGTTCCATGAAGATCGCACAACAGTGACAATACAAGATGAAGCAATAGCTTTTATCCAAAAGAAATACATCGTGTTTATATAAACGAAGTCTTCACAGAATAAGATCAGGATGTTGCGATCATTACGTCTAGTGACTTAAACAACTATCCGCTCAAATGCAATACTTACATTAATATTGTACGTGTTACAGGAAAAAAAACACAAATTATTGAACGATTAATTCAACTATGAATATTAATGATTTTTTTTTCGAAATTAAGTTTGTAACAGAAAATTATTGTCTACAATAAAGTTAGTTGTCAATGACAGTGAAAAATGTCCTATATAATATATATATTTCATATTATTTTTTTTCCATCGAAGCATTATCTAAATATTCCACATTAAAACGTATATTCTAGCTTTCTCACCTGGATTCATTTAAAATTACAATATTCGTACCTTTATCCAATTTTCCATCAGAGTTCATAGAGAGTTCATCGATTACTCGTAATGGGCAAACTATTTTTTTCTCTTAGTTCTCTTAATGAAGTACCGAATGCATTGATTAATTACTATATATCCAAATCATCTTAGGCAGCGTTTACACTAAGCCGGCTATTTTTTTAGCCAGCTAACAATATAGTCGTTTAGATACCGTTTTCGTGTAAACGCTTATCGTTTTCGGTAGCTTGAAGAGCGCCTGTAAGCATTTTGGTGAATAAAACTCTCTCATTATGACTGAACCAAAGTGATGACTTCAGCGTTTTCGAAAATAGCCGGCTAAAGCGTTTACAGGAAAACGCACATCCGTCGTTTTCGAAAATTTCCACTCTGAGAGGCGTTTTCGAAAATAGCCAGCTAAGCAGCGTTTTCGTGTAAGCGGTAGGCCTAAGCGGATAAAAAAATGTGCGTTTACGAAAATAGATATAGTGGCGATAGACTTCAAAGAGAAGATTGCTAAAGTAGCTATATTTTTGCTAAACAATTTTTTTCCTATGACCTACAAAAAAACGTTTTATAAGCATTTTAGTCACAACAAGGGGGAAAGAGACACTAGCAACGACCTTACATGAAACCCTTTAAAAATCATGCGTTAGGGGGGACTTTATATCTCCAATTCTACCCAAAATAATCTACGGACAAATATGCAAGACTCATGCAGGCTTGAGCGGAAAAAGCAGCACCCTGAATATAAGATCTGACAAGGAATATTGTCATGAATGTACTGGGAGGATGGCCTAAGGAAATGGAAATTGAGCTGAAATATATCGTTGCAGCAAAGTAATATTGTGTAAAATGCAGAATGCCGTCCAAAGTTATACACATTGAACATTGAAAGAAATGTGTATCCTAACCGCGAGAAGAGAAACCCTACTGATATATTCCAGTAAAACTACTGAGATCATTTAACCCACTTGCACAGTACAAACGCATGAAAATACGTTAATAAAATACAAACTATAGTTTCAAAAAACCCATTTAGTCCATCCTAGTTTTAAGATGCATTCCCTAACAGCCCAAATGAACAAGATAGTATTAACCACAACTACAGTGCACAACAATGTGAGTACATAGATAAGGTTGTTATTGAGTGAAAATAGTGACTATTAAGCAAATTATTAATAAGTAGTTTAAGTTATATGTAACGACCAACCCAAGTATTGGTTGTTGATGTGGAATTTGCAATACATGTGTTGTTTGGGTTTACCGTCCAATAAAATCCAAAATTGTCCTCGTCAAAAACAAGGTCTTTGGGAGGAGCATTCCCACACTGAATCCAATCGTTCGCGGAAGGATCGGTGTGAAATATCATGTCAGAGCGCTGCCACCAAGGTACTGCTTGATTTTCATACCTAGAGCCATGGATGATCATCAAATCGACCTGCTTGCAAACTCCGATTCCCTCAAAGTTAAAGAAATTCACACTGTCAAATCTTCCTCTCACGTAGTCTTTGTAGCTCAGTCTCGCGGCCTGGAAATTGCAAGTGATTCGCCAGTGAGTAGATGAGGTTTTCATGGCTTCCATCTGTTCATGTGACATCCTGTACGATTTAAAATTGGCTTGGTATTGACTCTTTGGATCATTGATTGAATATGGCTGTTTAAATGCTGCATTATTGCTGAAAGACATTGACTGGATAAGAGTCCAAACAAAGCGAGATTCTGTTGTAAAATCACAATACACTGTATACGGTAAATGGCTTGATTTTTCTCGCACGTCGTATAGCCCATTCTCTAGTTTGGTTTGGTTGAAGGAAAGATAGTCAAAGCATGTATACGGGCCCTAGAAACATTGAAAACATTGAATTAATAAATAAAAAATATTTGACATCTAGTCTAATTGGCAACGAGAATATGACTTCTCGAAGGGATTTGAAATATTTTTAGTAAAAAGTAAACGATGAATAACAATAATTATATTCTACGAAACGTTCAAGCATTGATACAATATGTGACATTCATTCGGTTTTTGTTTATATTAAGCAAATTGAACCTGTCAATGCTATGCAGGAATTATAAAAAATTGAAGATTTGTTATTGTTTGCGGTGCGACAAGATCGTGAATTTTTTTTTAGCATTTTTCAATATAATTTTAACGTTTTGCCTCTGGTAAAAACTCAAGTAAACATAAGAATAAAATAATTATGTTAAACACATCTTTTCATACATCTTTTCATACGTGTTCATAATATGAACGATGTACGAGAGCTTTCACGTATTAATCAATTAAAACACCAGCGCACTGACGGTTTTTCCCCGACCTCGAGGACAAATTCTCACTGTTAAGGTAGTTGCACAGGCTGAAAATGACCATTTTAGAAACATCTCAAATTAAGTATGAAGGTTAAATTTCATTTCTATTTTATGTTTTTTTGGTTTTTGGCGAAAGTTTTAATAATTAGAATATAATTTTTAGCGCCGAAAGTTCAGCCATTTTAAAGGAAAAACAAAAGAATTAAGTCTTCTACCGAGCTGGGAGACATGCCCGAGAAAACAACATTTTCGAATATCTTGCTGCTACAAGCATCCAGAGCAATGATTCAAAATGGTAACATTTTTCTTGTGCAGATAATCAAGGCAATTTCGAAGGAAAAAAATAAGGATTTTTGACAATAGGTGTCAGACAGATTCATTTTTCTTGGCGCTGATCGAGAATTTTAACTATTATTAAACATATAAGATGCAAAAAATATACATTATCTTCAAGCGGTTGACGAAATAGCAACGTGCGCACGAGCTGGTAACTCATTCAAAAAAGTCCTAAGCTGAAAGTATTTTGCAAATCTCTCAAAAATTAGCCCGATGACCTATGCTCAATTATACCATAAATAATTTCATCAAACAAAAACATCGGTCATCGTGCTCGTTTCTGAAATATTGTTAAAAAGATCGTCATATTTATTGTCAAAAATAGGTTTTCCGAGAAAGCACTGGGTCGAGAAACCATCGCGTTTTCTGGCTTGAAAATAACACAGTTCTTCGGATTTTTTTGTTTAAAGGACCTTTCAAACATATTTTGACTAGATTACAAAATAAAACTCCTAAAACCACAAATCTTGAAAAATGTGCAGAACTATGCGCAGTGCAAAACTACGGATTTACCTTAAAGGCATCAATTTGTATGTGTCAAAACAATATAATGTCAATTCTCACAACTCCCGGGTTTTTAAAAAACTCACTTTTAGCCCTGCAATTTTCAGCGGTTTGCCCAAACACTACTGACGAACTAGACTTTGCTGATGGCTTGGGTGACCGAGCGGTGAGAGTGCTGACCTTTCACCGCTGTGACCCCGCTTTGATCCCTGGATCGGCCGAGGTGATTTGTGAACTGAGTTTGTATGATGTGTTGCTTCCCTCTCCTGCCATGAGGGTTTTTCTCCGGGTTGTCCGGTTTTCCCCCCTCATCAAACATCAATATGCACGAAAAGATGTGTGTAAAATATTTAATGTAGGGATAGTGGGTGTGAGCGTCCATCTCAAGAATAACCATTATTTGGATGAGTTATGCAAAATATTGATTGATTGATTGATTGATTGATTGATTGATTGATGGATGGGTTGACTGATTTATGTTGTAATGCCAATTGATTTGATTAACATTTGGTGGTAACGACATGTCCATTGTTACAGGACATTACAGTACGAATAGAGATCTCTTTTCCATTTCATTTTGCGTGCGTGGGCTCTATGAAACTGCAGTCTTGTCAGCCGAGTAGACCTCTTTGCCAAAGAAACATTTTCGAAAAGCAAAACGTTTAAAGATTTCAAATTATTATTATTTTTTTGGCATTTTAATAATATACCAAATGAGAATGTGCGGGTTTTTTTTAACTCAAGTATTAGTTTTACCCGAGTTTGGCTTACAGTGTATGGTTTACAACACATTTATCATAGCTGAGTTTTGAGGTAATTCATTTTTGTTGTTCAATGTATGTTTCACACAGAGAGTAATCAAGTGATCCGTTCAAGTAGTAGGCGGAAAAACTAAATCTCAAGCTGAGACACAGGGTGTCAAAGAAATTCGCCACCAACTGAAACATTTAGGCTAGAAAATTAAAGTTAAACATTTCAATGTTCAAGCCTTCAGAATAAAGGTACGTTATTGCGGAAACCGACTGATGAATTCCTTCTAGTGTATCTTTATATATGCATGTAATATACAATATATCAAAAACGTATATCACGAAATTTTGTAATAGTTTTCAAACCTAAGAATTTTCTTTACAGTACAATTCATAAAACGTTGGCCGATTCACAGATTATTTGGGGGAACCTGACTACAAAGTTGACTTGCAAGTTGTAAATAAAATTCGCAAGTTCAGTCCTAATTTCACAACGAAGTTGGAATCAAAGTACGCAAATTTATTGGAGGCGTTGCTCTCACCGTGAGTATGAGTTTTACAAGAAATATATTTGGTGAGCAAGGAAGGTTGCTGCTAAGTCATTTCATTTCATCGCAGCAGCCACAGTATTCACTTTACAGTTATCGATGATCTTTCCTTTGCAAAAAAAAATATGAAGTTTAGTGCAAATGTGTCCCTGAAGATGAATATGAGTTGACTGATACCATCTGCATTTCAATTATATCAAAAGGATAAACAATCGAAAAATCAATTGCTCATGATAATGTTTCACAAAAACATTTTTAATAAACCTGAATAACAGCACACCTTGTTTGAAGAGTTTAATTATATCATTACTCTTATTTGTTGATTAGCGGTATTGCTAATACCATAATTTTTATTTTTTCTTCTTACCTTTGAAATAACTTCTCCAAACGCAACTCCCATCCTCAGCACAAGGTGTTTGGTCAACTCATTGCGACGATAAAAATGGAAGCCTTTAAACACTTCACACAGTCCCTGGGAAACTGAAATTTGGTAGTTGAAGTAAAAGCAAAGCGACAAACGCAGACAAATCAACGCACACTCAAGTATTCCGTCAGTTTGCAAACTTTTAGATGGAGTAATGGCGAGGGCGTAGTTCTGGCGAGTTTCTGCGAGAAGATCTCCTGATCTTTCGTCCTCGGAAGATCGAACAACAGCGATAATAAAAGATGAAGCAATAGCCTTTATCCAAAAGAGATACATCATGTATTTATATAAGCGAAGCCTTCGCAAAATGAGAAGAATGCTTCAATAAAGACAAAGATTAAGCCTACTGACTTACACAACTATCCACACAAATGCAACATTCAAACTACATTAATACTTTATGTGTTTCAGAAAATACAAAAATAATTGATGAAGATGTTTATCATGAATGGTCGATATTTTTCGAAATAAAGATAGTTGTAAAGGACTTTGGCAAAAACACCTTATATTGAATTCTTATATAAATATTCTACAATAACATTTCGGCTTTTCTAGCTTTCTCACAATTACAATTACAATTACAATATTCGTAACATGATCCAATTATAAATCACATGCAGTGCGTTGAAAAATAATTTAAACTTGATTACCAATTGCAAACAAAAATACTGAAATGTAGTAATGGCCGAACAAATTGTAATTTAGAATCGTATTGATAAAGTATCGGCTTGTTTGTGCTTTTTTAAAGCTTTAATTATTTCACTGCCTGAAAAAAAAAGTTAGAAACGCGGTGTTTCGTAAATAGTTATGCTACGACATCCAGAATGACAATTTATTTATTCAAAATTGCTTCAGAGATAAGTACCTCACTAGCAAGTAGTATGTAATAGTAAAGTCAAAAATGAGAAAAAACTGAGCTGAATTATAAAAACCTTCTTGATGGCAAGACAATTATCCGAGTCTAAATAAGCATATAATATCCAAAGTTAAAATCGAACACACGTCTTGTGTACCTTGTGCTAATTCGATTTTTTAACGTAAAAATAATAATCCCAATTCAGTGTATCTAATATTTGGATACACAACGTTTAATATATTTTTTCTCAAATTGTGAAATTATAAGGCTATCGTGAGTAAACCAAACGATCAATTAAGAACATCTAATTTCAGCTTATCGTCCTTCAAAAAACACTGCATTGAACATTATAAAACAATTCACTTTGACCCTGACCGCCCATATGTTACATGGGCAACATGATTGCTAATCTTAACTTATTATTATTTTTATCTAATCATTATTAACATTATTATTTTTCTTTTTTGTCATTGTATTATTTATTGGGTGGACTAGCTTTGAATGGTTCGTATGTTCCCTTCTAGTCCTTCCCCACTGCACCATTTTCAAGTCATTGTATTTTTTTTCTTTGTAACGTCCTTTTCAATTATTATTATTTTTAATGTGTAGTTGTATTGTTTATGTTACTATGCAGTGTAAATGGATTAAAAAACAAATTATGATATGTTGATATGATACGTTGTCCGCTTATTCTTCATAATTCACGATACACCGAATTCGAATGCATTGATAAATGACTGATTATCCATTGTCATTATGCATATTATGTCATTACGTATATGGTGTTGATTATACTGAGGCTAGACCACAATGTATCCTTTTTATCCAACTCAGAAAAGGCCTATGACAACAGCAGCAACAGCCAATGGCTATACCTACTTTAGTTTTTGCGTGTTGACTTGTTTTCTTTCCTATTTACTAATAAAGGAGTGCATGTTTGAAAACCATAAGCGCTATTTTCTCTGGGGACTCCTCAAAGAAAAAGCCTAATCTTTACTCCTATTCCTGCGTATATCCGCCTCTTGTTACTAGATTTCATCACCGAAATCAGAGCGAAGCCATAAACTCAGATATCCGGCATTACGGTTTACCGCGAAATTCTTGAAGCGCCGCCCACCTCCCCGCAGCGATGACGACATTCTTACATTTGCGGAGCTCTTGCTCCTCCCGCCTCGGGCTGACCCCCCCTCCCCCCCTATCTCTTGTATACATGAGACTTTGTAGCTGAGAGTTCTCGATAAAAAATATACTACTATCATATGTAATTGTGCTTGTTTTATTCAATTTTACTGAAATGCTGTGATTTGAATATAGATATTTGATAGTCTTCGAACAAATATAGAGTAACTGTACGCTATATGCACAACAAACCAAGAGTCGTGGGATCAATTCCCCTTACTATTTACCCATTTTTTAAGAGGGGGATTGTTGCGCTTACAACGTGGAGTTACTCGTTATTCAAAGTCTTCACATGATTACACTGTAAAATATTTCGCCCCATGAAAAGCAATCCGGAAGGGTGCTGGATTTCGTATTCGTGAAATGTTTTGGCAAGGATTCCTGATTTTTTCGTACTGTATCCAGCATTCGAAGTGTCTGGATTCCTGATCTCCAGTTATCACACATGCCCTCTGTTGTTCAGTGTATCTTATTCTGTGCGTAGATAAGATTTGAATAACAAATTTGTAAATGCTCACTCTTCGACTAGCTTGTTCACGTTTTCGTTAATTATGTCACACATTTGTTAACGTCCCTAGGAAAGCTTTTATGCGGCTTTCATGTTTTGGTTTTTGTTCTGTTCGTTTCATATATGTTTTCATGGTTTGAAAGTCAAAAAGGTACTCTTTTGGGTTTCCTGTATATTCTAACCAAGAGTAGGGAAACCTTGCTGACATATCCCAATAACGTTATTGAGGTCACTTTACTCTCTTCAACAATACAAACGCATGTAAATGTGTTAATAAAATAGAGACTATAGTTGCCAAAATCCATTTAATCCATCCTAGTTTTAAGATGCTTTCCCTGGCAGCCCAAATGAACAAGATAGCATTAAGTAAAAATAAGAGTGCACAATAACATTCGGGAGTATATAGATAAGGTTGTTGCTTAGTGAAAATTGTTGTTTTATTGTTTACTGAAAATTGTTTCGATCGTGACCATTAAACAAATTATAGATCATTTGCTATGAGCAATTCCCAGTGTGTAGTTAAGTTAAATGTCACGACCAACCCAAGTATTGGTTGTTGATGTGGAATTTGCAATACATGTGTTGTTTGGGTTTACCACCCAATAAAATCCAAAATTGTCCTCGTTATAAACAAGGTCTTTGGGAGGAGCATTCCCACACTGAGTCCAATCGTTGGTGGAAGGATCGGTGTGAAATATCACGTCAGAGCGCTGCCACCAAGGTACTGCTGTATTTTCATACCTAGAGCCATGTATTATCATCAACTCGACCTGCTTGCAAACTCCGATTCCCTCAAAGTTAAAAACATTCACACTTTCAAATCTTCCTCTCACGTAGTCTTTGAAGCTCAGTCCCGCTGCCTGGAAATTGCAAGTGATTCGCCAGTGAGTAGATGAGGTTTTCATGGCTTCCATCTGTTCACGTGACGTCCTGTACGATTCAAAGTTGGCTTCGTACTGATTCTTTGGATCATCGATTGAATAGGACTGGCGAAATGCTGCATTATTGCTGAAGGACATTGACTGGATTAGAGTCCAAACAATGCGAGATTCTGTTGTAAAATCACAATACACTGTATACGGTAAATGGCTTATTTTTTCTCGTACGTCGTATAGCCCATTCTCTAGTTTGGTTTGGTTGAAGGAAAGATAGTCAAAGCACGTATACGGGCCCTAGAAACATTGAAAATATTGAATCAATAAATATAAATATTTAAAATCTAATCACCAAGTGGCA
This sequence comes from Diadumene lineata, assembly GCA_918843875.1. Classification (NCBI taxonomy): domain Eukaryota; kingdom Metazoa; phylum Cnidaria; class Anthozoa; order Actiniaria; family Diadumenidae; genus Diadumene; species Diadumene lineata. Next base: position 6,393,478 of record OU974074.1, on the reverse strand, counting down.
ACGAGGATATGAAAAGTTTTACTTTTTTGAGTGAAAAGTAAACATTGAACGACAATTATTAATTATATTTTACGAATCATTCAAAACATATCTGCAGCAACGTAACATTATGTGTTCCTCAATCGGTTTTTGTTTAACAAACCGAACTTGTCAATTCCATGCAAGAATAGACTAACAATTTGCGGTGCTGCAAGATCGTGAAATTGTTTCAGCATTTTTCAATATAATTTCAACGTTTTGCCTCTAATAAAAAGGATCTTTGATGGTTGTTCCCTGACCTATGGGACAAAACCTTGCTGTTAAAGGCCTCACTTTATATTGTGTCAACTCAATACAGTGTAAATTCTCACTAGACGATCTGAGATCGCTTCCCTTATTATTTTCACGCCAAGATCATGTGTGGCAGAATATTAGTCAAATAACTAAAAAAATACAAACTATAGATATTGTGGTTTGTCCAACACCAATAAAACGACGAACTAGATGTTGTTATGGCAATTGATAGCATGAACATTAGTGGTGACGCTATTTCTATTGTTATACGGCATTACAGATCGAGCAGATATATCTTTCCATGTCTTGTAGCATGCATGGGCTCTATCAAAGTGCAGCCCTGTCAGCCGAGTGAGCCAAACCACTAAAGATTTCCAATTTTTTTTTTTTTTTTTTTTCTCATCTGACTAAAATACTAAATGATCATGTGCGGTTTTTAAAAATCACGCGTTAATTTTTCCTCGACGAGCTTACACGGATTTAAGAGTCATTTTAAAGAGTAGAAATGAACCTACAAAAGTTTTTCCGAGTTTGGGTTACAATGTATGGTTTAGAAGACATCTTGTCAAGAAGAAAAAAATAAACAGATAGATTAACAAAAGAAGAAGAAGAAAAAAAAATCTACAATGTGTGGAAATCGAACCATTACCGTCTGATCATTAGCACTGGAGAATAACCACTGGAGCATAACCATTGATCTATTCGGCCAAAACAAAACTTATCAGGCATTATAATGTTTTTAGACACAGATATCTGAAGTTTACAAAATCTTTCGCCATAACTTGTGAATTGCTTCGAAATTGCTCAATTCCCAATTTAAACACTAAAAACTGAAATATATACACTATAAAAACAATTCTGTACACACTGGACATCAAGAAATCTGCTCAAGATAATAATCGTACTGCAGGGCTGTAGTAGACCACGTAATAATTCTTGAAGTATTGTTACACAATATTACTCGTCTTAGCTGTTAGATTTTATTGCAGCAATTGATTTGACAAATAACAAAGCGATCTATATTATATCTGTTTTTTTTTTAATGCCATAATTGGGTCGTTCAATCACTTGGTAATGTTCACTTCGATCGACAACAAAGTAGTTTATGTCTGTTTTGTTCGTAACAAATCACAACTGTTAAAGATTTTCTTCTGTTTTGTTTTACTGTCTTCGTAAGTTGTTTTTGTGGACACTTGAGTATCAATAAGGGCGATAAATTTAAACTTTTCACAGTTATGTGCTTGTTCCGTAATACAAAGCAATTGCAATATCTTGTGAGAGTCGGCTTATATTTCTTGGTATCTAAAATAATAGATGTTTCACTTACAATGATCCTTTGAATAATTCCAGCTTAAAAACAGCAGATTCCATGGAGTTATCGTAAATTCAACGAGTCTGAAGACTGAGTAGCCTTCTTTTGTAGTTTAACTTACAAAGACTTGCGAGGAAGCTCGAACTGACTTGTGAAAGACTCGCTCTGTTGACCGCTCGGAAAGTTCGCTTGCCATAAAAAGCATTACAAAAACCTTGTCGAATCCACTAACAGCATATTATAATTTTTAGCCAAAAATGTCACAGTAATATAGCAAAGGAACAGCGAAACTTCAGAATACTGTAATGAATAGATCAAGCGAACATTGACTGTGATGTCCCAGGCGTTCCTGACCTGCTTTTTGTAGATGAAAAAAAAAAAAATAATAACACGAACGAAGGGTGTTTTATACCTCGTGCCTTCCTACGGAAGCCCGAGTAATAAACCTGAATAACAGCACAGCTTGTTTGAAAAGATTAAATATCATTACTCTTATTTGTTGATTCTCGGTATTGTAATATCCTTTTTTATATTATTATTTGTCCTTACCTTTGAAATAACTTCTCCAAACGCAAATTCCATTTTCAGTGTAAGCCGTTTGGTCAACTGATTGCGACGATAGAAATGGACGCCTTTAAACACTTCACACAGTCCATATGCAACTGAAATTTGGTAGTTGAAGTAAAAGCAAAGTGACATACGCATACAAATCAACGCACACTCAAATATTCCGTAAGTTTGCAAACTTTTTGATGGGCTGATGGCGAGGGCGTAGTTCTCGCGAGTTTCCATGAGATCTCTTGAACATTCGTCCTCTGAAGACCGCACAACGGTGACGATAAAAGATGAAGCAATAGCCTTTATCCAAAAGAAATACATGTTGTGTTTATTTCAAGGAAGCCTTCACAAAATAAGATAAGGATGTTGTAATAGGGATATCATTAAGCCTACTGACTTGCACAATTATTCACACAATTTCAATATTCGAACTGCATTAATATTTTATGAGTTACAAAAAATACACAAATAATCGACAGAGAAATTTAACTATAAACTGTCAATAATTTTGAAGAAAAACACATCCTATATCGAAGTATGATATTTATTTTCCACCGAAGCATTATTTAAATGCTGTACCTTTTTTTCTACATTTCTCACCTGGATTCATCGTCGAAGTTTTCCATATTAACAATAACCGTCCCTCTATCCAATTATCAATCACAGTGAGTAGAAAAACAATTATAATTTGATTAGAATTTACAAACCCAATTACTGAAATGTAGTTTAGTGAAGCCCAAGAGATTGTCATGATAGAACTTATGGATTTATTGAAATACAAAGGATTTTTTTTCTGAGATTGTTAGAGCGTTATAACGTGTTTTGTCACTATTGCACTGTGTATGCACAGCTTCATATACATTTATAGTTAAATAGTTTTTTTTTTATTGTCAATGAAAATGGATTTTCTGTCACAAAAATTAAAAGATAAGTTTAGATTTTCCCTACATAGTTTTGCTACTAAATCCAGAAGATAAGTACTTTACTCTTGAGAAGTAGTTTGTAGTAGTAACGACGAAACTGAGAAAAAATGCAATTGTTAAAAGCTGTTAGCAACACAATTATCCAGTTTAAATAAACATATAATATCAAGGTCATAAAGAATAATCGGAAATCGCACCCACGTCTTCGGTATGTTATTCTAGTCCGACTAGTTAACATAAAAAATAATATCCGGATACACAACGTTCATTTTTATTTCTTTTCGTATAGTTGAAATATACGACAATCGTGATCAAACAAAGGCATTATGGGTTTAACTCTCTCCAATGGCATCTTTGTCTCTCTTATTTGTTATTTTATTGCATAAGAGGAAGTTTTTTGTACTCCGTAATTAAAATTTACATTTGTCAAATAAAGTACAAAATTACAAATATTTTTTTTTGACTTGAGCACAGCTACTTTTAAGTAAAAGACAGTTTGACGCCTGCAATAAACTAAGCAGCTTGGATCAGTTGGTCTTTACAGATTGGATGATAACTGCTTTGATTTGTTCTCAAACTCACTAAAAAACCGTGTCTCAAGGTCTTAACAATTGTTTTGTTCCATAGATATTTTGAAAAAAGTTCAATTTTTTCGTAGAAAACCCTCCAAAAAACACCGAAAACCAATAAAATAATAACAAAGCGATAAAACAAGAAACATTTAAATTAGTCCCATCAGACTTGAAGTTCTAAATGGAGATTTAAGGTAATTCCGTAGTAACAGAACTAGCCATAGAATTTTGATAAAACTTTCTACGGTAAAACATTTTGAGTTTTTCATTAAAAATATGAAATAAAAAAATGGGGTCACCGTATTGGATTTCGCGAGAAAATTTTTTAAAGTATACCCACTTTAGCGTCTAACATTCGAAAATGGGCATCATACATAAAAATATCTCTTTATTGAGCTTGGTCAATACGAAATATTTTGAATGTGCTTTAATCTGCTCCTTATACATTGGGCTACCGACGTAAAGCAAAAGATTTTCACTAAAATTCAACAGCGAAGAGAAATAAAGCAAAAATTAACAAAATGTTCGAATTTCTACGGGCCTCAATAATGCTTTTAACGAAACACTTTTCGAAATATCGAAAAATCTAGCCATAGACTTTTGTCATCGATCACATATGTTTTAAAAAACATGATTTCAAATGATATTATGAAATAAAAAGGATAGGTGCCCGTATTGCTTTGCGAGATATTTTGAGAAATATTCTCAAATTACAATAATATCAAGGCTTTTCCGAGGTTGGACTGGGGCGAGTTTCAAGAAATTCGTAATTTTTCGCTTGAAAATGTGAAAACTGTTCGTATTTTTACGTTAAAGTGTTTCTCAGACATAACTCTGTATCTATTGATGATAAGAAATGTAAAACTCTAAAATTCGAAATATGTGCAGAACTGTGCGAAGTGCAAAACTACGGAATTACCTTAAACAATGCATCTCACTACTTTTGAAGTTTTGCTAATGTATCAAACGCAGACTCTGACACTCTTAAATTAGAATTTGTCAAAGGCTCAAGTTGTAAATAGAAACCGTGGATCTACAGTGACAGAGTAGCAGTTCCAAAAAAAGGTTGCTTTTTCTTAGAAAGATATTTTATAGAGAATTTTTCAATTAATCGAAAAATGGATAGAAATCTATATGGTCCGGAGCCCGTTTTCGAGATAAAATTTTTGAACGGAACCATGTTTTTGGCATTTTTGAAGAACAAATGACGACAAATGCATTTTTCAAAAAAAAAAAAAAAAATTTTTTTACTCAAAAACTAATAAGGCTATTGACGTAGGTTTTGCAGGCAATCTCAACCAGACGTTATTTTACACAAATATTGGAAAATAAATTATATCTGTTTTAAAATTTTGTCAAAATTTACAGTTTTGTTTTAGTCTTTGACTTAAAATCGCTTTGAAAAGTGAAACCCTAAACCACTTTCCATCGCGTTTAATGTTGAAAAGTCATCAGGATTTTTTCAAATCTTGGCAAAAGAAAGATTTTTGCAAAATCTTTCAGAAAAAATGAAGAAAAATATAGAGTCCCGCGCAAAAAATGAGGGTTTTGGCTGGTTGAAATATAATTTTCGAAGGCTCCTTGTGTTATTCTTATGTTGTCTTTTGGCGGGATTTGGCGCGCGCGCGGCGTTCTCAGCGGTAAATTGCTCGCGGGCACAGGTTTCAAGCGTCGTTGTTGTTCTAAAGTAGTCAGGACCCTTAACAATGGTGTATCTACTAGAGATGATGGAGTCCAAATAGTCAGGGACCCTGCAATCATCGTTAAGTTCTCAAAAAGATCCGACAGAGATGTATATAATGGAAGAAAACTACTTTAAATATTATTCTTTAAATGAAGATAACAACATTTCATTATGTTCATCTGAAAATCATCACACATTAAGCGGAAATGTTCTTGATGATCTATCAGACCATCTCGCTAACTTTATAACTAGCCTAAGAGAACTCTTAGTGAATGCTGGCTTTCGTTTAGTTTAATATTTGGCCTAAAGGTGTTTAAAAAATGGCATTTACGTAGAATAGGCATTTTCAGCTGCATGAGTGAGGTCATGCAAAAATGCAAGTCGATAAAAGTTGCGAAACAAGTTAACACACAATTGTATGTTACGACTTAGTCTCAATATTGCTCAGTGATTGAATGGTGACAACTAAAATTGCGGTAGCAAGATCATTGGACTGAAATACAATCCCACAAGATCGTGGAACTGTAATACAATCCCTCAAAGAAACTCGCAAAGGATCCTGGAGGGCTCAAAATTTTGATTTCATCTCCCTAACTACTCAATTATAATGCTGCCTTGCTACACTCGCTTTGCTGCGGCAGCAATTATTAAGAAATGTTCTCATTTACCAAAAAAATTAAGTTATTCAAAAGAGACTACTCAAAACTCATCAGGGACTTACAATGCATAGATTGGGACAAAGAACTTACACATTATTCAAATGCTTCATCTATGTTTGATGCACTTTATTTGAAAATCTTACGGATCATTGATAATCACGTTCCACTTATACAATTAAGTAATAGATCAAACAAGCAATCAGCCAAACCTTGGATCACAAAAGGAATTTGAAAATCGATTACTGAAAAAAATAGACTTTACAAAAAGTTCATAAAAACCTAATTCACATGCCATCAAGAGAAATACAAACAGTATAAAAATAGACTCACTAACATAATTAGCAAAAATAAGATCCATAATTTCTGTCAAACCTCTGGGTTATTCCATTCCTTCAAAATTACTTCTCGAAGATGTAGAACTTAAAGATAGTTAACTCATAGCTAATGCTTTTAACAATTTCTTCACTGTCACGTGACCTGTAACTGTCACATGTAGTTGAGCTTAGCAGTATAGTAAAGAGCAGCTCGTATCAACTGATCAGTCTCTGTGTAAATTTTTAAGACCTTTACTAGGCATGGGGTTGGGGTTGGGGTTGGGGTTAGGGCTAATGATCTACCAACATGCAATATTGTGTCTAGGCCAATGATGTATGCTGATGACACTACTCTAACTGCATCAGCAAAAGATCCTATCACTCTCCAAACTATAATGAATCAGGATCTTGAAAAAGTTCAAGCTTGGCTTAGAGCAAATAAATTAACTCTAAATGTTAAGAAAACTAAATTCATGATTATTGGTAGTAAATTTAAACTTGATCAAGTACCTAATGACTTGACCGTCAAGATAAACAATGAATCACTAGATAGAAAATTTGAGTATAAATCCTTAGGCTTGCACATAGATCAATATCTCAATTGGTCGACACATATACAAGAAATATCTAAGAAAATTTCATCAGGTATATCCATATTGAGGCGCCTTGGTACAACATTACCATCACACACCCGTCTCAGTATGTATAAAGCTTTAATCCTACCATACTTAGATTATTGCAGTACTGTTTGGGCGTCAATATCAAAGGGTATGTCAGACAAGCTACAATGCTTACAGAATAGATCTGCTAGAGTTATTAAACAAGCAAATTTTGAGACTCGATCTAGTGAATTATTGCATGACCTTAACTGGGAAACCTTGGTAGATAGACGAGCAAGACAAATTGCAATAATGATGTACAAAATAAACAACAATCTATCACCAAGTTATCTAAACAAGATGTTTACTAAAACAACTAATGTACACTCTCATAACTTGAGAAACTCAACCTCAAACTTATATGTCCACAGACCTAATACTGAGGCTAAGAAAAATTCCTTTGCATATAGAGGTACTGCACTATGGAACAAAATCCCTGTTGACATACGTAATCTAAGTAGTGTTTCCAGTTTCAAAAGAAACTGGACTTTGAAGGGGTGCTCTCCAGAAAACTAGAGTATGCTGTAGAGTGCCTTTTCATTCCCCTTCATTTTCTAATTTAGAATCTTTTAAACTATTAATTATATATTGTAAATAATAATTTATTGTAAATAGTTTTTAGTATTTTATACAGCTCCCAGGAAGAGCAATTGTAATTAATTGATTTGGGATTTTTACTGTATTCAAATAAAGTTGATAATAATAATAATAAAAATAAATAAATACAAACACACAAACGTTACATTCACCATGTGATACGTGATACTAACGTGATAATAACGTCTCCACGATGTCTTACATGCCAAGAAATACATCTAACCAACTAATTGTTAGTCAGCGCTAAAAACATTTCTGATATTATACAAAAATTGAATCCTTCTTAAATCAACAGGCCCGTTCAGTATTCCACCAAAAATTCTCTTGATAATAAAACATCATATTTTGAACCCTTTACAAACTATATTCAACCTTTCTTTCGAAAGTGGTATTGTTCCTAACAAATTTAATATCGCAAATGTGATTCCAATACATAAAAGTGGCTCTGAACTCAGTGTTAGTAACTATAGACCAATTTCTCTGTTATCGGTGTTCAGTCGAATTCTAGAGAAATTAATGTTTACTAAACTAGTTAAATTCTGCGATAACTGAATAGAATATTTGATATTACGCAATTTGGTTTTCGACAAAAGCACACAACGCGTTACACTCATAGTTTCCATTACTGATCTGGTCCAAAAATCTATTGATAATGGCTCTAACTCATGTGGCTTATATCTCGATCTAAGCAAAGCTTTTGATGTGGTCAACCATAAAATTTTATTAAAAACCTTTTCACTTTGGCTTGAGGGACAACGTTTATGATTGGTTTCATTGCTACCTTTCTGGAAGAAGCCAATATGTATCAATAGGAGATATTGATTCTGATATTATGAATATTTCCACAGGAGTACCTCAGGGGTCCGTGCTAGGAACAATCTTATTTATATTATATGTTAACAACTTTCATTTATCGTCTAATGTACTAAACTTTCACCTATTTGCTGATGATGCAAATATCTTTCTTTCTAACAAAAAACTTGACGCTCTTGAGTCTACCATTTACCACTGAACTTAAACATGTACAAACATGGTTGCAAGGTAACAAACTTTCTTTAAATGTCGAAAATTCAAATTATGTCCTTTTCCGTCCTTCACATAAGAAAATCCCCTTTAAGTTGAAATTATACCTAAATAATATTCTCAACAAAGTAACTAGTATAAAATATTTGGGCATTTTTTTCGATGAAAATGTATCTAATATTTAGTTAAACGAATGAAACATTGCTGATATACGTCGAAATATTAAAAATTATTTACACTCTTGCATTCGTTTATCTAAATATCTAAATATTAGATAAGAATGAATGTCTTCTGCCTTTCGTTTATTTTATATTTCTTTAAACTGTCGAGTGGTCATGGCTTTTATTATATTTTCATTACTATCCTTAACAAAGATTTGATTTAAACGCCATTTTTTTACATTTTACGCAAACAACTTGCACAAAAACGCAAGGAATTACTAGCGCAACACGCCATTGTTCTGTTTGCCTCATATTTGCATGTTACGACAAAGCAGCACGCAGGAATGTGAAGATGAAAACAACATCAAAGAACTGAAAATCACGACAGCGATGTAGCTTTAGACATGGTCAGCTTTGAATTTTGTTTTGAGCATGTCAGAAAACTTCAATCAACTTGGAATTCGGGGAGCATTTTGAAAATATAGACAAAATTGACTGACAAAAGTTAAAGTTCACGTAATTATTGCATGATATCAATCAGGCTGGAGCAAAATAACATAGAGAATTTTTTTCTTTTACTAATGAAGTATGTTTTTTTAACAGATATACAAGAGGTACCAAAAGAATCAGTAGAGTCTGAAAACCCACAACCACAAACACATCGCGAGATTGGCTGCCAAACGGATCTTACTGAGCTTTAAATCGTACAACTTGAGCAGTGCAACAGAGATATGACTTTCGAATTAGTGAAACTTAAGAAGAAAACATTGGAAGCTGATTTAAGTGAAACCACTTTTCAGAGTAATGACGAAAAAAACAAATTTTACACTGGTGTTCCAAATTTGTTAGTATTACAACAAATATGGTCTATGTGCTGTAATTATGTGCATTCAGGTACCATGAACTCTCTCTCACAGTTTCAAGAGCTGCTACTCATGCGTATGCGCTTACACCTCAACGTGCCATTTGAAGATTTAAGCTACAAGTTTGGAATATCTAGATCAACAGCATGCAGAATCTTTGATAGATGGATTGATGTTGTGAGTGTGAAACTAGACTTTCTGATTTTGTGGCCAGAAAGGGAAGAGCTGCAAAAAAACTATGCCATGTGTATTCAAACAGAATTTTGGAAAAAAAGTATCGGTAATAATTGACTGCTTTGAAGTATTCATCAACAGACAATCCAGTCTTATTGCTAGAGGCCATTACATGGTCAAACTACAAACATCATAACACTGTTAAATTTTTAATTGGTGTAACTCCACAAGGTGCTATATCATATATATCTAAAGCCTGGGGAGGACGTGTGAGTGACAAGTACCTAACTGAGCATTGTGGAATACTGAAAAGTTGACCCAAGGAGATATAGTTTAAGCAGACAGAGGGTTCGACATAGCTGATAGTGTTGGACGTTATGGTGCAACATTGAAAATACCTGCATTTACACGTGGAAAGACACAGTTGTCAGCCATGGAAGTTGAGCAAACAAGAAATATAGCAAATGTCCGTATACATGTTGAACGTGTGATTGGTTTAGTTAGATGAAAGTACATTATTTTACAAAGTATTTTAGTTGTAGACACAATAACTGCATAACCTGGTGACTCAGAAGCACCTATTGATAAGATAGCAAAGGTATGATGTGCATTGAGTACTTTATCACCATCAATTGTTCCATTTCATTAACTTATTATTCTGCAATCGAACTGATAAAAGAAAACAACAAATTTTGCTCAGCACTGTGAATTTATGTCAAAGTAGTATCTTGTAGAGTGCAATCAATAGTATAAAATATTGATAGTTTCACAAAAGTGAACAATAGAATTTGTGTTAAATTGTACTATTTAGTATTACTAAGTCTCTCTAATCAGCTGTTTGCACTCGAAGTCTACAAATATAACTATTATCGTAAAAGAAACACTTTGTCCACATTAAAATGTTTAATTATGTTTTCAGAAATTTCAATTTAACTATTATTGTAATTTCTAATTATATAAAATATTATATATAAAATATTGTATTGTCTACTTTACTTAGCTTGTGTGCAAAAACCAACAGACAAATTGGTAGTACTACATTTTCTACCAGATATAATACATGTCATAGCATGTTACATTACACATTTTAGTGTTTGCACATTAGTACAATACAAATATAAACTAATTTTGATCGCAAATTGGAAAAAAATGATGTACAATGTCTACAATGTAGTCTTACAGACACTAGAGTGCAAACAGTTAATCCATTAAACTTTGGAAATTCTAAACAGTATAATTTTATGCAAATTCTATTAATACGCACTATTTTGCACTGTTTAGCAGATAAAGAACTCTCACAACATCTTCAACTAAGAGCGGATCTAAAGTTATGTGATGCTATTACAGATATTCGACAAGCTGAGGTAGTTAAAGCCCAAGTTTCTGCACAATCAGCTTCAAATAAAGACACTGGAGAAGTGAAAACAACAAGTCGGAGGCCATACAGACAGCATAACAGACCAACCCCTCAGCAGGCCCCAAAACAAATATCACTGCCCCAGGGAGATGAGAAATGTGGAAGATGTGGACTTGTGCATAGAGTAAGACACTCAGCCAATGGAGTCAAGTGCAAGAAATGTCAAAAAGTCGGACATTTTGCCAGATTTTGTAAATCAATTGGAGAAGTGGAAGATGAAACTCCACAAGACCATAATGCCAGTCTACACGACCAATATGCCAGCCTACATGACGAAGATTTCTTCTTTGGTGCAGTTCAGATCAGTGATGCAGAACAGCGACAGTGGGGTGTCAAATTGCCTATAAACAATATCGAAGTCAACTTCAAGATAGACTCTGGAGCTGATGTATCTGTTATGACTGTCAAGACATATGAAAGCCTCATCAATCCACCAAAGCTCAGTCAATCTACTCATACTCCACAAGGAGTCTTTGGTCCATTGAAAGCCAAAGGTGCATTCCTCGCTCGTACAACTTACAACAACCAGACATATGATTTCAATGTCCACGTAGTTGACACAACATCAAACTTGTTAAGCAGAGCCATGTCACAAAAGATGGGATTGATAGTGTTTAACTTGCAAGAGTTAAATACTGGTGCCCCATATGATCTGATGAAAGGAGAGCCGGGCAAGATACATCTAAAGGATGGTGCAAAGCCATTTCACTGCAACACAGCATGCCGAGTACCAGTACTCCTTTTATCCAAGGTGAAACAAGAACTAGACCGTATGAAAAATGCAGGAATCATTCAACAAATCTCTGAACCAACTGAATGGTGCTTTTCCATTGTTGTCGTCCCTAAATCAACGGGTTGAACCGTGAGGTGAACAGAGAAAGATACATAATCTGCACTCGATAACACATCCTCACATAATTTTCTCCTGAGTGCACGTTTTCGAAGCCCCAATTATGTGTCCGTCTTCAGTCGCAAAAAGTAAGGCGCCAATATGGGAGAATGCTTCACTAAGTCCAGCCATGCAATCACAATGAGCGAGGACAACATTGCCATCTTTCTCTCACACCAACCAAGGTTTGAGTGGAGTGTCCCTTGCTCGTTGTGAATGATTAACACGTCCATAGACAAGAATTCTGCCGTCTTTTACTACCTTGGTCAGAAGAGAACCGATCCAGCCAGATACGAAGAAGTTGTAGGCTTCAAGAATTTTGTAGGCCTTCATTTATTGGTTGGTAGCCCACCAGGTTTGTAGAACTAGGTAGTTCACTATGTCAGGATATTCCAGGGCCGGTAATGCTTTCTAAGCTGCACTGTAATCCAACTGTTTTAGTACGAATGGGTCGAGACCACATATTTCTATCTTTCCTCTGAATCTTGCCTTAGCAGAGGACTCTAGAGTAGAGTAATACGAAGAAAAAGTTGGAGATGTAGGATTATTGTTCGCACTTGACGCCATTTTGAATGTTTCTATATTATCCAAAATGGCAGCGCTCGATTACGTCACGCTTTTCAGTCATGTGGTTGAACACGAAGAATACACTAGTATAGATCTAAAAAATCTTAGTTTGCCTCATAACCGTCAATGGTGGGTTGTGTTATAATAAATCTGGGGAGTGATGCTCAAAAAATAACAATATAAGTATTTTCACTATAAATACTGCGAAAACGGTGTTTTTTACTGGTGGTGAAGTAGCTACATTTTTCAGTGCAAACAGATTTTTTCACAAAACATTGTGTGGTGATTTTCATAGAAAAGCAAACAACTGATTTTCTTTGAGCAGAATGCAACAAGAACAATAGTTTTGTACTCAATTCCAGCGTAATTGTTGCTACATGTATTTGCAATTGTTAGAGGTTGTTAAAAACATTTACTTTGATATATGATTTTGTGGTGTCCTATAGCATCGACGGTGCTAAAATTGAATTCAGTTTGGAGAAAATTGTATTCTGATGAAATCACTCGCCTTGTTTTCAACAAAGATCCATTGCAATCGGTAAAATTGATAAAAAAAGTGATAAAAAATCTTTCATATGGTGAGTTTTTTTCAAATTTAAAATTGAAAGATCATAGAAATATTGCTTATTTCTTTTAGGGTAGCTAATTTGAAAATGTTCATATTCATGCGTTCAACTGCTCTCGAAAAAATATATTTTTTTAATTTTCTTACCTTTAAAGACATTTATCTACAAGAATATTATGTGTGTTATGATTTAAGAGATATTATATATATATATATGAGCCGTGAAAACTTAAAATGGGTCTACTTGGCTAAGCCCCTTTTGATACATAACAGTTAGACGCAATGTTGTCTATGTCGCATTTCTCCTCTGATACAGAATAAAGTAGACCAATCAAACAATATTCTACATCTTAATTCCCATTTTAAGTCGTCACCTCTCATCATATCAGCGTTGTAGCGCCCGCAAATGTAATAATCACCCTCAAATGGAATAAACCTGCATTTGTAATAAGGATTTGCCCGCAAATGTAATAAACCTGCATTTGTAATAAGGATTTACCCTCAAATGTAATAAACCTGCATTTGTAATAAGGATTTACCCGCAAATGTAATAAACCTGCAAATGTAATAAGGATTTAACCGCAAATGTAAAAAAACCCTGTAAAGCTAAAATATCAAGCGAGCACCACTTCTGGCGAATGCAGATTGCAGACCAAGGTTTTTTTTACCTGGATTTTGTCACTTTACCGCATTACTGTAATTAAGGAGCAAGAATGGGCATAGTGATATTGCACAATATTCTGAGTAATGTGTGCTAAGTTTAGTTCAAAAAGTGACTCCATATCCATAATTAGACTTCTCTGTTCTGGTTTGCTTGTAAAGCCACTTACAATCAGTGACCGTGAAAAGGAGCATCGCACCGTTGGCTTTTTTGATTTTTGAAGACATTAAAAGAAACAATGAATTCATATTAATAATGACTATTGAAAGTGAATGGCTATTTACGTTTGTATCGATGAAAATAAAATGTATGTACCGGATGTCAATTAATGTACAACACATATTGTATACATGTAATTTTGTAGATATAATTTTAAAGATATTAATGACAACCCAGCTGACTAAACCATGGAAAACAGATTTAATTAACGTTGATTTTGCATTTTGTATTGATATAGGAAAGAATTCAGTACTACATTTTACAAAAGCAACATCAGTATATATTAACAACAAGTATTGCAAATAACACTTGATTCAAACTCAACTATAACACGACGTTCAGATACAGTCATAAATGAACAACAAGTCTTTTCTAACACCAATTTCCTCTTTACAAACATTTGCTTTTTTGCATAACATTCTGCAAAGATACTACTATTTCCATTTAAACTCGGAGATTGAAGATTTTTGGCATTGTTTTACGTATCGGTTGACGTCTCTCTCCATGGCTAATTCATTGATTTCGTACGGTGAGAAAACTACACTTTCAGTGTGAACTGACATTACCAAATGCATGTTATTGTGAATGTTTTTTTTTATTTCTTACTTTTCCAAAAATAAACGGAAATAGCAGTACCTTTTGTACAACTGAACTTCTTGTTCAAGACTTCCATGCAATCTGTTTGATGACGAACCAACCATTCTCTTGAGGGCAGAGTTTTAGCCAAGCCAAGTGCCATCTGTTAGTGTTGATAAGTATTTTCTTCAAACGAAGAACAGTGCCACTTAACCTCCCTTTCAATTTAATAATTCGTTGGACGCTGATCACTTGTGTCACTGCAGGAAGCTCTGGGATGTACAAACGCGGGAGTGGTATTTTGTCAGTTTCAGTTTTAAAGAATCTGCAAACAGATCGCAAAGTACCTCTGATAAAAGGGAATGCTGTTACAGCAGCTCGAACAATAATTGCAAGGACATCAAAATTTAGGTATGGCAGATCATCACTAGCCGGGACCTCAGCGAAAGCCTCATCACACACATTGTCGTTATCATTAGGTGCTTCTCCACCTTTATTTTTCTGTAAAGAAGGAACTTTATCACCATTCTTATTTTGCTCGAGAGGGATCTCATTACCACCACCAGGAGGTTCTCCATCCTCATCCTCATTGTCTTGTCTGCATGTATCCTCTTCATTCATATAGCCTTGAGCAGCATCCATTGACTCTCGCACTTCATACCATTCTGGAATCAGACTCACGTAATGTTCACCGTGATTTTCAGCTATGTGGCCGATATAAATGTCCCCTAATGCATCATCTTGACTGTAAAACGAGTGAGCCCCACCAGGACCGAGAGAAGACATAACATGCACATTAACTCCATAAAGTTGTGCAGCTCCAAAGAGAGTTATATGATCTCCGAAAACGCCATCTGTGGCCATGTTGGCGAGATAGTCATCAAAAGAGTTACACTGAGGTGCCCATTGTACTAGGGGAAAACCATCATGATCAACCGGATTTTGCTGTAGATATTGGACCACCTCCTCTCGCATAGTTTCTGGACTTCTCAAAATGCCAAATTTATTTAACTGATGGCAAAGTGCTGAAAATTGACAGTTCCCATTCCCTTCTGGATTAAAAGCTACTCTAAAGCCTTGGTTTTCAATTAAACATAGGTAGTCCTCCGCTTGCATTACAATACGATAGCGTTTGAAATGGTTGCGTTTTTGCTTGTTTGACAGTCGTGCCACATTTTGCTTTCGTTTTTCTTGTTTGAGAGTAAGACTGGTAATGTCATCAACAGGAACCCATTTGCGTTCCTCTTTTCCAGTTTTTGGGGACACAAAAGCTACTTTGTATATATGCCGCTTTAGATTTCGCTTCTCTACACGAGCTTCGACAATACAGTTTCTTCCCTTTAATCCTCTCTTAGGCAAGCGAATATAGACAGTTTCACCGGGAGCATATGTCGCTGGTGGATGCGCTCTCAGATGGGCTTTCACCATGTTTCTGCTAAACCGTTTTGTTGCCACCCGTGCTCTTTCTCTTATCTCTGATGCGTTCTTTTCGCGTCGTTTCCTGTCTACTTTAGTTGGATCTTCTCGGCACCCAAAATTAAACAATTCCCTTTTACCATGACCCGTATTTTCGAATTTTGCTGGCTTTCGTGCAAAATAAACCTCAAAAGGTGTTTTATATCCTAGGACCTGTTTTGGATCTTCGTTTAAAATAGTTTGGTATTCAGGTAATGTCTCTACCCAGTTAACGCCTTTTTGTTCTTTGCGAAGAAAATCATACTGCATTTTTGAACGAAGAGTCCGATGGCTTCTTTCTATTTTGCCTTGGGACTGAGGATGATACGGTCGACTTCGGATGAACTTTATTCCATGCTTAGAGCAATATTTGGATAAGCTACCTTTGAATTCGCCACCTCTATCACTTTGTATGATTTTGGGTGTTCCGTGTTCAATGTATATCTTGTCCATTTCTTGTGAGATCAGCTTGCTGTCTTTTCCTGGTAGAGCTCTAAGCCACAGAAATCTACTACATACATCAATGATTGATAAAACGTAGCGATAAGACACCCCATTCAATTTAACAGTACCCTTCTTTCCCATGTCCATTAAGTCACACTGATGTCGTTCTTGAACATCATTTGCTCGTATTGGTTTTAAGATTGCCTTATTGAGAAACTTTGGATTCCTACGGTAGTGCTGTTTGTCGCAGTTAAGTATATCCTGCACTTTCTTTTCACTGAGGCCGACGTACCTATGCTTTAACGAGTGTACAAGCTTTCTCGCCCCAGAACCTGTGAAAATAAAAATACGTCATACATTATAGTGTTTATAATCTTTTACGAATAGAGAAATTCATTCTTTCTCTTTCTTTCTTTCTTTCTTTCCTTCTTTCTTTCCTTCTTTCCTTCCACATAGTCCAAAATTACTGTTCTCTTTATTTCTCTCTTTTGTGTTGATGTAAACGGCAAACGTCACTTCGACTCATTCCTTCACTTCTTTGGAAAGGGTTTTGCATTGTTATTTTAGTTTTATATTCACTGTTTTGGTACGGAGTTTTGATATTTTCGTTTTTGTCAAGTTCCTTTATGAAGAACACAATTGTTCCTTTATAACTGTAAAGGTTCCGAATGAAAGAAGTTCTATTGTTCCTTTATGAGGGAATGCTAGGTCTTATTTGATAAATGGGTCCATTGATGGACTCTTTTAGTGAAAAGGTTCATTGCAATTTTACTAAGGGAACGACTTGTTCCTCTAGATGGAACGTTATGTTCTTCTTTAACAAAACAGGAACAAATGTAAAACACAATGGGAACATTTCGTTCTTGTTAATAAAATGATGCGTTCTCTTTCAAGTAAAAGGGAATGCCAGATCTTAAATGGGAACAAATTGTTCCATGAAATATCGCATTGAGTTCCCTTTCAGATAAAGAAGGAACGCTATGAGCTATGTTCCTCTAAACGTTTAGGGAACATTTTGTTCCTCAGAACGAATTAGGAACAGTTTTGAGAAACTAAAAGGGAACAAGTTATTTACAAAATTTGAACGGTCAGTTCATTTTGATCGAAATGGGAATAATATGAGCCGTTCCTTTCGACAAAAAGGAACATTTTGTTCCTTTCTAATATTCTTATTATTATTATTGTAATATTTAAATGATATATTATATATTGTGTAGAATGATAATAATTGTCATCTTCTTAATGAATTAATTATTAAATAAATTAAATATACAGAATATTTAGCATTCCCAGACAGGTCGAAATAAGTCCATGTATGCCCAAACATGTTCCAACACGATCTATTGTGTTGGGCATGATCAAACATGCCCAAGCATGTTCAAGCTTGTCTCATGGGTCCTTTTGTGGTAATTTATAATATCCAATCATCTTCATGTTCCCTATGTTGAGAAGAGGTCCCAAGAGTTTTGATCAAAAGAACATCTTGCCTGAAAGACAATTGTTCACATTTGCTATTGCTGAGCGTCTTTACAGCACCATGTCGAAGAGAAAGAAGGTAGATTGGTCGTCTGTTAAAGATGCTTCTCCTAAACCAAAAAGATTGCACTTGGAAAAGGAAAATGATGAGAAATATTACTGCCCTGTTTCCAATTGTGAACACGATGGTTTCACAACACAGAGAGGCTGTAGAAAACATGTCAAATCAAAACACGACTGGTTTTATTACTTTGACAAGAAACCAGAGGAATATTTGTTAACAGAAACATGCGAAAGAAGATCAGTCCAGTCACAAAACAAAACTAGCTATCATGCTATTCCATCCTACTCTATTGCAAGTGAAATTGGTGAATCATTTTACAACTGGCTTACAGGATGTGGTGGTGGGAAGTCAATGCGTGATGCAAAACAAACTGTAAGCAGAGCATTCAAGTTTTTAAAGTTTTGCTATGAAGATGAGGAAAAAGTTACTGATGAAGTCATCGATTTTTCAATTTCATCGCCCATCATGTTTTTTAAGTTCATCGATGCCTTACAAGATGAATACAACGTTGGTCACTCTGGTCGTGTTGGATATATTGATGCAATATCAGACCTAATCGATTTTCGAAAGGCTAGTGGCAAGCTTCAAGATCCTGTTTTGAAAAATATTTCAGTAACTGAGGTTAACCTGAAAAAAGCGAGGAAGTGTGTCTCCAAGAGCATGAAATTGCAGTGGACCCATGATTTGGACATAGAAACATTGGAATCAAAAGGACATTGGGCAACAATGGAAGAATTACTGCAAGTAATCCCTTACCATCTTCCAAGATATCATCAGATTCTCCAGCAATGTAAAAGTCAGCCTGATGAGCCAGTCTGTGCTTTGGATCTTTCATTTGCGACGCGTTTCGTTGCTGTTTACCTCTTTCTGCACGTGAAATGTTCAAGACCAATTACATTCCAATATCTCACTACACAAATGATTGAAACAGCCAAAACAAATGAAGGCTTTATTGACCAAAAGCAATTTAAAACTGCCAAAACGTATGGCTTTGACTCGCTAGTGTTATCTCCAAGTGATATACAACTCATTGATGATTATGTACAACACATTCGCACGCGACTGGAGCCAAAATGTAACTACGTGTTGGTTACTCGAAATGGCAAACAATATGACAAACTCAGTAATCTCATGACAAAGATGGTGTATGACGCCATTGAAAAGTACATTCACCCAAGCCGGTATCGACAAATAGTTGAAACAGAGAGCGTGAAAAACCTCACCCTTGAAGAACAAGATGTAGTGTCTCAGAATCAAAAGCACAGTTCTGTGGTTGCTCGAGTTCATTACCAGAAACAGCACTCGAGGGATATAGCCAAAAAGGGAAAAGAGTGCATGAGAAAGCTTCAAGGTATCCAGGGGGAACAAGTGAAAGAGTACATACATTCCAAGCTTTGTGACGTCAATAGCATCCCTAATAAGATGTCAAAATCATCAAGTGATGACGAGATCAGTGAAATACCTACCAATACTCAACACAGTGATAGACACAGCATTCCAGACCAGAATTTCCAATCTTGTGACGGAGAAAAGAATAAATCATCATCAGTTAAAGCGTCAATCTCCAAAAGGTTCCAGCTCCGATTCACGAATGAAGAAGACAAATATTTAAAAGAAGGGTTGCTACGACACGGGAATGGACAATGGACAGCAATTTTGAGAGATAAAACTTTCAAGTTTCAAAAAGGCAGAAAAGCTGATTCTTTGAGAAAAAGAGCCGAAAGTAAATTTAAGAGTTTGTGTAAATAGATAAATGACATGTACTTCAATAAAATTGTCACAGAATACTAAGATATTCATTTTTTTTTAAAGAAGAGTGGGTAAGAAGTGAGCTAGCATGGTTGAATACAATAGCTAGCTCACTTACCCACTTACCCACTCTTGCCCAAAACTAAATTGACGACTTCTGTGCGTACTGCAAGTATTCCCCCTCGATGCTAGGGAGGGGAGGGGTGGTCAATCGATTTTCTATCAGACTTTGAGTATAACACTTGAATTGGGTAAGAAGTGAGCTAGCATGATTGAATACAATAGCTAGCTCACTTACCCACTTACCCACTCTTGCCCAAAACTAAATTGACGACTTCTGTGCGTACTGCAAGTATTCCCCCTCGATGCTAGGGAGGGGAGGGGTGGTCAATCGATTTTCTATCAGACTTTGAGTATAACACTTGAAGTGGGTAAGAAGTGAGCTAGCATGATTGAATACAATAGCTAGCTCACTTACCCACTCTTGCCCAAAACTAAATTGACGACTTCTGTGCGTACTGCAAGTATTCCCCCTCGATGCTAGGGAGGGGAGGGGTGGTCAATCAATTTTCTATCAGACTTTAAGTATAACACTTGAAGTGGGTAAGAAGTGAGCTAGCATGATTGAATACAATAACTAGCTCACTTACCCACTTACCCACTCTTGCCCAAAACTAAATTGACGACTTCTGTGAGTACTGCAAGTATTCCCCCTCGATGGTAGGGAGGGGAGGGGTGGTCAATCGATTTTCTATCAGACTTTAAGTATAACATTGAAGTGGGTAAGAAGTGAGCTAGCATGATTGAATACAATAGCTAGCTCACTTACCCACTTACCCACTCTTGCCCAAAACTAAATTGACGACTTCTGTGCGTACTGCAAGTATTCCCCCTCGATGCTAGGGAGGGGAGGGGTGGTCAATCGATTTTCTATCAGACTTTAAGTATAACACTTGAAGTGGGTAAGGTGGCTAGCAGGTAAGCCAGTCATTGTCACTGGGTAAGCAGTTCATGTACATATGCTTACCCACTACCTAACCCACTATGACTTATGTTTTGCAAAAACCACATTTGAGTACGTACTTGCAGTATTGACGCACGGCCTCCAAATAGTTTTCGTATAGGGTGGGTAAGGTGGCTAGCGGGTAGGCCAGTCATTGTCACTGGGTAAGCAGGTCATTTACATATGCTTACCCACTACCTAACCCACTATGACTTATGTTTTACAAAAACTACATTTGAGTACGTACTTGCAGTATTGACGCACGTTATCCAAATAGTTTTCGTATAGGGTGGGTAAGGTGGCTAGCGGGTAAGCCAGTCATTGTCACTGGGTAAGCAGTTCATGTACATATGCTTACCCACTACCTAACCCACTATGACTTATGTTTTGCAAAAACCACATTTGAGTACGTACTTGCAGTATTGACGCACGGCCTCCAAATAGTTTTCGTATAGGGTGGGTAAGGTGGCTAGCGGGTAAGCCAGTCATTGTCACTGGGTAAGCAGTTCATGTACATATGCTTACCCACTACCTAACCCACTATGACTTATGTTTTGCAAAAACCACATTTGAGTACGTACTTGCAGTATTGACGCACGTTATCCAAATAGTTTTCGTATAGGGTGGGTAAGGTGGCTAGCGGGTAAGCCAGTCATTGTCACTGGGTAAGCAGTTCATGTACATATGCTTACCCACTACCTAACCCACTATGACTTATGTTTTGCCAAACTGCATTGTACGAGCTTATTGTGCTTTTGACCTTTTTTTTCCTTGAATCGATTTGTTAGAAAGGAAATGCAAAAGGATCCATATGAGTCCTATCTACTGTGTTCCCTTCTGATGGATTTCAGCTATTTGGGCTTTAATAGTGGGCTTTTTTTTATAAATTCGATTTCCCTTGTTAACTATGTTAGCCATGATCCTCCAGTCCAATTGTGAAATAGATTTGTTGTTTACTTTCTTTTAAAAACAAAGAAATACTAAGGAGAACAGAAATATTTGGATATGCCCTTCTTTCCTTCTTTCCTTCTTTCCTTCTTTCCTTCTTTCCTTCTTTCCTTCTTTCCTTCTTTCCTTCTTTCCTTCTTTCTTTCTTTCTTTCTTTCCTTCTTTCTTTCTTTCTTTCCTTCTTTCTTTCTTTCCTTCTAGTTTATTGTTTCCAGAGTTGTCAACTACTTGTCAGACACTTCAGTGGCTTTATGGTAATTATTAAAACTATTTGTGATTTTGGCTGTAAAAATTACTCAATACTCTGATAGAAATTAAACGTTTTCAGCGTAAAAAAAATCCTTCATTGCGTGTTAAATAACAAGATCAAGAATAACCAAAAGAGTTTAAGATTTTTAAAATTATACTAACTCACCCTTAGTTCGGTGAAACTCACCAGCAACCAAATATTTCACTTCTGACTCTCGAAGGCATCGAAAGCCACGAAGAAAAAGTACCTCTTTATTATTTTCCTTCTCAATGGTGAAGCCACCTTTCGCCCTCCAAAATCTGATTATCGCAGCTTTTTGTGCACGAGTACGATCTTTGCAAGAGGGTAAACTATTTCCCCTTACAAGGGTCAAAATAGCGTCATAAACGTCATCTGATATAGCAGATGGCTTTCTCCGTCCAGCTTGTTTTTTCTTCTCAGAAGCAAAAGCATAATTTGCTATTACTAAAATCAGAAGGAAAATACTGATACACACCAAGAGTAAACGTCGTTGACTCATAATTCTTCGCTTTTTTTAGAGTGATCATTTACTACATGTAGCAGTTCTACAACAACGTCAACAACGTTTTCTCCACGTTGTGTCTGGTTTTATACAATTTTTAGACACGTGTGTGAAGATTTCCCGCGCCAAGTATCCATGCTTTTTGAAATCAACTGCTTTAATTCACATAAAGTGGAACCATGCAGTGCATTCCCACATATCTTTAAATTGTTATTTAGCTTACGTAGTTAGCTAATTTTTTTTAACTTCTGGAAATGTGATAAAACTGTGATTTTGGGCTTGGTTAACGTTACCAGGGCAACAGCTAAATACTTTTTCGGATTTTTTAGCTCTTGGAACTGACGCCCAAAACAAGAAATCCTTGTTAAACACATAAAAGCTGTACGAAACCACAAGATCAAAATCAATTCATTGTTCTTAAGATAATGCTACTGGGGGGAGGGGGGGGGGGATTGAGGCCTTATGAGGCCCCTCTCTCGTAAATTGCTTATGACTCCAAATCCACTGCAGCTATGAAAATGAAACTTCATGAAACTTTTTCCTAAAAATTATCTGAGAACAGTTTAATAACAATGACATGTCGGTGCTGTCAGGGCTGTTTCCACGGCAACCATTGTTTTGACATACATATTTGCAAAATTGAAAAAAAAACATATTGGAATCCCTTTTTTTGACAACTAATCCTATAAATGTTTAGAAAAATTGTTAATTATGACGAAAAAAGGCTTTGGCTAATGATCTGTTTACGTCAGTTTTAAGGGGGGAGGGGTGGTGCAATTTGGGATAAAATTAAAATTAACTTAAAATTCTAAAACAATCTCTTTATTTTCAAATGTAACATTTATAACACTTCTCTGATATATATTACATATAGTCTGGTCGTTCTACTTTCTAAAATCCTATAAAAATAGGCTTTTATCTTATTTCACTCTGGGTAAATTGCATTAAGGGTGATATTTTGGCTTATATGACGTCATTGTGACTTCATTTGAATCACCCATAATTCTAAAATTGAAATAAGTGATAAAAATTTAATAAGATCTCTTTTGTAGTATTCTTTAAGAAGTTTCTTTAAAAATGTCAGTCAAAATTTGATTATTGATGTCATAGTGAAGTCATCCTTTGCCTGTCACGTGTTAAAACTGGGTGTGGTAGCTAATCTTATGTCCATAATCACTGTGTCAAGTTTTGATGACCATGGCAGCATTGGTTTCGAAGATACAGAGTGAGGATCCATATAAGTCCCTCCCCCTCGCCTAGTCACAGAAGGTCAAAAAAAGACTTTCCTAAAAAGGGGTGCAACGCCTCCCCAGACCCCTTCCCACAGACTGATATTGCATTTATAGGTTTTTTACATTTGCGGGTAAATCCTTATTACATTTGCAGGTTTATTACATTTGCGGGTAAATCCTTATTACAAATGCAGGTTTATTACATTTGCGGGCAAATCCTTATTACAAATGCAGGTTTATTACATTTGAGGGTGATTATTACATTTGCGGGCGCTACAGCGTCACGGTGGTGCAACAAGACTGAAACGCAAAGCCAATGTAGAAATTACCTACATCACAGAGATTTTTCTGACGGAATAAAACGCGAAAATACCCAAATCAAATGCCCTTGGCTACACACTGAAAACCACAACAAATCGATCACCTCCTACAGTATTAATAGTCGCAGTTAACAGAACCAAAACGTAGTGTAACGTCACTGACAACGGACGCAAAAAGGCCAACCTGGGACACCTGCAGATAGAAAAGATCAGCTCACATCAAAATACTAGCAAAACGTTATTATTTTGCACGACACAAATGAGTTTATCCGAAAATGGGCGCACAACATGAGCCGTGAAAACTTA
This sequence comes from Diadumene lineata, assembly GCA_918843875.1. Lineage (NCBI taxonomy): Eukaryota > Metazoa > Cnidaria > Anthozoa > Actiniaria > Diadumenidae > Diadumene > Diadumene lineata. Next base: position 6,369,042 of record OU974074.1, on the reverse strand, counting down.
AAATGGGTCTACTTGGCTAAACCCCTTTTGATACATAACAGTTAGACGCAATGTTGTCTATGTTGCATTTCTCCTCTGATATAGAATAAAGTAGACCAATCAAACAATATTCTACATCTTAATGCCCATTTTAAGTCGTCACGGATCATATATATATATATATATATATATATATATTTAAGTTTTGGCGATCAAAGAACACAACAAGCCTGAAAATTCGGCAGAATTCCGAGGTAGAGTTAGACTTATAAAAAAAAATTGAAATGAGGGGAGGCTATGACGGCTGCCGAAAATGTCGTTGGTTTCCCAGAATGCATTGCAGTGGTATTTTTGTCAAAACACGTGTAGTTCAAAATAGGCATGTTCATAGTGCTTTAGCGGAGTAAGAAGAATGAAATAAAACTTGAAAAACTTGCATAAGATTAGAAGGACTGAATTTTCTTAGGATATTAAACTTTTTGCTCGAAGGCCAAGTTTTTAGCCAAAAAATACATATATATTAATAGGTTTATTTGTAAATAGCGCTTATTAAACAAAAACAAAAAAATAGAATTAGCATAAAATAGCACTATTTAATGGTATGTATGTTGCACACTTTTAATGCGCGCACTCTAAGATTTGTACTTATGCATATTCACTCAGCGATTGTCGTCCTTATACAAATTTGTGCTTTTCACGCAAGAGTGAACGGTTGTCAAGCAAAGCGAAAGCGTAACTACGGGCCAAATTACACCTTTTTCGGACAAGTTCTTCGGAAAAAAATAGATGCTTATTCTTAGACCAAAATAAGTCGTTAGAGGCCTTTTTTGATTGATTTGGTGAATATTTGAAATTCGAAGAACTTTATCCTAAAATGCACTTACGCCGTTTTCGCTCTGAACCCTTGAAGTGTCCTACCTCCGTCTAGTAAATGCTGCCGATGAGGTTCATCCCAGCTTTCTCATGGCAAAGTCCAGAGTTGCCCCACTTAAACAATCAGTATACCGAGGATGGAGCTCACAGCGGCAGTCATCTCATCGAACCTGACTAACATGCTAAAATCCGAGCTTGGATACCAGGATCATAATTGTGCCTACTACACAGATTCTGAAATTGTTGTCAACTACATCAATAACAATGCCAGACGGTTTCACGTCTTTGTTGGAAACCGGGTACAATACATACGGGATCATACTGATCCAAATCAATGGCATCATGTCAAGGGAAAGGACAACCCTGCATACGAAGCTTCCAGGTCTATGTCTGCAAAGGAGCTCCTGAACAACCAACGATGGCTCAACGCTCTGCAGTATATCTCTCGTTTTTCCACGTGGTGTAAAACTAAATCTTGGACTGCTGCCATTCGTAGAGGAATCAACTTATGGAAAGCAACATGCACGACGAGTACAATCTAAAGACCCTGTGCAGACAAGGATATTTAATATTCAAAATAAATCCTCATCCAGGTCCTACACCAATAAATGCTACAGAACAGACTCCAAAACTTAATTTCAAAGCAAGAGGACTATCAATTGTTACTTAAACATTCGAAGTCTACTGGGTAAGATAGATGAATTGAGACTGATCACTAATAACTCAAAAGGAACAGATATTATCACACTATCTGAAACCTGGCTAAATGATCACATTGAAGACGGAGAAATCAACATTCAAGGCTATTCAATTATTCGTCAGGATCGTCATGGAAAGAAAGGTGGTGGTGTTGCAATCTTTATTTGTAATGCCCTAGAATACACCGAAAGAAAAGACCTTCACAACAACAACGAAACATTATGGATTCAAATAAATTGAACCCGCTGTAACCCGCTAATTATTGGGTGTGTATATCGTCCTCCAGATAAATCTATCGTTGAATTTCTGGACAACATTAATGACTTTATTTCAAAAATTGACTTAAATCACGATAAATTTATTTTTGGAGACTTTAATATTGATTTTACAAATTCAAAAAAGAGAAATGCAAATTCAGAAAAAAGAAACCTCAGGGGAATTACCGACTTTTTTGACCTCAAGCAATTAATAGTCAGGTCTCTTAGGTGCAAATTTTGGTCAGATATTTACAGGAGTGACAAAAGTGTGAAAATTGGCACAGAGAATCCTTAACCCCTACCCATCAATACTAGAGGGGGTGCTCAGTACAGTTAGTCCATATTTAATAATTATGGGATATCAAAGTTTTGAACAATTTTTAATAATTGGGCTTCCTGTGTCGTGTATGCTTTTTTAAGATCATGATGCAAAAAAAGTTCTACAAACACCATATAAACCTACTGCACTGTCACTGCTACTGTATTGTGAGTCGATTATCATTGACAGTAGTATTTACATATCCTTGTTTCCAGTCTTCTCATGGTAAAAAATACTTTTTTTTGTACTTTTTTTTTCTTTTTACAACATTTTTTCCTTGGGATATTTCCCAGTTTGCCTTCTTGTCTTGAAGAACTGTAGGTACGTTCTCTTTCATTTCGCGTGCAGGAACAGTTACGTTGTTCGTGTTAAGTTCTACTGGTTTTACCGCCGCATAATCTGAGTTTAGGGTGTGAATGGCATTTGTCGAAGTGTTTAACATAACAGGGGGTCTTTCCTGGCCTTGATTCATCGCCGTTGGTAACTGAAACACTCTTATACCAGTACCATGGAATGAAGAGGAGGCTGTTGTGGAACTTGGATAGTGGTCTAGATTATCAAGGGCTCCGATGGTAAACAACCCATGCCTCAGACAAGGAGGTACAGCACCACCATCCTCCTTATACCTTTCACTGACAGAAACAGCTAACATTTCTTCTAACTCAATGATACGATGATAAGACACCGATAGTCCTAACTCGTACAGTTCAGTTACAATGGAAGACGTGGCTCTCTTACTTTGCTATGTCGAGTTGCATCAGTCTTTGATTTTCTTGTGGATCTCTCCTTTGCATCAAAGAGAATAGTTTGGCATACTGTCAAACACGGTTGAGAGTCTTGTGTTTCAGTGTTCTCTATATCCACACCGGTCAACATCATTGAGATAACAGATTTTAAGGAGCTAGGAACAGAATTCTCTTGACATTGCTTAGTGAAACTTCCAGAGAATACATATCCTTTATATGTTAGCAGGTCCTTACGCACTATTGCAGTAGCTTTAGCTAAAATTATTGCATCTTCCCTAAGTCTCTTTTAGATTGTGCAATGGCTTGTTTTACCAAGTGTTGCATTGCCTTCTTGAATACGATGACAACATGTTTTCCATCACTTTGCTCCTGAGCTTCTAATCAATGAAATTCTCGAGCAATGATTCTTTAAGTCTTGTTCTATTAACTTGCTTACCAATGCCTAAAGTAGCAAGCCTTTGTGTGTACAGAAAGTACAGCTCAGAAAGATTAAAAAGTAACGTCCCATTATCAACTGCAGTTTCAATATAAGTTATGAACTCTATGAATGTCTGGGATTTCCAGCGATTTTTGCCAAAAGAGTGACATCCTGTAGCTCTGTTATCATATCACAAAGCTTTTTATCAGTTGTAAAAGTACAAACATCATGCAGCTGGCCACCTTCACCACAGAGTAAACAGTTCTGTTATCATATCACAAAGTTTTTTATCAGTTGTAAAAGTACAAACATCATGCAGCTGGCCACCTTCCGACCACAGAGTAAACAGTTCTGTTTACTGGGCACATTTGATCTTGTTGATCTAGAAGCTTTTTTCCCGCCATCTCTTTTTCTTTTTCTGTTCTTAACTTTATCTAGCTTTGATGCACTAAATTGTAAATAGCAAAATTTGTACCAGGAAGGCCTATTCTGGATCAAATGATTCACGTCCACATCATCAGCTAGATGGATACTTCTAGGAAGTGCATTAATGGCTCGAAATTCAGAAACGTGAATCAAAAACGAACAATAAATATCTTCTGGGTTGAATTGACTGCCACATGCATTTAATGGACACCTAACACTTTGGTATCGTTTTGACAGATGATACACTTTGTCCAATCAAATGACATGATTTCTGAAAGGAAAGAGTCCAAAAGTCAAAATCAAATCCTGCAAAAAGGTTAAAATTGATAATGTATAGCCTCTCTTTGTCTCAATTTATGCAACAATAAAAATAATAAAGTCAAAGAAGTGGAAAAATTTATAGGTCAAATACTTACAGTATGCAAAGATGTGTCATCTGTCCGCCATTTTTAAAATTCACTTGGACGAGAAGGCCTAGGTACTAGTTTTTCAAAAGCAATGTGAAAATCGCCCTTCAAAACATATTTTCAGTTGATTGAAGAATTATAAATTAGTTTTTAAGGCTTTTTAAGTTTTATTTTAAAATACATTAGATTCAAATCGGTTCAATAATTTTATTTTCATGTTTTTCTAAATTCTACCACAAGAAACCCAATTCTTCTTTTTATTTCGATTTTTCAATCCCAATTTTTCCCTTTATGAGAATGATTCGCATTGGGCACCCCCTCTAATATTATTTGTAATGTCGTAAGCTATATGTGTGCAAAATTTGGTGCTTTTGTCACTTCTGTAAACATCCTGACCCTAAGAGACCTGACTATAATAAGTACTTCTACACGCATCATTGGAAACTCTGAAAGACTGATTGATTTAATTTTCACCATCATTAAGCATAAAATTGTTGACTGTGGAGTTCAAGAGTTTGGTCTGAGCGATCATTCTTTAGTGTATTGTGTGGTAAAAAGTGGCCTTTTTAAAGTTCCACCAAGAACTGTCGAATATCAAAGTTTTAAATCTTACAATAAACAGTCATTTGTAAAAGATCTGAATAATGTCCCTTGGCATGTCGCTTTTAATAACACAAACGATCTCGACAACTGTGTATTAACTTGGAATAAACTATTTCTTGAAGTCGCTGAAGAACATGCACCAACTAAAACTCACAGGATAAGAGGAGCACCGACTCCATGGATGAGTTCAAAAATCTCCACATTAATGAAAGACTGTGATTACCATCTTAAGGCTGCCAAAGGGAAAAATGTAACTCACACTGGAAACAATATCGCTACTTAAGAAATAAAATTCACAGTGAAATTCGAAAGGCAAAGTCAGAATATTACTGCAATCTTATCAATGACTCTCGAAATGACTCTAATGATATCTGGAAAGCTATTAAAGAAACACTACCCTATAACAAAACATGCCAATCTGTTACTAGTTTAATCTCTGATGGAATCACTTATACTGAACCACACACTATTGCAACAGCATTTAACAACTTTTTTGTCAACATTGGACTCAAATTGGCTGATAAAATTCCTATCATCACTGGCTCTCCCACTGATGGAGTGATAAGGCAACCTCTACATTTCATTTACAACCAATTACAAGCGACTTTGTTTCTAAAGCTATAAAGCAATTAAAACCGAATAAAGCTGTTGGCCTAGACAAAGTTAGTGCAAGATTGCTGAAATATGCTGTTGACGTTATTTCCCCAAGTATTGCTACATTATTTAACATCTCAATAGAAACTGGAAGTTATCCATCTACCTGGAAACTTGCGAAGGTAACTCCTTTGTTTTAAAAGGGAAGTAAGCAGGATCCATCGAACTACAGACCTATATCTGTACTCCCAACTATAAGCAAAACTCTAGAGAAATCTATACATGCTCAATTCTACAGCTATTTAACCGATAATAAACTTCTTTCCCAAAAACAGTTCTGGTTCAGACTGAAAGCTTCTACAGTCACTGCAACAGCAATGTTCACAGATAAAATATTATCTGCAATGGACAATGGGATGATTACTGGCGCTGTATTTATCGATCTAACTTAATGACTTACCAAATCATTTAAAACATTGTGATGTGGCTCTCTATGCAGATGATACTGTATTATATATATCAGCCAAATCTATCCATACCATTGAATCAGAACTTAACTCTGATTTGAATAATTTGAGCCGTTGGCTTATTCTTAACAAGTTATCTCTAAATATAAGTAAATCAAAATCTATTACCATAGGTAGCAGCCAACGACTAAGTAAATTAGTAATCTCTGTAATGGGTGATAATAAGTTAATTGAAGAAGTTAGTACTTTCACATACTTAGGTGTAATTATAAACAGACACCTCACATGGCAAGATCATATCGAACATATGACTAAAAAGATCAATAAGAAACTAGGCCTTCTAAGACACATACGTGCCTATCTACCTTTACAAGCTAGATTATTGTTTTTTAATAGTTATATTTTACCACTTTTTGACTATGCAGACATTATATGGGGGGACAAAGGAAACAAAACCTTAATGTCCCAATTGCAAATTTTTCACAATAAAGCAGCTCGTATAATTTTAGATCTACATGTACCTTCCCATGCTTCAGCAACTGAATCTTTAAGCAAATTAAAATGGAAACTACTTAGTAGAAGAAGAGCTGAACAACGTTTCATTTTCACATACAAATGTTTTAATAATCTTTTTTCACATAAATTTAATATATATATTAATAAAGATAGCCATAGTTACAACACAAGATCAAAAAATAATATTCGTAAGTCTTCTGCTAAAAGGAATTGGGGTTACTGGACCTCAATTAACTTTGCATCCAATGAATGGAATAAACTGGACATTTCCATTAGAGAAACGAAAACTCTAGATAATATGTTGTAGTTTTTAATAGCCTAAATTATGGTTTCCTCATTTATTTTTTTTTTTTAAAGTTGAAAAACTGAGAGTAGCTGAAGCCATTATCATCAAGAATCTTCAAAAGAAACACTTTAGTGTTCTAGCTATCATTCAGAAGCTTCGTGGACCAGTTTGTTTAAGGAGCAAAAAAAGAAGAACAAAAGCATTTCGCCAAGGGTGTCCCTTTGATATTTTTTTCTTTGTCTGATGACGAAATTAGTTTAATAAGTTATGAATGAATATGAAGAAAAATACCCCATCTTTGCAATTATTAGTAAAATGAAAATACAAGCTGAAATGGAAAGTGAAAACTTCATTAGAGCTTGTTCTTTAGATGAGGAATCAGCCGACGTTGTTCTCTTTACTGAAGACAAACTACATGACCTTGTAAACTCGATGTTCTATGTGGATGTCACATTTCAACTGGTTCCCTTTTGTGTTATTTTAACAAGTTATCAAAACACCACACTTTTCACCAAGACCACAGGTAATTGTCACATCTTGCTCTTTTCCAAAAGCTCACAACACTTGTGCCAGGACTGAAACTGTTCTTACAAGGGTACTCAACATATGGGTAGGAAGCCTTGAGACAGTCCTTGGCACAAGAAACCGAAAGGGCAGTGTCTGTTTAGTGCAAAGTTCACCTTGAAAGAAACATCGAGGACTAGAGCCACCAGTTGCACACGACAGAGTGATCAGTCACCCTCATTATAGACAATTTCTTTGGAAGCGATGGTCTAGCAAATGCCCAAACAAAGGAAGAGTAAACAAGGAGATTACAAGAGCTTCAAAAAGAGTGAAAAGAGCTTAAAAGAATGGATACCAAGAAATATCCTAAATTCTCCAATATTTCCAAAAGCACAAACATGGTGAAATATGGAATCATGTCACTTCCAAGGTACCAGAAATAAGATACATGTTTTTAACTCATTTGGAGAACCTTTATAGCATACAGATATCTAAAATCTTAGTTGTGCTAATAATATGAAAACTCCTTTTGTTGTTGTTATTTTTTTCGTTAAATGTCAAGATCTTTCCATTGTTTAGGCAATCATGTTGCTATGACACACAGTACATTTGGAAAACTGGATAATGTATTCATCTGTTTTTTTCATCTTGAAGAGATAAAAACTAGTATATAAGTTCTAGGAATTTTCCAATATAAAGTATTAAACAATATACTATATCTGAACAAAGATCTACATCGTAAAATTGTAAGCTCTCCCTCGTGCTCTCTTTGCCATTTATATGCCGAGACAATTGACCATCTTTTTATAGACTGTATTGAGGCAAAAAATTACTACTTTGCAATACGAGATTGGTTAGAACAATTTGAAATCAGACTACCAGACCTAAACAAAATTAATATTCTACTAGGTGTAGATGACATCCTTATAAATTTCTTAATTACAATATACAAATACTCTTTATACCAAGTTAGTAAGAATACTAAAATGATATCCCTAAATACCTTTAAAAATCTAATTATGCACTATGAACAAGTGGAATATAGTATTGCAAGAGCAAGAAATAAAATATCAATACATAATCGAAAATGGAATAAGGTTTTAGAAGGAAGTTAATGAACAAGGCACAATGGAGTGTAAGTGTTAAACTGTTTTTGTTGTTTGTAGGACGTGTTTTGTATCATAATTCTTTTGTTTTGTTTTTATTTTTTTCTAGTATAGTATTGTATTGTAAGACTTAAATTTAGAGTTACTTCCTTAGGGAATAACCCATTAATTGTAAATAATTGATAATTGTATTAATAATTGTATATGTACCATGAAAAAAAGATTATCCTGTAAAAATATTGTTGTAAAATAAATAAATCTATATATATATATATATATATATATAAAAAATAAAAAAATAAAAATAAAAAGTTCTAGTGGGACCGCCTCAGGGTTTGAGCTAGAGCGCGCCATTGCGCCAATCCCGCTTTTAAATTAGAATTGTCCCTTTAGATATTGTAAAGAGGGCCAAATTGTCCCTTTTCTTAAGAAACCGACCAAACAAAATAGTTTTTGGTCCATTTGCTATGTGTAAAAGAAATGTCAAAAATTCGTGTTATCACTGCCGCCATTTTGAAAAAAATCGAGCAGAGTAGCCCTGGGAATGAGCTTAGACTGGGAGAAGAGACTGGGTCGAGAGTCACATCGCGAGTCAGCTTGTTTATAAATGTCAAACTTTATAAGTAGGTATTTTGGCAGAAACAAAGAAGAAAATGAAGAGATGGAAGATGTTGGTAATCAAGGGCAGAGAGATCATGCTGGTGATGAAAGAGATAAAGAAACTAACTGCGAAGAATCTCAATCTCAAACAAGAAACTTCCAGCCAAGATGGCTTCAAGATCACACTTGGTTACGATACACTGATTGAAAAAGCTATCCTTTTGGTGAAAAAGGTTGCATGAACTTCCCTACTTCAACTTTGAGTCGTCATTTAGACAGTGCTGGTCACAAAAATGCGGTGCAAGAAGAAACTTAGTAGTATTTACTTAGTAGTATTTACTTGTTCATTGCCATATTCTGTATAATTTGGCTTTGCACGATTAAATTTAATTAAAAAAATACTGGGTATTTTGTTATAAAGGCTTGTATCATGGTGGTGTTTATTCAATGTATGAATGACCCCCTAGATTTTGATTAGTCCCCTTTCACCATTGCTTAAGGGTCAATTTTCAATGCGTCGGATAAGGTGAACCCCTAGATCTACATCAATGGGGAGACGCGGGAAAAAATTGTCAACTCACTGTGCCAGCTAAAAGTGAAGCAGACTCGAAGACAACGCCACTACAGAAGGCAAACTAGTCCGGCGAAGCATCCACCATGACTGAGGATGATCCCGACAAAGAGCTAGAACAACTTCAACATGAATATGAAGAGCTTTGTCTAGAAGAAGAGAGGCAAGCCAAAGAGCGACGCATCAATGAGATGCGGGAAAAAGTACTGCGAAAACGGCAGAGCCTACAGGAGAACAAAAACAGATCACAGCTCCCAGTTCCACACTGCACAGCAACGACCATGAAAGACCTGAAGTTCTTGACCCAAGACACATCTACCAGTTTCCAAACCCCCCTGGATGCTCTGCTGGCTCACCAACAGTACACCACCAGCAACACAGCCCAAGGAACGGCATGCATGTGGGGACATCGAAAACCCTTGCACAGCAGAGATGTTCCTCCGTCCGAGGACACAGGGTGAGAAAGCGTTAAGCATAATGGACTTTGTAGATAGTATAGTAGTTACAAATGATGAAAAAACACTGACATCAGATGGTGGCAATACTAAACTGTTTTTTTCATGCTGCCCAAAAAATCCTAAGCTAGAATCTATCACTATGCAGCAATGGTTGGTAGCAAATACACAATTTTTTTATAATTTGCTTTCTGGTAATAGGCTCCACTCAAACACTGACATCCAACAATATCTAGCATACACGATTTAAATAATGGAGCTGGCAAACAAATTTCAGTGGGTTTCAATACTAAAATATAACATAATAAAGCTTTACATATTTTGTTTAAAGTTATCCTACCATTACAACTATTTTTCATCTATTAATACAACTGTTTATTGGTTGGATTTTTTTGAATATTTTCTTCGCAGATGCCTAGAGAAGCAGGCTTTGAAAATAAATGCCCGACAAATAATATTACAGATTTTTGAAGAGATGGCAAAAGACAAAAGACATGGCCATGGACACTGGCCAAGGCCAGGTTTTGTAACTACCCAACACGGAGATACTTCGTAAAAAAAAATAGTGGCAGAAACATGTTTGATTGAAATGCAATACAAAAAGAAGTGTTTGTACACTTTTAACTCCTGATATACAGCCGTTTTCGACGAAACCTTTCGTCCAAATGCACGAGGGAGTTGACCGTTTACATGGTTCATTTACCAATTACATGTAAAATAAATAACTTACTTCAAAGAAAAATGCTTACAACTGAGATAAACAATTGAAATACAATGTTAAACATCATTTTGGCAACTGGGATATGTACAAAATAGACTTGCTTACCTTCAAATTCCTTCACTCCTTCAACCACAACTCCACAAGGGGCAAGAGGACGAACAACTAAACAGCAGCAACGCGACGAGAGAGCTGCATTGCAACAGCCTCGATTCCACCACTACACAGGTAAACCGATTCGATTTTGATTGTAAATTATTTTATCTTTTTATTCATTTACTTTCATGTACTTTATCTGTTCACTTGTGTTATCTTGTTTTTGTTTTTGTTTTCTTTTTTTGTGTTTTGGCTACCTAAAGGTAGACATTCCTAGAATCGTCACGCAGGAGTTTTCCGAGGAGAGAAATGATTGCGTGACGACCATCAAGTACTGTGGGGCTCCGGTGTGGGGGAAATATTATTATGACCAGCGGTTTTCCACAGAGGTACGCCATTTTGTTTTGGAATGATTTCACTGTCGAAAATAAATCACTACGTACACTATTAAACTATTATGCAAAGAAATATAACAAGTTGCAATTACAAGTCTGAATTGGAGAGTTTGATATAAACTGTATTCAGATGTCATGAGTCTACATCGTCCTACGGTAAGAAATTACTTGAACAAAAATTGATTATTTGAATCTGCTGATCAGTGTTGATCTGTTGTTTAATTTTCGTACTTTGAAAATTGCCACTTTATTTCCGTCTCTTCAATGTGGAATTTGCTGAGTATCATGGTAGTGTAAAAATAATGATTATAGATTCGAATATTTTATCATGCTGAAATTTTTAGTAAATGATGAAATAAAATAACCGAGATCTTCAGAGTGATAGAAAATGAAAACTTAAACACATCTCATTTAATTAAATGTTTCTTTTTTCATGAATTCATTTTGTAGAAAGAGGGTAACTTGAAGAAATATCGTAATATTTTCCTGGGATGGTCTACAAGGTTTTTCAGACTAGAGAGAAGTTATCTTCATTACTTTGAAGCACCTCATGTAAGTACATTAAACACTGTTTTATCTGACAAATAGACCATTTGAATCTGTACTTGACCATATAAATAAATCTATGCTTTTGAAGAGATTGTGTGACAGATATATAACAGAAATTCAATAAACTGATGTATTCTGATTGGCTGTAAGCGTTGGTATATATTTGTGTTTTTGGTATATATTTGTGACACAAATCCTTTCAAAAGTCAAGATTTAACTGGTTGTTAATAATCGTTCCATATCCCACAAACCATTTATCCAATAGACATTAGAAACTTGAAATAATTTACATATCAACACTACAATGTATATAATCTCATTATATAATATAATACTAATAATTACCCATTTCAAGGTTGTTTTTTTTGTTTGTTTTTTGTTTTTTTGTTTGTTTTTTTTTGACATGCTGCCATTGTGTGTTAGACATTTATATAGTTACACTCACCTTATTGGAATAAGCAGAGCTTTCAATGACTTTTCCAAGAGGTCTGTCCAGACCTACTCAGCCATTTTAATCCCAGGTCCCTACTCAACTTACAAGTTTAAGTAAGTTAATTTCCAATGAAACGACATTGCAAAATTTCATGACTTTCCAGGATTTCCAAGACTTGTACAAACCCTGGGTGATATTAGCGTTTATTTGTCTAAATTTGATGAAAATGGAGAACTGATCTTTGCATGCCTAGCTGGCCAATAACCTAATGTATACAATCATCTTTATTTTGAAGGCTCCAGAACCTCTTGGAAGTATAACAAGAGGGGATATACTAGACGTCAAAGAAAGTACGCAGTTTGTAGGAAAACTGTTTGTTTTTGAATTGCATACTAAATCAGGGATTATATGGTATCTTCAAGCAAACTCACAGGTAATAGTAAGCAAGTTTTATAACCTGCAAAATGGCTCTTAAGGAGTGGGTCACCTCGTCACCAAGCCTATTGATCATTTGGTCTTATTTTTGATATTTCATTTCAAATGATATTAATTTCGATGTTCGTAGGATGAAATGTTTTCGTGGATGCAAGCACTAGTTCCTGGCAAACTATTTCCATCATCTGGAAAAGAGCAGGTGAGACACAAACACCTCAAAGAATATGTTTTTAATACCATACAGTACATAACCGTGCTGTCTGCCATATTTTGATTGGGTGTGTCTACCATTAATATTAATCTTTGGGAGGAAAAGAAGAAAACTGTGCTTGCATGGGTGACATAATCAGTAAAATGTTCGAGTAGTTAATAATTACATAGATTCCGTAAGACCGGAGTTCTAATTGTTCGATATGTCAGAGTTCCCCAAGCACAGATTTCTTTGTTGACATCTTATCTTTAATTTGTGAAAGTTTCGATAACGAAATTCTCGATCAGCGTCAAGAAAAATTAATGTCTGACACCTATTGTCAAAAATCCTTATTTTTGCTGTAAAATATGCCATTTTTTCCTTTAAAATTGCCTTGATTATCTGCACAATAAAAGTATTGCTATTTTCAATCAATAACTGCTGCTCAGGATGTTTGTAGCAGTAAGATATTCGAAGATTTTATTTTCTCGGCACAGTCTCCCAACTCGGTTACGGAAGAAGACTTAATCCTTTGTGTTTTCTGTAAAATGGCTGAACCTTCAGCGCTTAAAATGATATTCTATTTATAAAAACTTTCGCAAAAAAAAAAAAAAATAGACATGAAGATCAACCTTCATACTTAATTTCACATGTTTCTAAAATGGTCATTTTCAGCCGGTGCAACTACCTTAAGTTGAATTTCTTTTAGAATTTTGTCAAATAACAATGATTTAAACTTCGAAATTGTGCTGTAACAGTCTCTTGTAATGAAACTAGATTTTGCAAGTGAATTCTAATGCACTTATATGAAGCATAATTCTAATTATATGTTTTTTTTAGTTGTTCAAAAGAGTTGACAGATAATCCCTGTTTGACTCTATCTCACTTGTATATCAACCTATATTTCATCCTTGTAGGAAACACCAAGTGGGTTTGTCGTTGTAACTGAATCATCACCCCAGCCTTCTTATAACGCTGCGCAGGCCGCAGGCTTCTCACCATCATGGCCAGGCAATCAGGGGGGTCAGTATACAGGACAGAATACCTCACCCATGTATCAACAACAATATGATCCTAGCATGCTTGCTACAAGCGGATCATTATATGATCCTAGGGTACATAGTGGTAAGTAGATATTATGTAAAAAATTTTGAGTGACAGGTTTATCACTGAACTTTGGGAGCTTAAAGGATTGTGTGACAGGATTATCCCAGACTTAGGGAGCTTAACGGATTGTGTGGTCAACAAGTTTATCCCAGAATTAGGAAGCTTTAAGGATTGTGTGAGAGAATTATCCCAGACTTAGGGAGCTTAACGGATTGTGTGACAAGTTTATCCCACAACTTATGGAACTTTAAGGATTGTGTGACAAGTTTATCCCAAAACTTAGGTAGCTTTAAGTATTGTGTGACAAGTTTATCCCAAACATTAGAGAGCTTTAAAGATTGTGTGACAGGTTTATGGACGTAATCAATGTAAGTTCAAATGCTCAGGGAATACCTAATTTGGCATGGTCTTTTGGAATCTGGTATTTAGTTAATATGTTGAATTTCTTGGGATTGGAAATGTTTTATGACCTTGTCCTTCAAGCTGAGCCAGTTGGATGTGGTAATAACTTTATCAATGATTGGTGTAAGAAAGTCAAGCAAGTTACGCTTTTATAGCTTCACTGTGGCCATTGTCTTCTGAAAATCATACTTTAATGAATCAATAGAGTGCAAGCACTAAAACTGTGCAACATGAATACCACTAAATAGTGCTATTTTATGCTAATTCTATTATTTTCTTCTATTTAATCAGTGCTATTTACTACTAAATAATGACAACTGTTGCACACTTTTAGTGTGTGCACTCTATTGTCATGATAGTGCTTGTACTAAAATTGCATTTTTTTGCTTTCAATTTAGCTCAAGTTCCATATCAACCTCCTCCGCCTTACAGTGAGGAAAATCCTTCAGCACAACCACTACCTACCAAGACAGGTTTATCATGATGCTAATGAAATATTATTGATTGACTGCACTGTACATTCCTATTCGTTAATTGAAATAATAATATATGTATAAAAGTTGGACAGGGGTAGCCTCATCCACAGCATCTCTTTTTAGCGTTTTCCTTTCTAGTTTCTTGGATGGACTTCCTGTTTTGCAATTGACCGTTGGGAATTTTGGGATTATTTCACCTCTAGAAAGGGGGCCCAGGTCTCTCAGTCAAGAGAGCAACAAAAGAATCCTGAACAAGCAAAAAAAGGCGAAAAGGGCTGAAAAAGGGTTGCCTGAGGAGGAGGCTAGGACACGGGTAAATCTGAGCTTCAAATTAACATTTCTTCCAAGATTTATGCATTTGCTTTATGAATGCAAGAGGCTTGGAAAGTGGCAATTGAATTGCAAGTCTATGTCATACTTTTCATTCTTTGCAAGGCTGTAAATGACAAGAAAAGTTACTGTGGCATACATGTTTAGCAGGATTGTGACATGGTATAGTTTGTTTTAGTTGTGAACCTTTTTTATGACAAAAACTTTCATCGCTGACCCCACCTTTTTTCCAATTTAGGTCCAATTATTAATCTGCACAAAACATTTGATCCTTGATTCTTAATTTGGTAATATTGTCTCATGATCCCAGTGGCTGTGATAGAGTGCACACACTAAGGGTGTGCAGCAGTCCTCACTATTTAGTAGTAAATAGCACTAATTAAACAAAAGAAAACAATAGAATTAGCATAAAATAGCACTATTAAGTGGTATTTATGTTGCACATTTTTAGTGCATGCACTGTACCGATTTCAAAGCTAAATTCCTGATTCGTTATCCCAAGATAACCATTGTTCTGTGATCCCATGTCATGACCCTGAATATTTTTTTGTTAGGTAAATGAAATGATTTTTCTGTATATGTGAGTTTGGCGACTGGAAAACATGCGGAAGAAGTGATAACAATTTTACAAAAGTCAAAAGCTTTTTATTGGGGGACTTGTAAAAATCTTTTTTTAGCTAGAGGCACTGCCTCAATTATGTAGGAAACGGTACATGTCACACTTGCAGCTCTGGAGACATTTTTCAAATATTTTGAATAAGCTTGTAATGATCTGTATTTTGAAAATATTGTGTAAAATTGTAAAATTAGAATAGAGCAAACTGAGGAATTCATGAAACAAACTAAATACTAACAAATAGTAGAGTGCACACACTAAATGTGTGCAATAGAGTGCAAACAATTAATCCGTGAAACTTTAGTAATACTAAATAGTGCTATTTTATGCAAATTCTATTGTTTTCTTTGCACTATTTTGCACTATTTAGTAATTAGTGTTTCACGGATATATTGATTGCACTCTAGGTGTCACAATTTAGTGTTAAATAGCACTACTTAAACAAAAGAAAACAAAATTAGCATAAAATAGCACTATTTAGTGGAATTTATATTGTACACTTTTATTGTGTGTTACAGTTATTCAGTGCTGTTGACAAATACCGTATTTACTCGAATAAGCGCCTCCCCCGAATAAGCGCCTCCCTCGAATAAGCGCCCCTTTTGAACGGAAAAAGATAATAAGCGCCTCCCCCGAATAAGCGCCCCCCGCGCTGGAACTCTTACATTCAGATCAAAAATAAATAAAAGTGTGATTTAACATATGTACATCTCGTGTTTAATATACAGTCAATTAACGTAGAAGCTTCTTCTCTTTATGTTATACTAATACTAGTACTGCTGCAGTAGTACAACATTGATTTTAAAAGAAAAACATACTTTGACCAGTGTGTACGTGTTTCGTTTCGTTGAATAAGCGCCCCCCTTGAATAAGCGCCTCCCCCCGAATAAGCGCCTCCTTTTAGACGTGAAAAATTTAATAAGCGCCGGGGCGCTTATTCGAGTAAATACGGTAGTTACTAAATAGCAACTACTTTTCAGTATTTAGTTTATTTTTATTTCATGTTTCTCCTGCGATTGCTCTACACTAGCCATTTAATAAATGTGATCATACATGTATAATAAAATTTCATTTTGCTATTGTTGTCATTTACCCTAGACGAGACTTTCAGTTTCGAGGGTCGCACTTCAACAAAAATGGTTGTAACATCTTGAACTCATCGCGTAAAACTACCAGTTATCAGTTTTCTGTAAAAAAAAATTAACAGACTTACTACGGCCACCCCGCTAACACGTCCATTTTGGGGTGTACCCTCGATGACCGCATGAACGAACCGTATCTTCCGAACAAGTTCTGTAGCATTTCTTTCTAGCCAGAGGCGGTTCTAGGGGAGGCGCCAGGGGGGGCGGTGTCGGTGATTGTTTTTTTTTTATATAGATGGTACGTTTTTTTGATAATAGTTATTTTTTATTACTATTTTTATTTAGTGCACCACCCCCCCCCCCCCCCCCCTCTCCTTTCAAAATTTTTGGGGTAGCCGTGATCAACGAACAATAGTGTAGTTCGACAGCAGCAGAATAGACTGAAAAAGCAAGAGCGTCACTAATGCGATGGCATACTAAGACTGCAAACTTGTTGACCAAAGTTAACTTTGATAGCGAGTGGCCGTGTTTGAGTGATAATGAGCTGTAATCATTTATCAGCGTGTGCTCATTCGGCGTACTTTGCCCGGAGGGGTGCATCGTATTGTTTGAGCCTTTTCATTCGCCGCTAAAGATATACTTTTGACCTCCCCTCATCGCCTTAACGTACCGACAACTATCTTGCGTGTTTTGACTGCCCTATATACAGCATGCTGCAACCAGATATATATTGGAGGTACCTTTGAAGGGCGAATTTCACTATCGTGGCAGAAATTGATAGCGATTGTTAGCGATCCTACGCATAAGTGCGCGCGATTGAATATTAACGAATGGTAAGGTTATCGATCAATTCTGTCTACTAACGATCGAAGTTAGGAGATTAACAAGCACTGAAGAAGCTGAAGAGAAAGTTTGCGTGCATGCGTCTTCTTCCTTCTACGATCTGTGCGTTTATTATTATGCCAACCACTAATAATCGATTACGACTAATGATGTTGTGCATGGAAGAATTCTAGCTTTATATGTATTTCAAACAGGTGTTTTTAACCAAGTTTTACTCTAATACTTTGATACTCTTATTCCCGAAGAGATTCAAAGAGATAAATACAATGACAAGTACCTGGCCGCACATAATTATATTGTATTTCAAAGGGAAGTTGACTTTTCACCTTACTTCACTTCGCTCGCAAACGAGTATGTTTTCAGAACTTTGAAGATGGGGAATTGTCCTATAAACAAAAGCCTTTAAGTGGTTGTTACAAAAAGTTTATAAACATAGAGTCTACGTACAATAAACATACTTCAAATAAACTTCAAAGACTTCTATCCGCCAAACTAGAGCATAATAATGCGGTATATATTCAAAAGAGATATACGTTTGTTTTTGATGAAACACAGCGACAGTGCTTGAATTAACAAAATCAGCCTTTCTCACAACAATGAACTGGTCAGTTTGCATGTGTATCGCCCACCGAAATAAAAAAAAATTGCGTCGAAACTAAAAGCGTTCAGTCAAATGCAAGCGTATATGAAACTGAACAAGCTATACTTTATATTAAGTTTGGCATGGTACCTACTGTGCTCCCTTACCAAGTCGGGTTAATTATGAGTATATTATATGCTATTTTTTGATAGTGCAAATTTTTTATACAAAGACTAAAAGGCGACTGATTAAAGCGATTAAACTTCTGTTAATGTCGTTAGCTAAAAGCGGTGAGCCAAAAGGACACAGCTTACATAGTAAATTACATTTATTCACAATCTCTCTGCCATCAACACTCATCCAACAAAAGTTCAATCACTTTTAAACAATTTGATGTTTATCGCTTTCCAAACATTGTATATGTGTGTGATCTAACGTTTGTACTTTTGTGTGATAAAGTAGGTAAATATAGTCATTATGAATGAGCTGTAAGTAACTCTGTAAGCTTATCGCTGTAGGGGTGGAGTTCAGTAGATACTGATAACGTTGCAATCATTGTTAACATGGTTTTGATGCAAACTGCTGGAGAAACGCCGCTTGCTTAATTCTGAATGAGTGAATGTGATTGTGCAGAATTGAATCGACATTAAGGTAAGATCTTCAAAATGAAACTGATTTTGGTCCGGTTTGCGCCTAGCGCTTTCGCCGAATAAATGTTTCTAATTCCATAATTAGACGACAAAATAGGCACAGACTCTACGTAATGTCGGTGGCAGTGAAGCGGAATATTTTGTACGAGAGTATTCCGGTCTTGTGAAAACAAAGTATTCCCATTCCTACTTATTCTTTGACAAGTACTCTTTCTTATTTCCGCTAAATAACACAAACACGTAATGGTGCAGTTTTTGTACTGAAATCGAGGTCAGCGTATACTTTATTAACAAATCATACTTAGGGGGTGAAAATTCGACTCTCTTATCAAGGTCGCGCGGTTATTCTAAATGTTCCTCTTTTTCTTCAAATATTCCGTTTTTTCCTCAGTTATTCTGGACTCCACAATACTTTTCCCCAGTATTCCGGCTTCCTTTCAATCCCCTATTGGATACATGCTATCTGTGATTAATTTCTTTAAAGTTTATTCGCTAGATAGGGCTTTATCCGGTGCACGATAGCGTTAGTCAGACTTCATACAACCGGTACCTGTTATCTATGCATTTTCGTCGTCATATATTTTACAAACTGTACAATTTCTTATACGAATTAGCACTTTAAACTTTCTGACCGACTGACCGACTGTACATTAAACTGATATTTCTACGCCCTCTTGCCCTCCTCACGTTCAGGATTCTGTGGTTTAAGTTGAAGCAGCTAATGATTCTAATTTAAGTCTGCTATCATGATTTAAAAACAAGTTCATATCGATATTAAAGACAATTGCAAATTACGCTAGTTGAAGAAGTTTATGGTCCAAAAACGAAACTTCAAAATAAGCTCTTTGAAAAAAAAACGTTATCAATAATTTTAACAATTTCCTATGACAATTCTTTGAGGTCATAAAGTGTGATTGATGAGCTCCAAAAACTTTTTCTTTTCGAGCTGCTTAAGTGAAATTTATCTAATTAAGGAGACACGGATAATTTACTTCACTCATTAAGCCAACCCACCAAATCGCTCAGACATTTTTTTAATTGAAATTGGATGTCATCTAATTCAATTACCCGTACAATTTAAGACAGGATATTGCAATTAACGTTCAAACATATTTGGAGCATTTATAGTTGACATTGATAAGTTAGGAAGTTTAGGATACGCAAATTACTAATTATTAAATATCCAAATTAATGCGTTATTTCGTTCTTAATTTGAATTCTTGAAGTTTAAATAGATTTTAGTTAAGGCTCGGAAGAAGCAAGACTTCTTTCTTTTATTATGATGCCCACTTACAAATCAATCTTAGATATATCCAAGCATTGCTTGCTTATTCTAGATGCCTTAAACAATGATTTCAACGTGAAAGCTATTAAAAACTAGTAAGCGCTAGCTGATTGTTCGCAATGTCATTTTCAATGTTTTTAATTAATTTTTTGAAATATTCTAGCAAGTTTAGAATGGATCTAGAGTTCTTCTTTTTAAAATGTTAATGGTGTTTGAACCATTCTCTCATTTCCAAAGAGAAATATTGGCACCTTTTTCCTTGCTTCCACCCTTCGGAAGTAACATCTCTGCCGATGAGGTCCTTGAACTGCGGCTTTTCTTTTGTTCTTCGAGGGTTCTCAAAACTTTAACCCACTATAAAAGCCATATAACCATAGACTTAAAAAGCAGTACCAGATTGATTGTGTGAGAAAGCTTAAGGATAAGAACGAGATGACTGTGATTTCAGTTTCCCAAAAAGCGAAGACGAGTTTGTTTGAGTTTCTCTTTTCAAAGCTAAATTCAGTTGAATTCTGAGTTGGAATTTCTATCATTGGTAGCCGGTTAATGTTTGGGGAAATCACCAAGCTGAACAAGTAAAAAAACGACAACAGACAATACAAAACCATCTGTAGAAAATGGCCAAAGAGCTCGCAGAACGATCGCTGACACAAGTCATCATCGAAACAAGTGTGTTCGTATTCATCACAGTGACAGCCTTCGTAGGTAATATCTGTGTACTGTGGGTATTCTATAAATCTAAAGAACTCCGTAAGAAAATATCTAATTTTTACCTAATATCGCTTGCCATTACCGACGTTTTGGCGTCGACTACCGTCATGCCTTTTCTCGTCGGCTGTTCAGCCACTGGGCGTGATATGATTGGATTTGTACTTGGGCAAGTGTTAGGTATTTTATCGGTTAGCCTGGTGTACGCCACCATTTTCACTACCACAATGATTGCTGTTAATCGTTTCTTCTGTGTAGTCAGGCAGCAAATCTACCGCAAATGGTTTAAACCAAAGCCCGCTTTAATCATGGTTGTAATGATTTGGTTCGTATCTCCGCTAACGCCAGTAGTAGCGTACGCAAGTGGTTCTGTCTTGTACATGTTCGTAGCTAAAAGATATTTTTATTATGCATTTCTTCTTCATCACGAATCCACAGTCGATACACAAGTAGTTATTGGAGTTACAGGGAATATTTTGATAGGCTTGTCGCCATTATTTCTCATTATGTACTGCTATTATAAAGTTAAGAGAACCGTGCAAGTGCATTCTAATGCATCCCAAGGTATTTCAGCAGAAGAGATTCGCATCACTAAATCGTTAGTAGCATTGGTGTTGGGATACGCCGTTTGTTGGACAACCATTTGTATTTTAGATTTTATCATTTCCTTAACTTACTTACCAAGATTTTTTCATACGTTAGTAACATACCTTGCTTGCACCAGCAGTGCAATTAATCCTTTTATTTACAATGCATTTAACAGACGGTTTAGAAACGAATTCTTTAAAGTTTTTAACCTAAGACACCGATCACAAGTTCCCCCAACTGGTCCGAAACCATGATATAACAGATGTCACTGCGCCGTCCTGTCATTATAGACCCGCTGACAGACATAACGAACCATTCAGTTCAAAATTCAAGATTTCAAAACACTGCATGGAACATTTTCAATTGGTTAGAATTTCATGTCATCTCGGACAAAAACAATAAACCGGAGGTCCCACATTCTACTGTAGTTAGTGGAAGCTGTTATGTTGTCCCTACCTTCCTTCAGTGAAGGAAATCTAATCAAATCAAATAAAATAAACAGCAAAAGTGACTACCATGTTTGGAAAAACGATGGCGATCGTGAAACACCTGCAAACACTCGTCTTTTGTTTCTCCTATCTGTTGTATCAAAAATATGCGAGAAAATCGTTCTGGGACAATTCAACGGCTTCCTTAATTACTAAACATCAACGTCTAATGACCTCATCAAAGCGGCAATAAGAAGCACCATTCGACAGAAATGCTAAAGCTCTATACCACTGACAATGATGCCATAGACAAGAAGTTCACTGCTCTTAATCTTGTTGTTCCACCTAAGGCCTTTGACAGCATCAGCCATGCTGTTTACTACATAAATTAACCTACGGGCTCATGCAATTATGAACTCTTTGGAAAAAAACTGCTGCAAATTAATTCCAAATTGAACTCGAAACCATCTTATTACCTATGCTAACCGTTATCGGCGCGTCTCCTCGAACAGTACAATGGTTCAAGAACTACCTTCCCCACTGCTCCCAATCAATACGTATTGGCTCAACCTTCTCTATTACCCACGGTGTACCACGAGGAGTATTTCTCTCACCATTGCTTTTCTGTATCTTCCTAAAAGACTTACCTGCTGTTTCCAGCATCTGCGCAATGGAGTCATACGCTGGTGACGGTAAAGTACGTCCAAAATTTAAACTAACTGTCACAGATTCCGCGCTGTTGAAGCTAGAAGATAATGTGGTGCCTGTCTTTGAAACACATCAACTTCTGCAACGTTGTCAACTAACATGTGTTTGTCGTTTTTGGGAAAAACTCTAACACCCTCAAAGTCAGTCAAAGATCTCGGTGTGACTATCGACTCACAACTCACTAAAGACAAGCTTAATGTTAATAATAATAATAATAATAATAAATTATATTTGTATAGCGCTATAATCCATGAAATGTTCGACATATGCGCTGTTTATAATTCTATACTCTAAAAAAAAGGAAAATTACAAAAATTAATAAATGAAAAAAAAATTGATAGAATCTTAAAATAAAAATATGCAACTATATATAATAAATATTTGAGCTATTTGTAAAAATTAACTTAATGAAATTAAAACTTTCTATGCTATGTTACATCTTCTTGTATGTCAGAACGCTACCAAATCAAGCGCGACAAGAATAGTTTCGATTCTCGAACACTCAATCTTATCTTATACATTCATTAGTCATGAACAAAATGTTATACTCTTCTGCTGTATGATCTAACACTTTCGAAAAAGACATAAAGAAACTTCAACAAATTCTGAATTTTGCTTGTAGGATCATTACTAATTCAAATAAATACGACCATGTTAGTCCTCCTAATTGATCCATTGAAGTGCATGACTGTGAAAGAACATCTACAGTACAGAAACGCACTTATGGCCTTCAAATACTAAAATAATCTTACTCCAGCTAGCCTATATAGGTCTATATAAGTACCAAATTACGAAGACGCTCTGATGTTCACAACCGCTGTACCCGTAACTGCGGATCTCTTCTATACACCTTTTTACAAGTCAACGATAGGTCGGAAAACGTTCACTTTCAGGGCAACAAAGACATTAAACAACAAGGACAAAGATACACGGATTTTTCAGTTTGGAACATCATATGTTTTAGTACAAAATTGACGTTTCGGCTACATTGTGGTATTAATTCTGATGAGGACTACTACCGCGTACCTGAAACGTTCAATTTATAAACATACCGTGCTTCAAACCGTCTAAGTTATCAAATGGAACACGAAAGGCTCAAGACTACTAACAAGGGACAAAGGACTTAAAGACTTGAATATTGTACAATTTAATAAATAGTGCTTTACATAGACATTTAACATTATAGTGTAATTTCTTTTACCTTTAATTTATTTCAATAATATACAGTTTCATCGTTTTTATGTCAATTGATGCTACAATCCTTTATAGGAGTCTTCAATTAACTATTATTATCATTAGTGTTGGTCATAAAATGGAACCCTGAGGCACCCCGCAAGTTATCATTTCCATGCCAGACAAACCTTAAGAACCTTAATGGTCATGGCTTTTTTTGGTTAAGTTTCCGGTGAATGACAAATTACTAAGCACTTGACAAGAATAAGCAGCAATTTTTCGTTAACTTGTCTTAAATTTCCTGGTTGTATTGGTGTTGATATCAGATCGTGAAATTTCCGAATGTCATCATTAGGCAGTGACTGATAGTGTCTTCCATTAACGATGTGACAAAACCAAAAAAGACAGCGCTGTTGTTTACCATAGCTAGCAGGGGCGGATCCAGGATTTTGCAAAGGGGGGTGGCTAAATCTAAAAATATCAATATGATAGCCTACAGACAATTCAACTATTTAGGTCCATGTAAAATTATCGTTGAATTCCTGTAAGATACAAAGAGGATACAAGTACATGCACGCGAACTTTTACGAACTGGCAGTTACTTGTCACGTTATATCACCTAAGATTCAGATAAAAAACAGATGGATTTTCAGACCTAATAGTACTCAAGTAGATGGAAGGTAGATGTAAATGTGTTGCATAACATACCATAAATATACCTCAGTGCAAAACTTACAATATTACATATACAGTAGCGAGAGTGCCATCATTTTCCTGGGGTGGATCTTTATGAACGCTTCGCACACCTGTTCTCTGGAAATGGAAATGGCATACCCATGCATGGCAATGACGGCTAAGTCAGATAGTCTTTGTGTTGTCAATGTGCTTCTTAGCCATTTGTGTAATCGCCTTACACAGGAGAATGAGCGTTCAGCTTCTGTGCTGCCAATGGGCAAGACAGCAAGAATCTTCAACAGTTCTCTGATGTTAGGAAAGAACATGGTATCTGCATGCTTTGACAAAAGGGATATCACCGATGTTTCTTCTTTGACTTGTTTGCAGTGATGGGCCCAGCGAGACAGCTCACTCTCAAAGGCTGATGCAATTGGCAGCAAGTGATTCCACTTCTCTTCCAGGACGTTGGCAAGCTCGTACATGTCTTCTGATGACTTCGTGATGATTACTTGGGGGATAAGAGCACATAGCTCATAATGCGCTAGCTTTTCCTTGCTAAAGCGGCATTTTATTTCTGAGCAAACTATGTCGAGAAATGGTATTGCCACAGTCCTCTTCCAGTACTCTGCAACTGACTCTGCAGGTGTATTATCTCGATTGCGCTGTCTACTGCAGACACGCAGTCGTGCTTCGATGCATTGCACCAGTTCAGCAATTCTCAACACTTTCGGGTACATGCGTGAAAACCACTCATCGATGTCAGTGCGCATATCATTGTAGAAGCTTAAGATTTCTTCGATCTTTTTAAATGCAAAGTATACGTCAACAAGTTCGCCTTGTAATTCAGAAACGAGTGGTTCGAGCATCCTTTGCGCAAACAAAGTTAAAATATGTCCAAATGTTGTCATTGTATGTCGAAGTCTATTCGCCTTAGTATTTGTCTCTGTATCCCAGTTCCATTCTGCTTCTTCATTATCAGGAATATTTGAAAACTTTCAGAATAATAAGAATTTTAGACATCACTTACCGTTTGTTAGTGAAAAAGTGATCAAGAGATCGCTGCATGATGGTTCTTCGACAAAATGGCGTCTTCACTGTACTTACAGACATGAGAACCAGACTGGATTTCTTTGGAACACTCGCTGATACAATGTACTGCAGGCTCTCGCGTCGGCTTGAAATATTCATTAGGCTTACAATTAAGGTAGTACCGGACCCTTGCTACTGCGCATTTAGCGCGCGCATGTGGATCTGAATAAAATTTCCTGCGCAGCTAAATTGAAACCGTACGTTAAAGGCAAAATTTGGCCATTTGCGGACTTTTCACTCAAAATTAACTTTGAAACGCTTTATATGGACCTAAATGGAAATTAGTGCCTATGCTTTCCCCGACAAAACATAGAAATTACAACAATGTTCGCGTGTTTTAAGCTTATAGCTCCAAAAATAACACAGGGACCCCCATTTTTTTCTTTTTCATTCGATTCTGCATATTTTATTCTTTAGATAAAGAGAGAAAAAAAAAAGAAATTCATTTATCAATTTTCTCAAATTTCAACATTTTTACTTCCGCACGAACATATAATTTGCCCGAATACAAGGAATGTTGCTTTCTACAACTTATTTTTTACACTACTTATAAAGTATTGGAAGAATTTTTTTATTTTGATATGTTTTCTAAACTCAATACCTATATTTTGGAACAGGTTTTTGCTTTTCTTCTATAAATGGATGGGAGTGATTTGAATTTATTGATTGAGGTAGATTTTCTGTAAAAACGCGCGGAAAACTGAAAAATCGCACTTTTTGACGCCTTATACCTGGAAAATCAATACGGTGACCACATAATTTTTTTCCAGTATTTGAGTGCCCCAACAATAATCTTCAAATGACAGAATTAAAAAAAAAATTCATTGACGATTTCTGAAGATCCGGTACTACCTTAAGCTATATCAATTCAACAATATGCATTTGTTTGGACTAATTTAATATTTTCAGTCCCGTTCAGATGTATCGTTTCTTTTATTTTCTTTAAAAATATATATATATATATATATATATATATATATATATACACTCGTTTGCAAGAACGTTGTAGTATACATTTATACAAATATCTAATTTATTCGGTATATTTAATGATATGCAAAACGGAAAACTCGCTTTATTTCATTGTTTGTTTCATTTAATAATTGTCTAAATATATTTTTCCTGTCTATTACATCATACTGTTTATAAAACAGTGTGTTTTGAATGTAAAGACGGCTTAATTTGCCTTTTGCATCTCATTAGATATTTGTATAAATGTATAAATGTATACTACAACGTTCTTGCAAACGAGTATATATATATATATATATATATATATATATATATATATATATATATATATATATATATATATATACTTCCGTTTAAAATAGGGGGGTGGCTAGCCACCCAATCCACCCCACCTGGATCCGCCCCTGGCTAGGCTTTCTCTCCGATCTGTTTTACGGAAATTCGAAAAAGGTGGAAACAGTAGGTTTAACAAGATCGAATCATAATTGCAAGGCGAAGTAAAAATGTTGTAAATATATTGGCTTTCTTATATATTGTCGAGAATATTCAAGTGTATTCGAGTGATGTCAATATATAATGATATTTTTACTAGGGCTTGCAAAGGCACATTAGGACCAATATTATCATGATCACTTCCCATCAATTAACTAGATCTGCCTATCTTGTGTTCTAAAGATTTTAAGCGTTTGACGTACTAGACGATCTTTATAAAACATTAGAATTGAAAAGCAATGATCATGAGAGGTATAAAAGGTTGAACTGAATATGAGATGTCTTTTTAAAACCCCAAAGCATCTTGACTTTCAAAGTTTTTGTTAAGATTGAGATGTCATAGAAGTATTAATAACTTCTATATTTCATTGATTCATATTGGACCAGATATCACCAAGTAATTAAAAAAAATAAGATACAGAAAAATGGTCAAGTCTTTCTTCTAAGATCAATCATTACCACGAATTATTCCAACAACAAATTAAAGGCTCTGGGCCCTTTGTGCTCGTGTTATAACATTGTGAGCTCATCACAACTCAACTTTATTGGCAATATACAGCTATTCTTGAAATGGTTGTCCAGTTGAAATACTGATTTAGTATTTCAAAAAACTGGACAAGCATTTCAAGAATAGCTGTATAGCTGTATGAATTTGATCAATTCGCAATTATCAATTTTTATGAATAAAACATTTATTTTGGTTCGGATAGGATAGTACAAAACACTGTACGTATTAAAAAAGTATGTAAAAGTTATGGCCTACGCGAGGGGGGTATTAACAGCGACATCATTCTAATGTAGGGGTAGTGAGTGTGATCGTTCATCTCAAGAATAACCACTATGTGGATGAGATGTGTAAAAACGTGCTTTCAAAGGTACTTGGACTACTTTGCTTGTTGATTAAGTTTGTAACAGCCAGTGGATTGTAACAGCAAGTTTTGCCACTCTCTGACATATCGCTGTTCAACCCCCTCCAAATCGATGTTGTTTTTCAGCCACACACTATCTGGGACAAAGAGAATATCTATATGAAATATCAACATTGAAACAGACATGAGGATGTGATCTACATGGAAATGTATCAGCCAATTATGCATAATCACAAAAAAGCTCGTGTGAATATTTAACTGTGTAAGAAGTAGTATAATACTAATACAATAATTGTCCAATATTGTAGCTTCCGGAGATAATCAAATTATCGCCATCTTCAAGGTTTTTTTAAAAAAATCACGTGTGTTCTCAAGGAGCATTATATGGTTCCGATGCCTTGCTTGGGACAGTCTCTCCCTTCTTTTGGAGTTAAAATTTTCAACAAAACATTTGAGAATATTTTGTCTCTGACGTGCGTTGTTGTTTGGAGTCCGCGTAAAAAAAGAAATTATCAGTGTTGATTTCACATGCACGAGCAGAATGTGTAGTAGAAAGAGTTGCCAACTACCTCAAGAACCTTCATAGTGTTTGAACAATACGCTTAAAAGGCAGTGTTCAAGGGATATTATATCGATGGTATAAGAAGCAAAAGATGCGCAGGTGCGTGAACAACGTCGAAACTAATGAATGTGCAAAAGTTCTTTAAAACAGCTATTTGGTTTAGTACTAAAAGGTCCAACTCTATTGAATTTGCAGTATATATTTTGTCGGATGACTAGTGAGTTAAGAAGTCGGAAAAAAATTCAGTGCTACGACATTCAACGCAAACAATCAATAGAAAATGGCCAAAGAGCTCGCAGAACGACCCCTGCCACAAGTCATCATCGAAACAGGTTTGTTCGTTTTCATCGCAGTGACAGCCTTCGTGGGTAATTCCTGTGTATTGTGGGTATTCTATAAATCTAAAGAACTCCGTAAGAAGGTCTCCAACTTCTACCTGATATCCCTTGCCATAACAGACGTTTTGGCGTCAACCATCACTATGCCATCAATCATTGCTTGTTCAGCAACTGGAAGTGATGTCCTGGGATTTGTATTAGGGCAAGTTGTCGGTATTCTCTCGATTACTCTAGTGTATGTTACTATTATCATAACATCAATGGTTGCAGTCAATCGATTCTTCTGTGTAATCAGGCACCAAACCTACTGCAAATGGTTCAAACCGAAGTCCGTTTTAATTACGATAATGATAGTTTGGGTGTTGTCTCTGCTATCAACATTAGTGGCGTTTTTCAGTGATTTTATTGTGTTCAGGTTTATTCCAAGTCGATATCTTTACTTTGCCACATTTCGTCATCACGATATTAAGAAGATTACTGCACTTATAGTTAATGTTTTCACGGGTATGGTGCCATTGGTTCTCATTGTGTACTGCTATTATAAAGTCGGGCAAATAGTCCAAGTACATGCTAATTCTCTACAGATCAACAATGCAAATAATACAAATGCATCCCACGGTATATCAGCAGAAGAGATTCATATTACGAAATCATTAGTAGCATTTGTGTTGGGATTTGCTGTTTGTTGGACGACAAATTCCATTTTAGATTTCGTCAGTGCCTATACTACTTTACCACGATTTTTTTGCATGCTAATGACATACCTCGCTTGCATCAGCAGTGCAATAAACCCTTTTATTTATAACGCATTCAACAGACAGTTTAGAAACGAATTCCTTAACGTTTTTAACCGTCGAAATCGCGTACATGTTTTAATAAACCTGGGAACGCTTCGACGCCCAACTGAGCGACAATTTGATCAGTGATCAATGCCGTGCGATCGTACTTGGCAGAGGCAGCCCCATCCGCCCAACACTAAGCCTAACTAAGGATGATGATAAGAATTGACTGCAATTATCTGTGGATTAGTGCATGTTGGCCACTCGGTTAAAAACATTAGTGCTCTATAAAGCAAATATGAACATTTGTCATCACGTTTGTTTCAGTAAAGTAACTGGACTTACCGTGTGAAGACCTCAACCGAAGCCACCTCGAGATTGTTTTTACAAATCTACAGAAATCGATAACTCGAACACACAATTTGACAGTTATTGCACTTTATTCTTCCAATTTTGTCTATTTGAATTTGCCACATCTTCAAGCAAGCAAGATTGTAGCAAGTGCAAATTTTACAATAAATAGAAATGTTCTCGTTGAAGTTATGCACTGTAAAATTTCCTGAATCCTGGCAAACAATATAATTCTCATTGTCAATGCTCCGGCATTTCTGGCATTTGGTATTTTCTATTTGCTACTTGTGCACGAAGATGGACGTTTGCATTGCACATGTTAACGTTGCATGTGTTTTGCTGCCCTTCATGCTCATTGCAGTAACAAATGAACTTGTATGTTCAAGCAATAACATTAACAATTCGAGTAGTGAGTTGGAAAACATAACATGCAGCCGGTTTACGACATATGTAGATGTCAATCTCGCACGTTTTGATTTTAATTTTTAGACTCGTGTTTGTAAAAAGTAAATATAGGAAGCTAAGGTAGAAATAATAAACCTTAAGATAAGCCTAGTTTCCAATTAATCAACAAACGATCGAGAACGGTCGCAAACGATCGAAAAAAAATCCATTTAGGGGAAACCAAAGTTTTTGAACGATTTTGATCGCGATCGCATATGGAACGAAAACAGTCGTACGATCGAAAAACGTTGGTTTACCTGTAAACGCATTCTTTTTTTTTTTCGATGGCTTGCGACCGTTCTCGATCGTTCTCGATTATATGGCAACCAGGCTTTACAGACAACAGATAATCAAAAAGAAAGGTGATTATAGAGAAAGATAATTATAGATAAAAAATATAATTGTACAGAAAGCAGCTGAATTCTTAAGTTCATCAAGAGGCTTGACAGTTGTGCGACATTGTTTTATTATATTCCTTTCAGGGTCTTTGAATGCCACTTCAATATCAACCACAGTATAGAAACGCGCTTATGGCCTTCAAATACTAAAATAATCTTACTCCAGCTAGCCTATATAGGTCTATATAAGTACCAAATTACGAAGACGCTCTGATGTTCACAACCGTTGTACCCGTAACTGCGGATCTCTTATATACGGCCTTTTTACAAGTCAACGATAGGTCGGAAAATGTTCACTTTCAGGGCAACAAAGACATTAAACAACAAGGACAAAGATACACGGATTTTTCAGTTTGGAACATCATATGTTTCAGTACAAAATTGACGTTTGGGCTACACTGTGGTATTCTGATGAGGACTACTACAGCGTACCTGAAACGTTCAATTTATAAACATACCGTGCTTCAAACCGTCTAAGTTATCAAATGGAACACGAAAGGCTCAAGACTACTAACAAGGACAAGGGACTTGAATATTATGCAATTTAACAAATAGTGCTTTACGTAGACGTTTTATCATTATCGTGTAATTTCTTTCACTTTTAATTTATTTCAATAATGTACAGTTTCATCGTTTTAATATCAATTGATACTGCAAGCCTTTATAGGAGTCTTCAATAAAGTATTATTATCATTAGTGTTGGTCATAAAATGGAACCCTGAAGCACCCCGCAAGTTATCATTTTCATGCCAGACAAACCTAAAGAACCTTAATGGTCATGGCTTTGTTTGGTTTCGCATTCTACGAGGTTTGATTTCAGTTTAAGTGAGTTTCCGGTGAATGACAAATTACTAAGCACTAGAAAAGAATAAGCAACAATTTATCGTTAACTTGTCTTAACTTTCCTGGTTGAATTGCTGTTGATATCAGATCGTGAAATTTCCGAATGTCATCATTAGGCGGTGACTGATAGTGTCTTCAATTAACGACGTGACAAAACCAAAAAGGAAAGCGCTGTTGTGTACCATAGCTAGCCTTTCTCTCCGATCTGTTTTACGGAAATTCGAAAAAGGTGGAAACAGTAGGTTTAACAAGATCGAATCATAATTGCAAGGCGAAGTAAAAATGTTGTAAATATATTGGCTTTCTTATATATTGTCGAGAATATTCAAGTGTATTCGAGTGATGAATAAAAGTCAATATATAATGAATATTTTTACTTGGGCTTGCAAAGGTCAGTATTAGGGCCAATATTATCATGATCACTTCCCATCAATTAACTAGATCTGCCTATCTTGTGTTCTAAAGATTTTAAGCGTTTGACGTATACGTACTAGACGTCGATCTTTATAAAACATTAGAATTGAAAAGCAATGAGAGGTATAAAAGATTGAATATGATATGTCTTTTTAAAACCCCCAAAGCATCTTGACTTTTAAAGTTTTTGTATGTTAAAATTGAGATGTCATAGAAGTATTAATAACTTATATATTTCATTGATTCATATTGGACCAGATATCAATTGAATTTGAAGCAAGATTGTAGCAAGTGCAAATTTTACAATAAATAGAAATGTTCTCGTTGAAGTTGCGCACTGTAAAATTTCCTGAATCCTGGCAAACTATATAATTTTTTGTTTGTTTTTTTCTTGTTTGTTTTTCTCTCATTTTTATTTCACAATGTTATCACACAAGATTACAACAGAAACAGATGCTTACAAATAGACCATAAGGAGTTATCTCTAAGAAATTATAAGATTTTACAATAATTATTATTAATTATTATTGATATTCTTTTAAGTACTTATTTTAACAGAATCTCAAGTTATTTATTGTACTTTTTATGTTAAATCCAGCTTATGCGGATATTCTCGTATTTTTTTCTATGAGTGTGTAATTTGTCATTTCTTTTTGCTATGTCATATATAATTTTTGTTGTCAATGCTCCTTCATTTCTCTGGCATTTGGTATTTTCTATTTTCTATTTGCTACTTGTGCACGAAGATGGACGTTTGCATTGCAAGTGTTTTGCTGCTGTCCATGCTCATTGCAGTAACAAAGGTACTTGTATGTTCAAGCAATAACATTAACAATTCGAGTAATGAGTTGGAAAACATAATATACAGCCGGTTTACGACCTATGTAGATGTCAATCTCGAACTTTTTTATTTTTATTTTTAGACTCTTGATTGTAAAAAGTAACTATAGGAAACTAAGGTAGAAAAACAAACCTTAAGATAAGACTGGTTTCCATATAATCGAGAACGATCGAGTACAGTCGCAAACGATCGAAAAAAATTCGATTTAGGGGAAACCAAAGTTTTTGACGATTTCGATCGCGATCACATATGGATGGAAAACGGTCGTGCGATCGAAAATCGTTGGTTTCCCTATAATCTAATTTTTTTTTTCGTTCGCTTGCGACCGTTCTCTATAGTTCTGGATTATATGGAAGCCAGTCTTCACAGACGACATATAATCAAACAGAAAGATAATTATAGAGAAAGATAGAGTAAGCAGCTGAATTCTTAAGTTCATCAAGAGGCTTGACAGTGGTGCGACATTGTTTTATTATATTCCTTTGAGAGTCTTTGAATGGCACTTCAATACCATCCGACTTCCAATGTGGATGTTAAAGGCCTGTTCACAAAATAAAGAGCTTCCTGATTATATGAGCGTTAACAATAGTTTTTGAACAATCTTTTGAAAAGTGTGAGATTATTACTGCAGCCGTCTTTGTAATTAATACAAAGATTTCACAAAACTATATATAAAAGAGATATTTTCTCACCACCAATTGTTTAAGATATGGGATAAAATGAAGCAAATCCGATGGAGCCAAAAATTGGTAAACCGGATAATAAAGTCCACACTCTATGTTGTGCATTTTTTTTCACATTAATCATATAGATGTACGTATGTATAGCCAATGTGTGTCGGCAATGAAAGGTTATTAGTTGAAATGTCTCGTTTTTCAGGGGGTTTTGATTTTAATATTTATTTTTTTCGCTTGAAAATAACTTCAATTCTTCCCTGGCTTTTGTAAATAAAGCTATTAGATCATTTAGATCAGGTGTATTGAGATTATTAGTTTCTGGAAATTTCATTGCTATTAGACCTTGGAGTTATTATAAAACCTGTGGTCGTACTTTCTGAGGTTGGAAATCATGATCTCAGTTAACTTATGCGTACCTTTTTAGGGTTATTTTCAAAACTCTCAGTTGAGCACCCTTAGCCACTTTACAGGGGACCCCCACCCTCTCCACCCATTGCATTATGCCCAAGTAATGTCATTTCTGTGATAACTAACAATTAACGATGCGGATAAATTTGATCAGTAAAACCCTGCAGTTTTTACTTTCAGGAAACCATGATGCTCAAGATAGTTTTGTTTGAGTTACTGGTGATTGGAATTATTAGCCTGGTTTTTTGCTGTCCAGAGCTGGATGATCAAAACCAAAAGGTTGGTATAGTTTTTTTATATATCGGGCTGGCTATGTTCGTAGTAAAAATTTTGAGTCGAAGAATAAACTGATTGGGTGCGTACGCCAAACATTTTCGTGCCAAAGCCAATAATTTTGGAAGCGACGTAATATGATGCTTGCTGGCGTCAGCTCGTGCAAACTTAACAGAACGATAAACAGAGAGGTGAAAACTAATAAGAAATACTAGATAGGACTGCGTCGGTGTTTCTAGAGAAACAGTTGTAAATGTAATAATCAGTAAGACACCGTTGAATGATAGTAGCAAAAACTGACTTTTCGGACGTTAGTCCTTTGTCGGAGTAATAACGATAAACACGTCATTGCAGAGGTTTCTTTGAGAAATCTCTACCAAGCAGGGGGGGGGGGGGGGGGGGAGGGGGCATAATATGATTTCACACAAATGAACTTGAAAAAATGACGTTGAGCTTGGGGTGTGTGGAGTAAGAAT
Organism: Diadumene lineata; assembly: GCA_918843875.1. Lineage (NCBI taxonomy): Eukaryota > Metazoa > Cnidaria > Anthozoa > Actiniaria > Diadumenidae > Diadumene > Diadumene lineata. The sequence continues at coordinate 6,334,523 of OU974074.1, read as the reverse complement.
TAACTTGTCGACATGGTCGAGTTGGAGCCAATGATGGTAAAAAAATATTTAGGTAAAGATCAGTTATATTTTACTTCAAAGAGCTGCGATTGGTTGCTCAGTTCTCCCCATTCAAGATGTTCACCTATGAAACGGACGAGAAAAAGATTGTTTATAAAAGAAATTACGAGAATAAAAAGTACTGACACTAGATTAATTGAAAAAAATCACTTTTTTCCAGATCAAACCAAAGCGTATGGTTGCAAGATCCGGTGGTCACCATAGACTTTCAATTTGCTGCAGGAAAAGAAAATCGAAACAAAGATCTATGGTTAGGTTCAATTTGCAAAAACCAACACTGTCCATTAACAAATCCCCTTCGACAACAATTCCTGCACCCACTACACAGAGTGTAACCTCTAAACCTGTTGATATCAAGATGAAAAAGAAACAATTGCTCAAGAAAGTTTCACAAATATTCAAAACAACAGGCTTATTCAACGACAACAATCCTTGCATGATCTGGATGTCATGCCCAGTCCACCACGATCCTCAATTCAAAGCGTGGCTCCATGGGCTTCCTTCGTGTCCGTGCAGTTTTTCACCTTCTTCTCTGTACAACAATAACACAGTGTACGACAAGTTACAGCAAAGATTTTTCAACTGGAAAGTCGTTGATGCTAAACGTGAAAAACTAAGTGTTTTCAAGCCATACGCTGCCTACTGTATCCAACAACAACTAAGCTTGTCTGCCATCTCACCGTCCGTGCAGCAGTGTTGTTATGACAGGAAGTTTCAGTTGATTACCCGTGGTAATGGAGCAGGCACGCCAAGCCTTGTAGCTCCAGAGATAGACTACTATATGCACAGTGAGGTTGATCTCAAGCCATTCGTACTCTGCCAAGGGGACTGGGTTAGGTACCAGGTTATCAGGAGTCCTAATAATGGTAACAACTGCACTGATAATCCAAAACAAAGGGAGTTTACAGAACAAGTCCAAAGAGCAAGAGACTACTAATTACTACGACGTCAGGGGCGTATCTAATGAGGGAGGGGTCCCGGGGGCCCATGACCCCCTTGTAAAGCCGCCAAAAAAAAGCAAGTCCCATCATTCACCACTTTCACGATAGCAATAATGTATTCTGTTTTTTTTTTGGTTTTTGTTTGTTTGGGGGGGAGAGGGAAGGTTTTGTGATGCAAGTAAAATCAGTTGCAGATCAAATACGAACGATCCCACTAACAATAATTACCCCTCAAAATCAGGAGCTATTATGGGATGTGAAAGTAGAGAATAGTGGACAATGTGATATGCTCGGATCCCTCCGATTACAAATCATGGATACGCCCCTGTAAGTCTAATTAGTTTATACTCTAAATGGTCTTAATTAGTAATGGTATAGCAGGGAAATTAAATTTTGATTATAACATTTTATTATAAAGAGATATAATCTTACAATATCGTATAGTTGAACACGTTTCTCGGTATTGCTTGTGCGTGTTGCCACTGCGCATGTTTTAGCGATCTTACTTTGTCTGATTGTTTGTCATCATTTCTTCCATCTACCTAGGTACTAATTCATTTCGGTTCAGAAAAACAATTGGGTTTGTTTTTCTTGTGTTTTCACAGGGCCGTAACTAAGGGGGGAAATCGCAAGATCGGAAACCTTTAATCCTTGCTCTTATTCTTGCACTTGTGCTTGCGTCTATTTCAATTTAGTTAGTACCATGCAATATGATCTAGAAATGCTGCAAAAATAGCACTGAGAAGACAATTTCATTAAATCAGCAAATTTGGACATACCAGTTTTTTTTTAATATTGGATAAGTTCATGTAGTCTTTGAAACATAACATACATACCAGCATTTAGTTATCTAAGCAATAAAATAATTGCAATAGCCCTGAAGCGAGATAACGTTTTGCCCCCATAACTATACCATCATAATTTTGATATTTTTTTTCATATTTGACCATTTAGTTTCTTTGAGAATACCAATGCAATAATCATAATTGATGTAAAAATAATTATTAGTATAGAGACGGGAGTAAAACTTCGTAACGCTACAGGCCTACTGAGCTGTTCTGCAGAAGAGCCTTACGCATGCAAATTTCAGTCTTCATGCGATGAATCGAAAACAAATTTTTCACCATTTTTGTTGAGTGTTCAATAAATGGCTGTGTTGTGCACACGGAAAATTGTGTAAAACCGCTATTCTCGTATTTGTTTGTGCACGGTTTAATATTGTTCTTACGAAAAAAACCCAGCTCAAATGAGTATCTTTGGTAGAGACATTGGTATAGCCAAAGCGCTTTCTTAATTTTTTTCCAATAACGTACTGCAATACACATACAAGTACCATTTTAAAGGAACCGTCTAATGCAGACCAGTTATTAACACAAGAAATAAAGTCAAAATATCTCAAGTGTGAAAGTACTGTAAACCGAGATGTTTGTGATTTTGATCAGATTATCTAAGTTTTACTTTACATTTTCATCAAATTCTGAAGTAGTTGAAAATGGCATCGGTTGGATAGTCGTTTGATGTGTGACGGTTCTTTAAAATAATGACAGAAGAAAAATATTATAAATAGGTAATTTGCATTTTATGTCATCATTTTACCAGCATTCTTTGCAAATTCATTTTCATACTGAACTCTTTAATCTCTGTGGAGATTAATAAAACAATTTACACTAATTGCGATACAAAAGAAAGTAAGCAAAGCATTCTGGTAATGGTAATATTCTATACGAAATCATGCAAATCGTTTACTATAAAGCGTGGTTTCCATATAATCGAGAACGATCGAGAATGGTCGCAAGCGTTCGGAAAACAAGCATCATTTTTCATCCTACTATCGTTTTTGATCCATATATGAGCGCGATCGACATCGTTTAAAAACAGTAGTAGGATAGAAAAACTGTGGTTTCCCAAAATTAAAATCGAATTTTTTTTTCTCGAACGTTTGCGATTATATGAAAACAAGACTTCAAGGTTGATTTTGGAGCACTGAATTGTTTAGATACACGAAATCTTTGTCGTTAATTCTTTTTGGATAATAATTTGTCTTTGTAACTAGATTCCTAAGTGTATGTCAATTTATATATAATATAATAAATATTTTAAATACCAAATACTTCATAACTCTTTGATATGATCGTTAGAATACCGGCTTCATTCAATTGATATTTATAATAAATTACTTTATGCAATTTTTCTTCCCTCCGAATTGAAAGTTATGCATGGAATATTCAAATTCTCTACTCTTGTATATTTGGTCCTAGTATATAGAATATATATGGGAAGTACAGTATATTATATGAAGTACCTGCCTTTACAAATCAAGATTCTTACTATTTTACAAGGGTAGCTGGTTATAGCAATAAAACCCCACATAACATCATTAGATCTACAACAGTAACACAACTTAACAGACACCATCTTGGAATGCGAAATTGCACCAACAGTGCCTTAATTTTGGAAATCCATCAGTTAGTACCATTTTCCGAGATGATTGACAACTTATCTTCTTTATTTTTTGACAATTATTCTAATGTGATACGCCGCAACTTGATCTCATTTTGTAAATTTTGCTTTGTTTACATTGTCACAGCAACTATACATCTTTGCATGTTAAGCTTGTTGATGTTTATTATTTTTGTGCTGGATCCATTCACGATGTAATGTCAGCATAACGCAACGGCTACCGTCCTAGATTTGAAGTTTGTTGTTCATGCGGCACATCAGGTTTATGCCAGGAGACACCGTCACAGAATTACGTCATATATATTTTTCACGTCTCTAATTCATTTGCTACGTCGATCAGAGATTTGTCTCTTCCATGTGTTCGACCAGATTCTTAGTCAAATCTTGACGTATTTTTTAAGGTATACTTGGACACTACGTCATAACTATTTTTGACATCTCTGACGTCATCAATTGGCCTGCTACGTCATAGATTTGTTTCTTCCATGTGTTTGACCATGACCTTGGTCAAATCTTGTCGTATTCTTAAGGGCATACTTTGATGAATATTACGTCATAGCTATTTCTGACGTCTTCAATTTGACTGCTGCGTCATAGGTTTGATTCTTCCATGTGTTCGACTTTGGTCAAATATTGACGCATTCTTAAAGCCGGTATACTTTCTTGAACACACGTCATAAGTATTTCTGACTTCTCTGACGTTATCGGTCATAGATTTGTTTCTTCCATGTGTTCGACCATGTCCTTGGTCAAATCTTGTCGTATTTCAAAAGGTATGCTTTGCTGAGCAATTTTAACGGTGTGTTTTTTGTCAATGATCAAAGGGAACACGTTAGTTTTTTCAGCAATCTTATGTAGTAATTCTTTACTTCCGGCAGGGCTGTTTATAGCATTACCATTGGTAGCGCTTAGCTTGCGCAATTTTGCTACAGAACAAGCTAGCGTGTCACGTGATTCGAAGTTGACTTCTTCATGCATACAAAGGCATTTTCTGATGAAAGGAAGGCTGAAGAATTCTCTTACTAGTCTTTTATCTCTAATGGCATAGACAACAGGATTAACACAGCTCCCAGCTAAAGCGAATATCAGCCCCAACTGGATAAACCAATTTGGTGGGTTACGTCTGATCAACAGTTTACTTAAAGTAGTAAGAGTATACAGTGCCCAACATATTGCAAAGGCCCCTAGGATTATCAACACTGTCTTAAACACGGCTTTTTCGCGTAGTAGTCTAATGCTCTCTCTTGCTTTGTCTATCTGACCCTCGTGTTTCTTCATCCACTGAGTGCATTTTCTGGAATAATGATAAATCAAACAGTAAACGATGATTAAAGTTACAACTGGAATTGCGAACGCAAACAACGCCAGGAATAGCGAATAACTTCTATTAAAAATCCCTTTTGCTGACCAATTCGGTTTACATGAGTAAGTAGCCGAATCCCGAATGATTTCACCCCATCCAAGAGTAGGAGCCACGCCCCAGAATGCCGAATGTACCCATACGAGAATACTCATAGGTTTAGCCCACCGCTGTGTGAATGTGTCCTGACTGCGGTAATCGAATGGACGTTTAACTGCGTTGAGTCGATCCATACTTATAAGACAAAGAGTAGCGATCGAAGCGTTCAGTGATGTTGATAATATAGCTGCATAGGCTCTACAGAGACCGTCACCAAGTACCCAGTCCTGATACATAGTAGAGACCATCAGCAGAGGAGTGCAAAACATACCTTGAAATAACACAAAATAACGGATTAAATAGCGTACTTTGCTGGAGCGAAGGGGGACTGGAGAGAAGAAAAGTGTTAAAAAAATATATTGGTTGATATGCGCATTTTCATGATTATGCGTATGCTTGTCAAGTAATGTAATGTGATGTGATACGATGATCAGAGTGTCTCAAAATGAAGGAAGATACCGATTGTGTTGGATATGGTTGATTATGACAATGCATCCGGACAGTTTCGAAAACGGAGATATTTCTCTCTTTTTTTTACTACCTTCCTGGACAAACGTAAACAACAATTTTGGTCACCGAAAACGCAGATTTTTGAAAACGCTCTTGAAAACGGAAGATTTTTAATACCATGATGAAAGCTCTTGTATTTCTGCAGCGTTTTCGCGACAGGTGTAAGCAATTCGAAAATACTACGTGTGGATGCGATTTGTGTTTCAAAAACGGAGAAAAAATCTCCTTTTTCAAAAATATCTAGATACGTGTAGTCAGGGCCTTTTTTAAAGGCGGTGATGATGGTGATTACAATCGGATGATGACAGGTAATTGGTGATTATGATGATTGTAATGTCGATGATAGCTTGAAAAGAACTAAATGTGTTTCAGGCAAACTGCGGAACATCTTTACATGCTAATGTTCCAGTTTATATTTTAATTTGGTGTAGTGTGACACGTCTTTTCTACTGAGTGTGATGAATATTAATTTTACAAATGCTTTTACCGCAAGCCTGAAATGAAACTAAAGCCAAAAATATATATGATTCAACGAAATCCAAAGAATCTTAATGCGGTTATAACCAACTTGTAAAAGCATGCATAACCATTTCCATTTTCATGATGACTCGACTAATGATAGCTTTAATTAGTTCTCACTTAAAAAAGGTGGACGTCAATGACAAAACAAATGGAAAAAAATAAAAAATGAAGATAATTACTAGTTTTAGCATATGGTGTTCATACCATAGAGACTAATGTCATTTGTGAAAAACTTATTCTGTGCCAATCATTGAATATTTAAGAAGCAAAAATGCAAAAAAAAAAAAAAATGATGCCAAGATGTCATCAAAGTAAGAACAACAGGCCAACAAAGAAGAAAAATAATAATAAGAAGAAGAAGCAGAAGAAGTGGAACAGGAAAAAAGATTACAGAAGGATAGAAAGAAAGAAAGAAAGAAAACGAAAGTGATAAAGAGAGAGGGAGAAAGAAAGAGAAAGGGAGAACGAAAGAAAGAGGACAAGAAAAAAAGGAGAAAGGGAGGGAGTGAGGGAGAAAGAAAGAAAGAAAGAAAGAAAGAAAGAAAGAAAGAAAGAAAGAAAGAGAGAAAGAAAAGAAAGAAAGAAAGAAAGAAAGAAAAGAAAGAAAGAAAGAAAGAAAGAAAGAAAGAAAGAAAGAAAGAAAGAAAGAAAGAGAAAAGCAGTGTAAGATGAGGTAATAATGAACGGAAAGACAGAAGACGAAAAAAAAAAAAAAAAGAAAAAAGAAAAGAAAAGAAAGGGAGAAAGAAGACGAAGAAAATGTTAAAACGGAACAATAACGAAAAGTATTCAAACAGTTGCGAGGTAAATCTATACATATTACTAGATCAGAGCTTTGCAAGTTAAGGTAGTTCGGGACCCTTGCTACTGCGCATCCTGCTCGCGCATGTGAAATCAAATAAAATTTCTCGTGCGATTAAAAAAAATTTTTTGTTAGAGCCAAAATATGGTCATTCTTGAACTTTTTGTTAAAAAATAATATCATAGCATTGCATACGGGCCTCAAAAGCAACTAGTGTCCATTCCCGCGCGTCCAAAACATTGAAATCATTTTATTTTCCACGCGTTTTTTGCTTATAGCTCCAAAATTAGCACGGTGACACCCAATTATTTTTCAATTTTTATATTTGGCATAAACCCAGCTTTAAAATTTTGAAATAAAAAATATAGGGTCTTCGAGACTAAAACATGGTAATTTTGACTTTTTTGTGGTAAAGTGTACAAAAAATTAATGAAGCTCTTCATTTAAATCTCCATAAAATATCTCAGTCGATGTCTTTTCCAACGAGTAAATTCATGAGAACTATAGCGAAGGGAGCACATTGTCAGACTCTTATAGCAGATTTGTGAGAAACTTTCAAATTTGTTCGTAAGAATATTATTTTCAACAAATTTGTGTTACTTCTTTTAGTTGAAATGGGGCAAAAATGGGCCTATTACCACCCCCCACAGTTCGAAAAAAAAGCACGGTGACCCCTATTTTTTATTTCATTTCTGTTTTTTATATGTGTCAGTCCTTATTCAGAAAAAGTTTTAGAAAATGCTATCGGCGGGAAGTGTGGATCCCGAACTACCTTAAATGATGCATTGCACTTGTATGTACACCGCCAGTATGCAAATATTGACTCATCAAAATCTCATTTAGTTGGGATTTGAATAGAGTTTATCAGTAAACAAACAGGTAGTTTTAAAAAGGATATAAAGATGAGTTCACGATAATTCTTTATTGCCGAATAACAATATAAATGAAAAAAAATTCCAATATCTTATCAATTTTTAAACCGTTTTTGTAAGGAATTTATGCCGAAAATAAAATTATGATTTAGATAATTTTTTTAAGCAGCTAATTGATGTTATATAAACTAAAATATTGCTTTTTTTGTGCATACACATGTGCAACTATTCATAAACAGCTCTGTATAACAATATTTTTTTTTTCTTTTGCTCTGTGAAACGTTTGATGTTTTCGAGACTTTAGTTTCAATTTATGACGAGGTACTTGGATATCCGCAACATTTGAAAACCACGTTACTTACTCTATCATAAGAACTTTTTCATTGCAAATAAAGAAAATGAAAACATTGTTGATATCATCCATATCTTTTAAGTGTTTTTGATTTTCCTAGCGCTGCAACTGAATTATATTTTGACTATTTTGCAAACTAATAAAAGTTTTTATTGCCAAGTTTTATTATATGTACAAAAACTGAAATCTTTCAAAAAAAAAGTTGAACTATTATGTGTTAAAGGAGGTTTTCAAAAGAATCAAATTTGTTTATTATTATAACGTATCCTACAAATGTTTAGAATGCTTTTATAGTAAACCATAATAAAAAGAAGTTTTTTTATTTTCTTTCTCAGTTATAATTTATTTATTATTTATAAGAACGCTAACGTAAGCTCACAACTTTTTCAGCTCAGTGTCCCGACTGAGCCAGATAAACAAATTTTGATGTTTTCTTTCAAAACAAAATCAATTTCCCGCTTTTAATTTTAACTTACTTCTAATGAAGTCAACTTCAATTTACCGGCTTTAGAAATCACATCAGTAACATCCGCAATCTAAAAATCTTTCACAAGTTTTCCGATTCATAATAAAAGTTGAAAATGGTATTTTTAGTGAACTTACCAACCAAGCAATCAGAAGTTGCTAAACTCGCATAGAAAATGTACACCGTTGAACGAAGCTGCTTTGCTCCCAATGCTATACACATAAGGACGACAACATTTCCAGTGACGATCAATAAAGTCAAACAACTCCAAATTCCTACTTGAACAGCAAGCCAAACTCTGTTTATCGTTAGATTAGAGCTTGGGTTAACTTCTGTGGCATTCATGGTGCTTCTTCGATGAGATGCGAAAAATTATCGGTAGTTTTTCTCATCTGATATGGTTTGTTGAAGGAGAAATTCTGGATTATGACTTGAGTTTATCAAGCAGCAATCCAACACATGGTGAGCTTGGCTGGTTAATTTATTCTATCCCAAACAACACTGTGATTAAAGATTTAAATAGAAAAACAATGTAAGATCAATTATATCAATAAAGACAACGTATTTTACAATAAAAAAACTAAAACAAAAAAGGATTTCAACATTTCGATAAAAAAACAATACTACACTTCTACTTCAAGATATTGGCACTTGTCTCAAATATAATTTTACAACGCAGTTTAATAACACAGACAGTCAAAAGGGAACTTTTGAAAAAGACTGTCCTCCAGCAGTAGTGTGATTTTGAAGATTATTTTCATAAAGTGATGAGAATGCTGTGTTTTCAAGAAAAATTAAAAGTCTATTGAGAGATGCTCTTGTGTTCCAAATTGCCAGTGACAGTGTGACTTCAGACATCGGCGCGCTTCTTGAATTTCTAACTGGGAGGTATTTTGTGTCATGTTCGAGTATTGCAGATGTCATATTCAAATTCAAATTCAGTACCTACCTGGTATTATTTGCGGACTTAATGTTTTTTTTAATTCAAACTGAAAGATAGATAACTAAATGATCGCGTAGAAACTAACTATATTAAAAGACTAAATGCGTTAACGCTTCGAAAGAAATTTGTAGCTTCTATCACAGCAGAAATGGTTGTCAAAAGCTGACGTTTTTGAACCGAGTTCCGTCGTTTTTCGTCGAACCACTTGATAAAAGTTACAAATTTTCATTTTAAATAAATGAGCAGCTGTTGAGAATCAATCAATTGATGAGCGAAATTAACGAATGGTTAAATGAAAATATAAATGAATAAATAAATAAATCCGTCAAGATAAATTTATCATTCATAGAAAGTTGTGGAGAAGAAAACAATAAACATAAATAAATAAACAAGTAAGTAAGTTTGTAAGTAAGTAAGTAAGTAAGTAAGTAAGTACGCCGTAAAAAAGTAAGTTCATAAGTTCTTAAGTACGTTTGTAAGTAAATTCATAATTAAGTTCGTAAGTACGTTTGTAAGTAAGTTCGTAAGTATTACGAACTTAAAGTTTGTAAGTATTAAGCTCGTAAGTTCGAAAATAAGTAAGTTCGCCAGTTCGTAAGTAAATACGTAAGTAAATAAGTAAGTAAGTGAGTAAGTAAGTAAGTAAGTAAGTAGGTAAGTAAGTAGGTAAGTAAGTAAGTAAGTAAGTAAGTAAATAAGTAAGTAAATAAGTAATGCAAATTAGTTATCAAAAAAATTAAAAATCCGAAATTTTCGAAAAATTTGAATTTTTCCAGAAATTAAAATGAAATATGACTGTTATTTTAATACTGTTACAGTCAAAATATTATCAAATTCTTCTCACTTTAAACTAAAAAAAGCCTTTTTGAATAAAAAAGCTTTAACATATTTTATACTTAACTCGTGCTAGCTACGGACAACACTCAAAAAACTCTACATAGCTCGCAAGCTATGTAAAGACACGAACGAACTAACCAACCAACCCCAACTAACTCGATATATCTGAGACGCTAGCTAACCCATCCGAACAACTGTAATTTCACCAATAATATGATAAAAACAAATAGAATGAATTTTTAAAACGCTGATAAATCTTCTTATATACCTAGTAATTATAAAGGTCATAGTTTACAAAAACATAAACACGCATAAACATTGCATGGTTAGATATATAACTATGTACAAACATTGTAATAATTCTCTCCTTGATAAAAATACTACAACAATCAAGAAAACAAGAAAATCAACAACAAAAACATTCTCAAATTTGTCATATATTATAAGATTACTTACCCTGACATATTCAAGAATTCCTCGTTAGTTTAAAAGACCCTCTGATTCAGTGTCAATCGGTCAAGTATGCACGACTCGCAATGGAGGAGTTAATTATTATCGAAGATACACGTGCCAAACTGATTTGGCGCCAGGCCGCTAGATAACCCAGAGTTGTCGGTCTCTTAATGACAATTCTAGTTATATTAAAATCGAGTTTTAAATTTGTTGGCAAGTGCGTATATGTACGAAAGGTAGCGTCCAACTGCTAGGAGCCTAAGTGACCTATTTTCATTAATAAGACGTGATGTAGGGTAGGAGTTTCTCTCTGGTTTTCTAGTACCAAGTATTCATTCTATCTAACGGATTAGTATACAGCCAACCTCAAATCCATTTGTAATGGGATACTAAACCGCTTACGTTAGTGCTATCGATGTTAACCAAGGAATTAACTTTGCAAGCACTCGGTTTCAGGGTAGTCACGTAGATAACGCCCGAACACCATAGCTATTCGTTTAAGTTGCCGCTATTTAATGCCACCGCGTTGCATTTTGAAACACGTGATAGTTCCGCAAAACTACCGATTCAGGGTTGAAATTGCAAAAGAAAGAATAGTGAAAGAAACATAACTTTTCATTGAAAACGTGATTGAACGGCCATCACTTGCGTGTAATGTAAAACCTCATGCAAAGAGCATACACAAACAAATAAATGATAATTCATCAGTAGAAACTAAACATCAAACCAAGAGCATTTACATTTATTCAAAACTAAAAACTTTCAGGTCGTATAGAAATCAGGCTAATTTGAATGCTAATTCTGATCGGTATAGTTGACATTCATTCGTCAGTTCTGTTGAAAAAACTGTCTCTAGCGCTCCAACGTACAAAGAAAAAACTCGAAAGCTTGTTTCACACGTTGGCTACATTTAAAAAAAATCACGTTTCACGGAGAATCAAACTCAATCGCTCACGTACCGTTAGTAAAAACGCAAAAACAATTTTGTACTCTGCATAGATTTTCAATCATCGGAAGCTGATCACCAAAAATATTCCTCCTACACTGGCCTCTGATAAACCGTTAATTAACTGACTCTTTTGATAAATAGGCTGATAGAATAATCGAGACGAAATAATAAAAAAAGAATTCTTTGGAAAAGAAAAAAAGCACATGTTTTATCGTTTTTGTTTCACAATTTCTTACATGTGGTCTTCTTCGCTTTCGTATACTTATCTAAATCCGGCATCACACTTTTCATCAGCCACATGTATTACACCTCGACAATGTTCATGCATTATAATGAATATAATGTCTTGTTCATAATACTAGGATTATCATAAAATTGATGATACTAATCTAATGAAATACTAAGATTTCACCTTACATTCTATATCAGTGTAATTTTGAAATATTACAACTAAAAAAGTTGTTTCGCAACACCTCACGTCATTAACAGAAAGGAAATTGTTTCAGCGTTATGTTTCACATCTTTCAACTAGATATTAATTACAAGTATATATATTGCATTTTTCATTTGATTGATCTTGAAATTGAATAATGGAAAGAATGTCTTTTTTTTATAATAACACGCAATAATTACGCTTGACATTTATATTAGCTCTGGGTTTTTCCTAGTTCTTAAAATTCTTGTACATTGTAAAAAAATATAAAGCAATACTCGAATCAGTGAGAAGTAAAAATAAAAATTATCTTATTAGTACCAAAAAAAAATTGACTTTTAACATTCTGAAGATTTTTTTTTCATAAAATTTATATCGGTTTCCAAATTTGGCTTTTTTACCTCCTTTTTTAACCCACGAGCAAAAAAAATTCCTTTGATACCGAGCAATCAAAACTTAAAAGGAAGGCAAAAGAAAAGAAGCATTAAAATGACGACTTCATTATTATTTATCATTGGTGAATAACCATTGTGTTCATCATAAGAAAATTCACCGAGTAGTGAAATAAGAAAATTCCAATTTAAGAATTGTACAATCCAGCTGTTCATGAATGCAGTTTTATTTTTGAATAATTAATATCAAAGGCGCGAAAACCTGCTTAATAAGATCTGTTCAAAAGGTGAAACCGACTTTCAAGTATTCAAAGTAATACATAGAATATGCTATAGTGAATATATAGAACTATATATCAAACGCGTGGTCTTGTAATGTTTTAGCAGATGTTCCTTCTCGTTCAAACGATAAAGTAAAATATAAAGAACATCAAATCTAATTATAAACACACATTGGACTAGTTAGTTGTAATGTAAATACGTAAGTTTATTGAATATATCAAGAATATGAAAAACATACAAGTTTATTTTAAAATGTAATTTAAATCTATTTAAATTCTAATATGAATATTTTATTAATAATGTACAATATACTATATATGATTATAATTTATGATAAATGTATAAGGTAATGTCTGCTAAAAACTGTAAAAATTCTATCGTTTTGAACTCATATACATATTTATATCAGTTTCTCACCAAAGAAATTATTTGAAAACTTATAATTTTTTGAGTTGCCTAGAATCAGTTTCATCTGAAAATGTGTAGTGGTTGTTATCCCATTTTATTTCTTAGTTGAGAAATATTTATATATGTATAAATAATCTTCAAAAATGACAGAATTTGTGCAGTTGGCTAGATACACTTGAATAAAACTAAATATACAAAAACATTCATAATGCCTGCATTGCAAAATTGTTAAAGCTATAATAAAAACGCGCAATCGTATTGTGTCATCAAACCTCTGTATTTTAACAAATTATAATCAAAGTCCGACCAGTATTAGGTGCAACTATGAATGCGATGTCGAGATATTGCCATGGGCTTACAGCCTCGACTTCGTTTCAGCAACTCGCCACAGCAGGACCACCCTTCGTTCACTTTGTATGTCCCAGAATGCTGTGTGGTAACACATGTTCGTGACTTCACGGCAGCCCGGGGAATTCTCGTACGACAACGATTGCACGAAACCTCGTCGAGTTGACTTCGTAGAACCTTGACACAGTGCGATAGCCGTCGGATCTTGTCTTCACTTTCGCGGTTATCATCTCGGGAGCGTTGCAAGTCGTTTAACGCTCGGCTGACGACGCCTTTGAATTCCAGGGAATCCATTGAGGAGAATAGGTCAGGATTCACCTTAAATCCCCACTCCAAATCAACCACTGTAGCTTCTTCGAGGCATTTGTGTTTTGCTATTAAACGTTTTGAGTCGGTAAAGTTTTTATTCCCTTCTTCATCCCACAAAACTACAATTTTCAACTTTTCGCCATCTTTGAAAAGTGAGTTCTTCGATCCATATTCGAGTACCGAGTCCATGAAGTTGTAGTCGATTATGCTTCGGCGAAACATCGGAGAGTTTGTGAGGACCCTCCACTTGTGGGCGAAAACGTTCACTGTTTTGGCAAAAAGGTCTTTGACGCCTAGAAAATCGCTACTCTTTATAACATGGAAGATGTTCTGCTCGTCAAAGAGACTGTCATGGTCGTTTGAAATACCCGTATAGAGGAATCTTAAAATAGGCTCGAAATTTCCAGGCAATGGCAGCTCAATATTGACTACATCCATAGAATTTTCTTTGAACTCTCCATTGAATAAAACTCTAAAGTATTCGCTTCGTAAAACCAAGTAATGCGAGTGGCAATAGAATCTCTGCTCGTCAACGCAGATTATTTTGTCAGCGTACCTAGGATTGTTCACGTACTTTAGAGCGTCAGTTCCGTCGGTTACCGTGAAGACTTCACTCTCGGATTCCTTTGCAATCACTGGTTTATTGTGTAAGACGTGAATGACCAGGCCAGACTTACTTAACTTACTGATGATTTCATTGAGTTGGTCTTTGATACTGTGGTCAATGTCGCAGTCGTTCAGCGTGTTTATAGAATCCAAAGCACTAGTTGCCATTTTGGGTGAGGTTTCTTGCAAATGAAGTTCGATCACAGCGCGCGTTTTTATAGAGATCTTTGGAGATTGCGCAAGCATTGTAAGCAGCATGCGCATTTTTCTTGCTGGTATTTACTGTATTATTTGTATTCTTTTTGTTTTCAACGAACTTTACCGTGAAAGTATTCAAGTTGCGTTGTCAATATAGACCACACCCAAAAATTAAGTATGCATGTCTACAGCGGCAACATCTAATTATAACAACGTTAGTAAATTAATTAGCAAGATAGAAGCGAACTTAAACATATTTCCTACTGACAAAATTTCAACAAGTATAAAACAAAATGAATTTTCAATAGTTTCTTGAGTTTATCATTTAATTAAAACAATTGCAGGGTACCGATAGAAAATACAGGACATCAATTTCGACTATTAAAATTGTGAAATTTAATAACTTTTTTTAATACTGTACTTTTCTAATTCATGAATCTTATCGGAATTTCTGCCACCAAAAATTCAATTTTGACTATAAAAATGTAAATAACTGATGTTGAGCTAGAGCGACACTTTCGCCTAACCCTGCAAATCTATTAGGCGGATTTCAACTAAAAATATTTTTGAATATCGTGAGAATGTATTTTTTTCCGATTTTGTATAGATTAAATTTTTGGAATAAAGCTTTTCATAATTGTTTTGTTACAGGTTTTGTCAAAACACAAGACACTACTAAGAGTACACATCGAACCCTGAGGGAATGGGGGATTTGTAGTGGTATTATTAGGCACTTTATGTTTTAGGCTTTGGCAATCAAATTATTTACTCATAATCCAATGTACGCCAATGGGGTCTTTCTTTGACAATTGAGAAAATTAAACATTAAAAGGTAAGTACTTCATGTATGCCTTGATTATAAAAAAACATGCATATAAACAAATCTACAAAAGAAAATCTGAAAAGAGAAAACCAATAATATCATGTATAAATAATATAGATAAATATAGTACAAAAAAAAAAAACGAAGGACTACGTCACAAAAAATATTGTCTCATTTAAATATATGAAGACTGGTTTTCGATTCACTAGCGAAGCGAGCGCCTACGCAAGAATCTCACATCCAAAGCAATCGCAAGGATGAAAAAATCGCCGATGCATCACAGGTGAAAATAGGCTTTACGTCAAAAGTAGGTGAAAGCTGTCCACCGCCTGATTCACCGCACTTTAACTTGATTATTCCAGTCTGAGTGACTGGCAGTATTTCTACTATATACGCCTGGATACATGGGCTGACTTTTAAGATCGGTACACGCTACGCGACAAGTCACTGCGACTATAATATTGGATATTGTTATGTTTGTTAACACATATAAATGTTATCAGCGTATTCAGTATCTATAATTAAGTCAGGGATATACACCGGGTCGAAAAATGGCGGACGGAGCGATTATGTACTGAAGCGAGTTCACAGAAACGAGGCTAGTCAGCCGTCGCACATCGAGAGTGTTTTGTGTTGACCAATATATCTTAGTTTAACTTCAAATAGTGGTCTCCATGAGTTTTATAACATTTTTCAACAATAACAACGAAATCCGAAGATGAACTGTTCACCTAGATGACTGACTAGCCTCGTTCTTGAGATCGTCCGCCATTTTTCGATTCGGAGAATATAGCGATGCTTCAGCTGAGACAATCCTTTGTTATTCACGTGCTAACCAGACAGTGACTAGCTGTTATTTCAATAGAGTTCCAGAAAGAAAACTATTGTTCTTCTGGTTGGCCGCATAAGCATAACAATTTGTATGTTAGGCTACGTCCACACTAATCCGGATACATTTGAAAACGCAACTTTATTTATCCGGTTAGGCCTTCCGTCCACACTAAAACGCATGAACCCGAAAGAATTTCATGCTAATTCTATTGTTTAACGAGCAATTTTTGTCACGGTATCGGAACAAAAGTACCCTTTTCAAATTTATCCGGTGTAGTGTAGCCAGGGTATTAGTTAACATGAATCAACGCTACACTAGTAGGATTAAGTTTACAATCTCATATTAACTATCGTAGTCTTGAGGTTTTCATTTGATAACATAGACGGAATTTTGTCTGATGAACACTGCCACAGTGTGGCTGAAATGTTAATTTTTTCTCAACATATATAGTGCTTCAATCCCAAAAAAATCTGTCTACACAAGTTATCCATTATCTTTCCCTTAATGCAGTTCAGTAAATCTCAAAGATCTCTTTATTTCGTTGTATCGCGCTGGTATTGGAAGTATTTAGGTTGATATATAAACATTAATGCTTTGATATAGTCTATTTCTAAAGAAAACGGCCCATTATTGTGGTCAGCCAGGGTAATACCAAATGTTCTTATTTTAGGAAAGTCCATTTGATGGTCTTGAAGATATCCTGAGTTGGTTAGAATGAACTTACTGAATGGAATCTGTAGGATCAAAAATAGAATAAGATTATATAATGCACCTGATTTATCACACACAAATTTAGAATTTGTTCCATCAAATTGGCTTTTAGAAAACACGGCATATAGAAAAGAGGAAATACAAAAATGTCTGTAAGATAAGAATAATGATACATATCGTTCAAAAGAACAATGGTAAAATCACGACATGTGATGATGGTGTTGTTGTCAGGAATGACAGTGATGACAGTGATGACAGTGATGACAGTGATGACAGTGATGACAGTGATGACAGCTATGACAGCGATGACAGCGATGACAGCGATGACAGCGATGACAGTGATGACAGTGATGACAGTGATGACAGTGATGACAGTGATGACAGTGATGACAGTGATGACAGTGATGACAGTGATGACAGTGATGACAGTGATGACAGTGATGACAATGATGACACTGATGACAGTGTTGACACTGATGACACTGATGACAGTGATGACAGTGATGACAGTGATGACAGTGATGACAGTGATGACAGTGATGACAGTGATGACAGTGATGACAGTGATGACAGTGATGACAGTGATGACAGTGATGACAGTGATGACAGTGATGACAGTGATGACAGTGATGACAGTGATGACAGTGATGACAGTGATGACAGTGATGACAGTGATGACAGTGATGACAGTGATGACAGTGATGACACTGATGACAGTGATGACAGTGATGACAGTGATGACAGTGAGGACAGTGTTGACAGTGAGGACAGTGATGACAGTGATGACAGTGATGACAGTGATGACAGTGATGACAGTGATGACAGCTATGACAGTGATGACAGTGATGACAGTGATGACAGTGATGACAGTGATGACAGTGATGACAATGATGACAGCTATGACAGTGATGACAGTGATGACAGTGATGACAGTGATGACAGTGATGACAGTGATGACAGTGATGACAGTGATGACAGTGATGACAATGATGACAGTGATGACATTGATGACAGTGATGACAGTGAGGACAGCAATGACAGTGATGACAATCATGACAGTGATGACAATGACAACAGCAATCACAATGATGACAGTGATAATGAAGTCATGATATGCTGATGATGTATTATTATGATTTTTCCTGTCACGCGGATAGATATTCAAGAAAATAAACAAGATCCTTTGTTGTTTTGTAGAGCCAATTGTGCTGCCAAATTATCTTATAGAGATTTCAACAATAGTGTATGTGTCATGTAAACATTTTATTTTTTCATCTATATCATTCATTCAACAATCAATGTTTCTAAAACTCATGATTAATTAACGAGTGATTTTCAAAGCAAATCAATACCTGTGATGTGTTCTATAGCTACTGATATACAATTTTCCTAGGTAATGTTCATCAACTTAAATTGGCGCTATAGATATGCGGCTTTGCCTTGTATCTTTATCTGCTTATAAAACACTTATACTCATTTTATAAATATTAGAATGTTTACATACCCTAACCGTTTCCCAGTATGGTCCACCGCGAGTATACAAGAATGACTGATGTAAATCATCTGATCTTATACTATCAGGCTGAATATTCAAGGCATACGTTCGTCCATCTCCTCTGAATCTCATTTGAATGCCATCAAATGACGAGATATCATAGGGGACAACATTGCCCATTGTGTCCTGAGTAGATAAACAAAATACATAAATAGCTACATAACAAAAACACACGTATCAAACAAAAACAAGTTCATGTATTGTTCTATGGGAATTTTTCTTCCTACATTGGTTTGAAGTAATGCTTGATTCAAAGTTAGGTTGTTTTGAGTCCCACATTTTCTTACATATCGGTATTGTTCGGGGTTGGAGAGCATATATCCCGGACAAAATTTTCCATCAATATGAATTCAAAACAACTACCTATACTTCTCGCATATACTCACCACTCTAGGTTGAGAACGTATTGCACACACACCACTATTCTTTGCTTCGCTACCAGGAGGTAATTCTGTTGACAATTCCCCGCGAAAAAGAGCTTTTCCGGAGCTACTTGGGACCAACTCTGCACTCGACAGTCCTCCAAATTGTTTATCCGTTATTGTGACCCAAGTTTTTGCGGTTTCTGGATCCTTGAAATCCCACAGCATCATTTCAAGACGATAATGATCCATAGGATCGGGAAATACTCGTTTAACGGCATTTTTTAGAAGGGGTTTTGAGAAGATTTCTCTGATCATTTTGCCCGCCATCTTGGAAATGGAAACTGGGACCTCTGCCGCAGGAAACCCGAGTTTTATTTGATACACTAAAACAAGATAGATCAGTGAGATATGCTTGGTTATTTTTTTTATTTTTTTTATTTTTAGAAAATCATCTTATTAATAAGTCACAACGTATCTTGTTTGATAACCTTTGCTTTAATAATGGTATAAAAAATGTGCACTTTTGATGACAAGTTTACAAATTGGAGTTCCTGTTTTAAATACCAGTCTTCCATCCAGAAAGCGCGTTCAACATGGCGACCTCTTCAGCGAGTAGGGTATTTGCAACGTGGGCTTCCAAAAACAGGAAAATAAAACAAATACTGGAACACACAAGATATAAATCAGCTTTCTCTGCGTGCATGACATCATGCTGTCGTGGAATTCCAAAAGATATGGATTTTCAAAGACCGCAAGCTTCAAACATTTCTTGTCCAAGGGCTTTCCCAAACTTTGGATCGATAAAAAACGTTCTTCTTATTAACTCGCAAAAATGTTTAGATATGAACTTGACAGATGTTATTACTAAAAGAGTATTCGAGAGACGATGGATTTCAACATCTTGTGTTTGTTTGAATAGAGAGACGTCAATGTCACCAGGGAAAGGAAAACTAAAAGAAAGACTAGAAAAGGTTAAAGAAATGGTCCATGTAAGTGATTTGTTAATAGTCCAGTTTCATGTTCTTCATTGCTCAGGCTAAGCCTCGATAGTATGTGATATATTCTTTTGTACTAGGTACATCCCGTGGGAATGCACCAACCCAAAAACAATATAAATTCCAATGGTTTTGTCTGGACTGTTTTGTTGATTTACTTACAATTCAGGCTTAGCCTGAGCAATGACGAATTTGAAAATGGTCTATTGATATGTTGCTTGTGCATGACGTTTTGCAGAACAGCATTGCAAAATCTTTGCAACTTTGCTAACATTGTGTCTGAATATCCTTTGTGTCTTTGTATTGTTTATTATTTATGTTCAATCAATCAATCAATCAAACTATTAAGCTTATTAAAGAGAGTATGAGAAAAGAGAGCTTATCCCCCAATCATCAGAAGATCCTTTCATTCTATTTTTAAACTGAAGTTATTTCGGGAATGGATTGAGATTGACCAGATTGCAGGAGGCACAGTCACATCGTCAAAATATCTCGAAACAAAAGTGTAGAGATTTATAATAAGTTTCTTAAAATAGCACAACTAGTAGAGCCCCTGATGGGGTCTGGGGATAAGCTCTCTTATCTCATACTTTCTTGGCTTATTAAACATGTAAATTATTGAAGATCAATAGATGAAAAGTTGTGAGCCATGTCAAATAGCCATCATGCCTCAATAGTGGAAGATACACTTTGGTCCCTTAACCACACATACATAAAAAGAATGTTTGCCAGTGCAAGTAGGAGATGTGGACAGCTGTTTTGGCCTTTTGGGTCTTGACAGCACTGTGCAGCTAGAGCACTGGCACCCACTCACTGTAGAAGTACACTCTAAAAGTGACATTTCTTATTTTAAAATAAGTTTTTTTTCTTAAAATGAGGAAATTCACTTTTAGAGTGCTGTAAGTGAAATATTAATGTAATAAGCCATGTGGGATGGGCTTGTGAGCTGAATGTAAATTGAGCATGTACAAATGTTGGCTCACAACTTCTATTTATGAGCTAAACCCACATTTTTCATTTACATTTTACTTACTAGTCAAACAATGAAACTATCAGTCAAATGATATCACACAATAAAATAATCAACAAGAGAATCATGTACCAAAAAAACAATCAATCAGTGAATTATTTGTGTATCATGGTCCAGACCCCAAGCAACCATTGCATATGTTAAGCCCGATTTACAAGGTGCGATTTGTCACATGCGTTTTATAGAATACTGCTAGTCTTAACCTCTAAAACTATAACCACAGACAAAATGATACGGAACAAAACATGAAACATTACCATCTATTGTTATATGTACAACAAGCAGCGCCTCCCCTCCCTTTCTGGTCATTACCCCTCCCCAACCCCCTCCCCAAGCAAGGTTGACGTTCTGTGGTGGCTCTGGAAGCATCCTAAAGCAAATTCAAACTCAACATTGCTATTGGGGGAGGGGGATACTTTCCTTGTGTGAGAGTGAAAATGAGTTTGTCCCATATTTTTTGTCTAGGACTGTAGTTGCTCACGCTATAAAACATGTTTTAGAATGTCCTACAACTGGTTTTAGAATGATTTTGAACCTCTTGACTAGTTGTATAATACAAATTGCACGTGACAAATCATAATACGTAAATCAGCCTTTAGATAAGAGTTGTTTTCACATAACCTTTGGAGGCGCTGGTATAAGTTTACCAACTAGTACAAACCCTGAGCCTTCATTCCTATTTTGTTTCTATTTCAGAGGGAGAGTATTTTTACCATCCCAAATTTACTATCAACATTCAGAATAGTAGCAGCTCCATTTCTGGGTTATTTTATCATATCAAATCAGTTTACTATAGCAGTGACTTTGTTTGGAATCGCCGGTATAACTGACATGGTAAGTCTTCAGAATATTTACTGCACTTGTCTGTTTTCTGAATGTCAAACTGTCAATAAATCAGATATTCAAAGATTCAAATTATAAACAATATTTTATGAAATCTTCCCTATTCACGTTCATAATACTCCTTGTAATCCTTGAAAAGCCCTGAAATTGAAAAACATTTTTTAATGCACGTGAAAATCCCTTGAAAATGATACTGAAAACTCCTGGAAAACACCTTGAGTTTGATGTACATGTAGGCACAAGTTTTCAATTAAACCTCAGTCTGTAAAACACGAAAACTAATGATTTAGGTCATTGTTAATTAAATTTGTAGGAAAATGGTACTCCTAAAAAAATAATTTTTGTTGAAAAGTGCTTGAAAAACCCTTGACATTCATGTTGAAGTTGTAGCACAAACCTTGCCTATTTAATTGCACCATTGTTATTTTCCAGTTGGATGGTTACATAGCCAGAAACTTCAAGAATCAACATTCAGTATTCGGTACTATATTGGATCCTGTAGCTGATAAAATTTTGATGAGTGTGTTGGCAATCTCACTAACTGTAGCCGACCTACTACCAGGTATGTTTAACAGTCATGGCTGGAAATAGCAGGCAGACATGCCAATACATATGCATCATTTTACCAAGTTCTATATGGGCATTGACTTGCAAGGATTTCTTTGGACCTTAGAGTTGTTGTTGTTCTTGTTTTTTTTTTAATCAATTTGCAAACTGGTCAAGAGACATCTCCACAAGTCATAAAGCTAGCTAGATGTTGATCATCCATGAGTAGAACATTTTTCTTGATGCAATGGTCCAACTGTAAAATTAATCAATATTGTTGTTTGTTTGTTTCAGTGCCCTTGACAGTTTTGATATTATCCAGAGATTTCTTACTAATATTGGCATCATTTTATTTTCGATTCAAGTCTTTACCACCACCGGTAAGTTTGAATGGCTGTCATTAAGTTGTCTGTTGTGTGCAGTTGTAAAACATTTTTGGAATTGTAAATCAAAAATGTTATCAAAATTGCTTTTTTCCCACTCCATTCTTTAAATTGAGCTTTCAGTTGGCTTGACTATACTTCTCTGGACAATGGACACTAGTTGAATTTGCTTGGGTGTTATGACATATGAAACAATAGTATCAAACTAAGATGGACCTGTGTCAACGTAATAAATTAATAATTATAGTAGTACATGTATTCTATTGCAGCATATCCACTGTCGAGTGGCTCTTCATCAGACAGTACACTGTCACACTCACTACCTCTACATTGATTTTTTCAAATTAGACAACGCCACTCACAGTGTGTTAATTGATTTTTTGCATGAGGAAATTGAAGACCACCGAGAGAGAAATCCTTGTGGCATGAGAGAGAAACAACACATTGTAAACAAACTTAGTTCATATATCACCCAGACTGATCTGTTAATTGAACAGCACTTGTATTTTCTTGATTAAACACCTTAAAATATATACTCATGAAGCTCAACTTTTTTTTCTATTAGAGAACATTGTCAAGATATTTTGATGTGAATCTGGCAACAGTTGAACTTCGACCAAACTTCTTAGGAAAGGTAATTCATAGTGTAGTACAAATATCCACTGGAATGTGGTTCGCACTGACACTTATGCAGTAGCCATAAGCATGAGGAACAAGACAGAGGAGTAGAGTCAAGTGTGACCAGATGGGGGATTGTTCTTGTTGTGCTCATGCTAATTTCATGCCGGTTCACACTTGTGATATAAGCATGCCACAATTTAAATAAACACAAGTTTCAAGAAGGAGGAACAGTTTTTCTGGGCACACTAGTGTTTTCTTAAGTGCTTGTGTTTGTGCTTATTTCAGCTTGGTGTACACTAGTGTTTTCTTAAGTGCTTGTGTTTGTGCTTGTTTCAGCTCGCTGCACACTAGCGTTTTCTTAAGTGCTTGTGTTTGTGCTTGTTTTAGCTCGGTGCACACTAGTGTTTTCTTGTGCTTGTGTTTGTGCTTGTTTCAGCTTGGTGCACACTAGTGTTTTCTTGTGCTTGTGTTTGTTTCAGCTCGGTGCACACTAGTGTTTTGTTGTGCTTGTGTTTGTGCTTGTTTTAGCTCGGTGCACACTAGTGTTTTCTTGTGCTTGTGCTTATGTTTGTTTCAGCTTGGTGCACACTAGTGTTTTCTTGTGCTTGTGTTTGTGCTTGTTTAGCTCAGTGCACACTAGTGTTTTCTTGTGCTTGTGTTTGTGCTTGTTTTAGCTCAGTGCACACTAGTGTTTTCTTGTGCTTGTGCTTATGTTTGTTTCAGCTTGGTGCACACTAGTGTTTTCTTGTGCTTGTGTTTGTGCTTGTTTCAGCTTGGTGCACACTAGTGTTTTCTTGTGCTTGTGTTTGTTTCAGCTTGGTGCACACTAGTGTTTTCTTGTGCTTGTGTTTGTGCTTGTTTCAGCTTGGTGCACACTAGTGTTTTCTTGTGCTTGTGTTTGTGCTTGTTTCAGCTTGGTGCACACTAGTGTTTTGTTGTGCTTGTGTTTGTGCTTGTTTTAGCTCGGTGCACACTAGTGTTTTCTTGTGCTTGTGTTTGTGCTTGTTTCAGCTCGGTGCACACTAGTGTTTTGTTGTGCTTGTGTTTGTGCTTGTTTTAGCTCGGTGCACACTAGCGTTTTGTTGTGCTTGTGTTTGTGCTTGTTTTAGCTCGGTGCACACTAGTGTTTTCTTGTGCTTGTGTTTGTGCTTGTTTTAGCTCGGTGCACACTAGCGTTTTGTTGTGCTTGTGTTTGTGCTTGTTTTAGCTCGGTGCACACTAGCGTTTTGTTGTGCTTGTGTTTGTGCTTGTTTCAGCTCGGTGCACACTAGCGTTTTGTTGTGCTTGTGTTTGTGCTTGTTTCAGCTCGGTGCACACTAGCGTTTTGTTGTGTTTGTGCTTGTTTTAGCTCGGTGCACACTAGTGTTTTCTTGTGCTTGTGTTTGTGCTTGTTTTAGCTTGGTGCACACTAGTGTTTTCTTGTGCTTGTGTTGTGCTTATTTCAGCTTGGTGCACGCAAGTGTTTTCTTGTGCTTGTATTTGTGCTTATTTCAGCTTGGTGCACACAAGTGTTTTCTTGTGCTTGTGTTTGTGCTTATTTCAGCTTGGTGTACACTAGTGTTTTCTTAAGTGCTTGTGTTTGTGCTTGTTTCAGCTCGCTGCACACTAGCGTTTTCTTAAGTGCTTGTGTTTGTGCTTGTTTTAGCTCGGTGCACACTAGTGTTTTCTTGTGCTTGTGTTTGTGCTTGTTTCAGCTTGGTGCACACTAGTGTTTTCTTGTGCTTGTGTTTGTTTCAGCTCGGTGCACACTAGTGTTTTGTTGTGCTTGTGTTTGTGCTTGTTTTAGCTCGGTGCACACTAGTGTTTTCTTGTGCTTGTGCTTATGTTTGTTTCAGCTTGGTGCACACTAGTGTTTTCTTGTGCTTGTGTTTGTGCTTGTTTAGCTCAGTGCACACTAGTGTTTTCTTGTGCTTGTGTTTGTGCTTGTTTTAGCTCAGTGCACACTAGTGTTTTCTTGTGCTTGTGCTTATGTTTGTTTCAGCTTGGTGCACACTAGTGTTTTCTTGTGCTTGTGTTTGTGCTTGTTTCAGCTTGGTGCACACTAGTGTTTTCTTGTGCTTGTGTTTGTTTCAGCTTGGTGCACACTAGTGTTTTCTTGTGCTTGTGTTTGTGCTTGTTTCAGCTTGGTGCACACTAGTGTTTTCTTGTGCTTGTGTTTGTGCTTGTTTCAGCTTGGTGCACACTAGTGTTTTGTTGTGCTTGTGTTTGTGCTTGTTTTAGCTCGGTGCACACTAGTGTTTTCTTGTGCTTGTGTTTGTGCTTGTTTCAGCTCGGTGCACACTAGTGTTTTGTTGTGCTTGTGTTTGTGCTTGTTTTAGATCGGTGCACACTAGCGTTTTGTTGTGCTTGTGTTTGTGCTTGTTTTAGCTCGGTGCACACTAGTGTTTTCTTGTGCTTGTGTTTGTGCTTGTTTTAGCTCGGTGCACACTAGCGTTTTGTTGTGCTTGTGTTTGTGCTTGTTTTAGCTCGGTGCACACTAGCGTTTTGTTGTGCTTGTGTTTGTGCTTGTTTCAGCTCGGTGCACACTAGCGTTTTGTTGTGCTTGTGTTTGTGCTTGTTTCAGCTCGGTGCACACTAGCGTTTTGTTGTGTTTGTGCTTGTTTTAGCTCGGTGCACACTAGTGTTTTCTTGTGCTTGTGTTTGTGCTTGTTTTAGCTTGGTGCACACTAGTGTTTTCTTGTGCTTGTGTTGTGCTTATTTCAGCTTGGTGCACGCAAGTGTTTTCTTGTGCTTGTATTTGTGCTTATTTCAGCTTGGTGCACACAAGTGTTTTCTTGTGCTTGTGTTTGTGCTTATTTCAGCTTGGTGTACACTAGTGTTTTCTTAAGTGCTTGTGTTTGTGCTTGTTTCAGCTCGCTGCACACTAGCGTTTTCTTAAGTGCTTGTGTTTGTGCTTGTTTTAGCTCGGTGCACACTAGTGTTTTCTTGTGCTTGTGTTTGTGCTTGTTTCAGCTTGGTGCACACTAGTGTTTTCTTGTGCTTGTGTTTGTTTCAGCTCGGTGCACACTAGTGTTTTGTTGTGCTTGTGTTTGTGCTTGTTTTAGCTCGGTGCACACTAGTGTTTTCTTGTGCTTGTGCTTATGTTTGTTTCAGCTTGGTGCACACTAGTGTTTTCTTGTGCTTGTGTTTGTGCTTGTTTAGCTCAGTGCACACTAGTGTTTTCTTGTGCTTGTGTTTGTGCTTGTTTTAGCTCAGTGCACACTAGTGTTTTCTTGTGCTTGTGCTTATGTTTGTTTCAGCTTGGTGCACACTAGTGTTTTCTTGTGCTTGTGTTTGTGCTTGTTTCAGCTTGGTGCACACTAGTGTTTTCTTGTGCTTGTGTTTGTTTCAGCTTGGTGCACACTAGTGTTTTCTTGTGCTTGTGTTTGTGCTTGTTTCAGCTTGGTGCACACTAGTGTTTTCTTGTGCTTGTGTTTGTGCTTGTTTCAGCTTGGTGCACACTAGTGTTTTGTTGTGCTTGTGTTTGTGCTTGTTTTAGCTCGGTGCACACTAGTGTTTTCTTGTGCTTGTGTTTGTGCTTGTTTCAGCTCGGTGCACACTAGTGTTTTGTTGTGCTTGTGTTTGTGCTTGTTTTAGATCGGTGCACACTAGCGTTTTGTTGTG
Source organism: Diadumene lineata (assembly GCA_918843875.1). Taxonomy (NCBI): domain Eukaryota; kingdom Metazoa; phylum Cnidaria; class Anthozoa; order Actiniaria; family Diadumenidae; genus Diadumene; species Diadumene lineata. The sequence continues at coordinate 6,307,614 of OU974074.1, read as the reverse complement.
CTTGTGTTTGTGCTTGTTTTAGCTCGGTGCACACTAGTGTTTTCTTGTGCTTGTGTTTGTGCTTGTTTCAGCTTGGTGCACACTAGTGTTTTCTTGTGCTTGTGTTTGTTTCAGCTCGGTGCACACTAGTGTTTTGTTGTGCTTGTGTTTGTGCTTGTTTTAGCTCGGTGCACACTAGTGTTTTCTTGTGCTTGTGTTTGTGCTTGTTTCAGCTCGGTGCACACTAGTGTTTTGTTGTGCTTGTGTTTGTGCTTGTTTTAGCTCGGTGCACACTAGTGTTTTCTTGTGCTTGTGTTTGTGCTTGTTTTAGCTCGGTGCACACTAGCGTTTTGTTGTGCTTGTGTTTGTGCTTGTTTTAGCTCGGTGCACACTAGCGTTTTGTTGTGCTTGTGTTTGTGCTTGTTTCAGCTCGGTGCACACTAGCGTTTTGTTGTGCTTGTGTTTGTGCTTGTTTCAGCTCGGTGCACACTAGCGTTTTGTTGTGTTTGTGCTTGTTTTAGCTCGGTGCACACTAGTGTTTTCTTGTGCTTGTGTTTGTGCTTGTTTTAGCTTGGTGCACACTAGTGTTTTCTTGTGCTTGTGTTGTGCTTATTTCAGCTTGGTGCACGCAAGTGTTTTCTTGTGCTTGTATTTGTGCTTATTTCAGCTTGGTGCACACAAGTGTTTTCTTGTGCTTGTGTTTGTGCTTATTTCAGCTTGGTGTACACTAGTGTTTTCTTAAGTGCTTGTGTTTGTGCTTGTTTCAGCTCGCTGCACACTAGCGTTTTCTTAAGTGCTTGTGTTTGTGCTTGTTTTAGCTCGGTGCACACTAGTGTTTTCTTGTGCTTGTGTTTGTGCTTGTTTCAGCTTGGTGCACACTAGTGTTTTCTTGTGCTTGTGTTTGTTTCAGCTCGGTGCACACTAGTGTTTTGTTGTGCTTGTGTTTGTGCTTGTTTTAGCTCGGTGCACACTAGTGTTTTCTTGTGCTTGTGCTTATGTTTGTTTCAGCTTGGTGCACACTAGTGTTTTCTTGTGCTTGTGTTTGTGCTTGTTTAGCTCAGTGCACACTAGTGTTTTCTTGTGCTTGTGTTTGTGCTTGTTTTAGCTCAGTGCACACTAGTGTTTTCTTGTGCTTGTGCTTATGTTTGTTTCAGCTTGGTGCACACTAGTGTTTTCTTGTGCTTGTGTTTGTGCTTGTTTCAGCTTGGTGCACACTAGTGTTTTCTTGTGCTTGTGTTTGTTTCAGCTTGGTGCACACTAGTGTTTTCTTGTGCTTGTGTTTGTGCTTGTTTCAGCTTGGTGCACACTAGTGTTTTCTTGTGCTTGTGTTTGTGCTTGTTTCAGCTTGGTGCACACTAGTGTTTTGTTGTGCTTGTGTTTGTGCTTGTTTTAGCTCGGTGCACACTAGTGTTTTCTTGTGCTTGTGTTTGTGCTTGTTTCAGCTCGGTGCACACTAGTGTTTTGTTGTGCTTGTGTTTGTGCTTGTTTTAGATCGGTGCACACTAGCGTTTTGTTGTGCTTGTGTTTGTGCTTGTTTTAGCTCGGTGCACACTAGTGTTTTCTTGTGCTTGTGTTTGTGCTTGTTTCAGCTTGGTGCACACTAGTGTTTTCTTGTGCTTGTGTTTGTTTCAGCTCGGTGCACACTAGTGTTTTGTTGTGCTTGTGTTTGTGCTTGTTTTAGCTCGGTGCACACTAGTGTTTTCTTGTGCTTGTGTTTGTGCTTGTTTCAGCTCGGTGCACACTAGTGTTTTGTTGTGCTTGTGTTTGTGCTTGTTTTAGATCGGTGCACACTAGCGTTTTGTTGTGCTTGTGTTTGTGCTTGTTTTAGCTCGGTGCACACTAGTGTTTTCTTGTGCTTGTGTTTGTGCTTGTTTTAGCTCGGTGCACACTAGCGTTTTGTTGTGCTTGTGTTTGTGCTTGTTTTAGCTCGGTGCACACTAGCGTTTTGTTGTGCTTGTGTTTGTGCTTGTTTCAGCTCGGTGCACACTAGCGTTTTGTTGTGCTTGTGTTTGTGCTTGTTTCAGCTCGGTGCACACTAGCGTTTTGTTGTGTTTGTGCTTGTTTTAGCTCGGTGCACACTAGTGTTTTCTTGTGCTTGTGTTTGTGCTTGTTTTAGCTTGGTGCACACTAGTGTTTTCTTGTGCTTGTGTTGTGCTTATTTCAGCTTGGTGCACGCAAGTGTTTTCTTGTGCTTGTATTTGTGCTTATTTCAGCTTGGTGCACACAAGTGTTTTCTTGTGCTTGTGTTTGTGCTTATTTCAGCTCAGTGCACACTAGTGTTTTCTTAAGTGCTTGTGTTTGTGCTTGTTTTAGCTCGGTGCACACTAGCGTTTTGTTGTGCTTGTGTTTGTGCTTGTTTTAGCTCGGTGCACACTAGCGTTTTGTTGTGCTTGTGTTTGTGCTAGTTTCAGCTCGGTGCACACTAGCGTTTTGTTGTGCTTGTGTTTGTGCTTGTTTCAGCTCGGTGCACACTAGCGTTTTGTTGTGTTTGTGCTTGTTTTAGCTCGGTGCACACTAGTGTTTTCTTGTGCTTGTGTTTGTGCTTGTTTTAGCTTGGTGCACACTAGTGTTTTCTTGTGCTTGTGTTTGTGCTTATTTCAGCTTGGTGCACACAAGTGTTTTCTTGTGCTTGTGTTTGTGCTTATTTCAGCTTGGTGCACACAAGTGTTTTCTTGTGCTTGTATTTGTGCTTATTTCAGCTTGGTGCACACAAGTGTTTTCTTGTGCTTGTGTTTGTGCTTATTTCAGCTCAGTGCACACTAGTGTTTTCTTAAGTGCTTGTGTTTGTGCTTGTTTCAGCTTGGTGCACACTAGTGTTTTCTTGTGCTTGTGTTTGTGCTTATTTCAGCTTGGTGCACACAAGTGTTTTCTTGTGCTTGTGTTTGTGCTTGTTTCAGCTCGGTGCACACTAGTGTTTTGTTGTGCTTGTGTTTGTGCTTGTTTTAGCTCGGTGCACACTAGCGTTTTGTTGTGCTTGTGTTTGTGCTTGTTTTAGCTCGGTGCACACTAGTGTTTTGTTGTGCTTGTGTTTGTGCTTGTTTTAGCTCGGTGCACACTAGCGTTTTGTTGTGCTTGTGTTTGTGCTTGTTTTAGCTCGGTGCACACTAGCGTTTTGTTGTGCTTGTGTTTGTGCTTGTTTCAGCTCGGTGCACACTAGCGTTTTGTTGTGCTTGTGTTTGTGCTTGTTTCAGCTTGGTGCACACTAGCGTTTTGTTGTGTTTGTGCTTGTTTTAGCTCGGTGCACACTAGTGTTTTCTTGTGCTTGTGTTTGTGCTTGTTTTAGCTTGGTGCACACTAGTGTTTTCTTGTGCTTGTGTTGTGCTTATTTCAGCTTGGTGCACACAAGTGTTTTCTTGTGCTTGTGTTTGTGCTTATTTCAGCTTGGTACACACTAGTGTTTTCTTGTGCTTGTGTTTGTGCTTATTTCAGCTTGGTGCAAACAAGTGTTTTCTTGTGCTTGTGTTTGTGCTTATTTCAGCTTGGTGCACACAAGTGTTTTCTTGTGCTTGTATTTGTGCTTATTTCAACTTGGTGCACACAAGTGTTTTCTTGTGCTTGTGTTTGTGCTTATTTCAGCTCAGTGCACACTAGTGTTTTCTTAAGTGCTTGTGTTTGTGCTTGTTTCAGCTTGGTGCACACTAGTGTTTTCTTGTGCTTGTGTTTGTGCTTATTTCAGCTCAGTGCACACTAGTGTTTTCTTGTGCTTGTGTTTGTGTTTATGTTTATACTGTTTGGGCTATTAAAAAGTAGAGCAATTGTGTACATTGAGCATAAAAGGTGTACTTGACTATTGCCAAAGGAAAAAACCATCCGCTTGGCCAATATTACCCAACCACCCCTCACTTTAAATATCTAATGGTGAATGCCTAATGATAATTCTGACTGTTGTCAATAAAGCTGTTTTCCTATTGTTTTTAGGCCAACACTGTGTTACAACTTGGACTGGTTGGCTCCACTCTTGTAGCTCCAGTATTGGGATATGTGGATCATCAATTCTTGCATGTTTTATGGTTGGTTTACTTCAATGTCATTTTATTTTTATTTCTTTGTTATGATGGCATCCATAAATGCCGATTTAGGATGGATTTAGGGGGTGTTGTAATGATTTTTACTTACATGTATTTTATAACAGAAGGGCTTCCTGTGGTTAGCAGCCTTGTTTTGTGCGTCCACCATAGGGCGTATCCTGTGGTTCACCGGACACTCCTTACATCCAAACTACTTTGACTCTGTCTCTTCTTATAAAAAGTAATCTTTAAATGTCAAAAGCTTTATATTGGACAATTTTTTTATGGGGCACCCCCTCCCCCCATAAGATTTTTTGACCTGATCACCCCCTCCACTCAAGATTTTTTGAACTGCGCCTGCATACACGGGTTACTAGACTTCAAAAGTGGCTATAAGAAATGGAATGGAATTGTGGTATGCCTAACCAGGGGGGGTGGGGGTTGGGGGAGAGGTGTTTCCTTGTAAAAGTATTGGGGGCTGCTCATCGTATCTCTTAATGGGTAAAAGTCGTCGTTTCGTGGTCCAGATAGAAGTTTACGCTTTAAAACAAATTTAGGATGTATTGGGGGGAAAAGTGACGTTGAGATTATGATGAAAAAGTTAAAATGCTCATTATGTGAAAGCTATGCATCTATCATTTCTGATAAGTATCTTTCAAGGGTTCAAAAGTTTCTCGGTCACGCACTTTTTAAAGGACGGATGGTATCTCCGAGGGGTATTTTTGAAAATTTCAGATAAACATACCTGATACTTTTGGGGAGTCGCCCCTAGTATTACTGGGCAAATAAAATCCCACCTGGATTTGCCTTTATTCAAACCCAAGTTGATATAGAGATTACATACTGTATGATCATTGCTGTATTTATTTGTTATATTCGTTTCAACAGGTATCTTGTAGGCACCTCTACAGTGTTGTCGTCAATAAGCTATGTATTCTCAGTGAACACAGCAGTACGCTATCTCAAATGATTGTCAAGGTTGTCCAGTATACATAGATTGTACATAGAATAGTTTCAAGTAGGACCCATTTTGAAAAAGTATTTAGAATAAAGACTAACATTAAAATTTTGACGCTTCGGGTTCATCTTTCGGAGTCATGTTAAACCTTGTTAATGGAGTCAAGATGACTCCGAAACGTCGATTTTTGCATTAGCCTTTATTCTATAAACATATTATAGTACATATTCTAGTTTATTAACAGAAATAAAAGAATTACTATACTAATAATTTGACATTCTTTGTTTGACGCAGGGTAATTTTGAACTTGTTTTACACATTGAATATATAAACAGCAGATTTTGTTAAAAAACATTTATTTAATTGCAGTCAATCACATCAACTACACGTCATTTACATGCATTACTTACAAAATACATTACAAAAATTGCACCTACCCATCCCTCCCTCCAATAAAAAAAAAGCGGTTTCAAAACTAGGTGCTAGTGTATATACTAGTGTATAACATTTCAACTAATGTTCGTTGTCTTACGACCTAAAACCCGAATGGTTTGATTACAAAAATGTCTAACATCGGCCGTTATGTTTGTGTTCACGCAATTATAAAAGATAGTCCGCAATTAGTACACCACAAAGGCCAATCAAGGTTCTTCGGTTTATGATTATAAGGGTACGCGTCTTCTCGGATAAGGACGACTTTTTTTGGCTCAAAAATACATGTGTAGTGAGTCATATTTAATTTAGTTAAACGTCTTCAATGTTGACAAAAACTACTAAAAATGCAATTGCTACCTCAAAGACTCAGGACACAAATTGATCAACTGATTTTAGTGCAACTCATCGTCGTCGACTCTCGTCCTCATGCTTAAGGTCGGGGACGTAAAAGAACGACTGAGACATTGTAACGACCGTCCTAATACATACAAATTACTAATAAAACTCATGCTTGTAAAATCGGATTGCATACTTTAAATAACAGGAAAATATTGTAAAGCGCATTGAGACTTTGAAATGCTCTATATAAGCACCTACATTACATATAATCGATCACGATCGCCGGGTCGCTGAAAGAGGGTCCAAATGGGGGTACTGAAATCATGGTCATGATCGTCTTCCAGGGAAAGCAATGGATCGTCATCGTCGTCACTGGACGATAGGTGGGTATATTGGGACATTGCTATTGGATTTCTTGAACCAAATGCAGATCTTTTCCTATAAAATATCCAATGTAATTAAACATTGTAAATAAATGTAGAAACATCAATCTTAATAAACTGGTTATCTTCATCGCAGCGCCCTGTGTAATTGTCGATAAAGGGTCCTGATTACTTAAGCGTAAAGTCATGATATTTTTTTTCTTAAAAAGACAACAGGGTCTAAAAGATTATAACTAGAGCACGACGCGCCTCGGCAAAAAGTTCGTATAAATCAACCATTCAGATAGCTAGAATTAATTGCATGCTTTCAAAGAAGCGCTACTTCATTGGCCGAACCCATGCCATTTGTAGTTGAGTATCATCTGATTCCGCCAAGAATAAAGACATTCTATGGATGTCCAGAAATCAGTTTTCAATGCGATTAACTAGTTTGAAAATAACTTGAAAAGATGTGCACGATTTAGGCGCACCTTGCAGTAACGTACTATGAAACGAATAAGCTATACATAACATTCCCCGGTTGTTATACTTACTTGTATATAACGTAGGCAACCACAGCTACTCCAACGATAGCTAAGATCACAACTATCGGTACGACAATATCGATCGTCTTACTATTTTTATTTTTACTGGTTTGTGCTGCTGGTGGCATAACTGGTTTCCTAGTAACAACGACTTCATAGCCTGCCAGTTTGTTTTTCTGTTTTTGCGACATAGTAGTAATGACGTCACGAGGAAGTACATTACGGCTGTTCTGAATGGGGACTAAGACGATGAATTTCAAGTTTAATTTGCCAATGAATGTCGTCGGCCAGTTATCGAGCACTATGATGTCTTGGATTTCAAACTTTGAACCATTCCTGGCGAAAGAGAGCACAAGTCTATTAATTATATTAATTCTAGTAAAAGAGAAATTTTACCTAGAAACTAGAGCTACTGCGTAGAACTTACCGTGCCCAGTGTAACTGAGAAGTATCTGGGTACGAGAATTTTGCTGGTGTTTGCGTTTCATTTGAGCGATCGCGGAACGACTCGACTCGAAACTTACGATACTCGGCTTTGCCTTCTTTTAGCTATAGTTGTGTGAGTCTATGAACGGAGAACGTCATGTGTGTTTGTCAGTGTTTTAATCGTCTTTTCTGAACGTCGGAGCGTTCATTTTCCAGTACTTCTGAAAGTCTTGAAATATACTAAATACTTTAGTGACAAAAAAACGTGACATATGGTTTTGGGCACGTTGGTGAGGCTGTACCTCCTGTGGTCTCCTTGGCTATTTGTGTTGAGACTGGGCCCGAGCAAAACCTCTGCATTAAACATATGAAAGGAATGAAAGGTAAACCTTGACCGTGCCGCCGCCTTGCGGCTGGGCACGGTAATTAGGATCGAGATCTGGTTGTTAGTCATCTTCGTGATTTATTTGTATGCAAACAAGTTCTACTTACACAATCTTTTGGCATGTTTTATCTGTAGAGCAGTAACTGTTCAACTCATTCATCAAGTTTGTCTTGAAGTGATCTGAATTCCACTGAAGAAGAACAACACTTATGTTAAGTGAAACTGACCTTCCATTGCAAACATATCATCTAGTTGGTTGAAAAAAAAAAAGACGCTTTTCTTTCAATGACAAGTGGGCTTTCATTAATTAACACATTAGGGGGGGGAGGTCGTCAAAATTTGTGGGAGGGGGGGTGGTGGCGGTGGCGAAGTTTTTTTAAAAGCCTGGTAGCAGTGCCAGATCCAGGATTTTACAAAAGGGGGTTCCATTTTGATTTCACATTCTCTCTGAAAGAGTCGTTTGAGTATTGAGGAGGAAATGGTACCGCCCGTACTGTAACAAATGTAATGTAATGCGAATGTTATGTTGCGCATTTCACAAAGTCTCAAAACGCTAGGGGGAATGGATAATGTATGCAGACTTCTACATGACATTTTGCCAGACCACCGCCCACCCGCTCCCCATGCGCTGATAAGTCTGATAAATGAAAGCCCCCTAACCCTGCAACGGAGGCGAGTGACACGTATACGCGTACTGGTTGTGATTTACCTTGTCGATGGTAAGCTTAGCAAAGGCGACGTCTGACACTTCAATACCTTGAAAACCAGCGGTAAATAAGTCATATATAGAATATGAGATATACATTATATATGGGATATACAGCGGTCGAACCACATGCAGGTGTGGCATTGTATTTCCCATACAAATCAGACGCAAATATTGTATAGATTTCTTATTAAACTCCCAACATAGTATAAAATTAATATTTTGTGAAAGAAAATTTAATATATCTTTATTTGATTATGAGAAAATAAAGGTTAGACTTTATGCAAATCAGGACGAATCTGTATCTGATTTACAGAAGCTTTCATGGGTCGTGATCTTCATTGTTTTTGCCTTATGAATTATTGATTAGTTTTATAATGATAATATAATTTATTTATATATCCTTGTCAATATACACATATTCAAAAAGCAAAACCACAATATCAGTCATTTGATTCGTTACTCGCATTTGCAAACCAACGCGTATTACATATAGATTAAGAAAAATATAATAAAGAATATTCAGAAAGACTACTAAGACTGTAGTTTACTCTTACTGAATAATGTTTGAGATTGAGTGCTTTTGAGTTCAACTGGGAATGCGTTCTAAAGTTTGTTAACATGTACAACACGATTAAATTCAAGACATCGAAATAACTAATGATGGTGATAACAATTATGATGATACAGGTAGAATGAAAAGGAGTATGACAGACGATTCGATTGTTTTACGGTTACGATACTGCTACTAGAATACCAAAGAAACTACTGCAACGATACGACGCAGTGCTGTTTCCGACCTGAAATAAGCTTTAGTTGAAAAAAATAACAACTAATTTATGGTAATAACAATGCTGCTTCAATAAGTAAGAAATTACAGCAACGACACGATACAATCCCCGGGGGGTACTCCGAGGCGTCTTATCTTTTAGGGGTAAGACTCGACGATTTGGCATCTTTTAGGGTTTAAAAATATGAAATTTGCCAAATTCTCACTTTTTGGTATCTTTTATCACTGAAACTCATGATTTTGTTGTCTGTTAGGGATGATAAACTTGTGAAGCCACGCAAAACGTTTGGTATCTTTTAGGGGTATTTTTGAAAAATTCCGACGAGCATCGACCCTGATCGTTTATCCCCGGAGTCCCCCCCCTCGGGGATACAGTGCCGTTTTCGACCCATGCAAAATATACTCGAGTAGAGTGCTTTAGTTGTCGTACCTTCAGTGGCATCACATTTTGAGTCAGCCACGTGTCCACCACTAGTAGAACAAATGCAGAAACCAGAATGCTTGATAGTCCTGTAACACGTCCCTGGACAATTTCGGCAGTCCTTGTGACCTGACATCGGATAAAAAATATAAATACACCACATTTCACAACTTATGTGTTGTAATGTTGCATAATAGCATACTAAAACTTTTGTTAGCCGAGGCAACTTAATTGTGCGCAACAAAAAGTTTTTGAATTGTTTCAGAAACATTCGCATCGTGGAAACATGATCACCCGAGCCGTAACATTGGGTTGCTGTTTATTTTAACGAGGGCTTAGCATATCCACTGAGATATATGAATAGGCTGACGCAGTTAGAAAGTTGCTTATTTATTTATTGACAAAGATTCAATAATGTCAGGTACCGAGTATGAATGAGGCTCGGATCATATCCATCAGCAATAAAACAGTTGAGCATGGCCGCACGCTTTGTTTCGTGGGTTCTAGAAAACCGTTTATTAACAATACCATAGAGAAACCATAGATTACCTGGAGTGCCTGTGGGCTTGGAAACTGCGAACAAGATCAAAGCGATTAAACAATGAAAGGTATGGTTACTAATGACGATACAATAAGTCAATCAAATATTTAACAATCAATCAATTAATAATTCATCAATCAATTAACAATCAATCAGTTAATAACTAATCAATCAATTAACAATCAATCAATCAACCAACTAATCAATCAGTAAATCAATCAAACAATCAATCAACTATAGATTACCTGGAGTGCCTGTAGTCGTGGCAACTGGAGACAAGAACAAAGCGATTAAACAATGAACACTATGATACTAATAATGGTACAATAAGTCAATCAAATATTTAACAATCAATCAATCAACGAATTAAATATCTAACAATCAATCAATCAACGAATTAAATATTTAACAATCAATTAATCAACCAATTAAATATATTAATAATGAATCAGTCAACCACGTAATCAATCAATCAAATATTTAACAATCAATCAATAATCAATCAATCACTCAACCAAGTAATGAATCAATCAATCAACGAGGTAATCAATCAATCAATTAACCAAGTAATCAATCAATCATATCAATCAACCAAGTAATCGTATCAATCAGTCAATCACTTAGCCAAGTAATCAATCAAGCAATCAATTGCAATAATTTAAGTAAGAAATAAAGGAACAACCCATCAAACGATAGATCGATTGATCGATCGATAAATCATGAATGAAAAAATCATCCATCCCATTAGTGTATTTAGGGGCCCTTTTCATTTGCCAGACAGACTCTTACCCAGTCGTTTCTTATACTGTGCGCATTGTATAGACGTAAAGAGTAATGTCACGAAGAGAGCCTCTCTTCACACGCACCTTTGCGAGCAGAAGTCATATCTCAAAATCCTTTGGGGTATCATTTGTATTACCTATGCTATAATCTTGCAAAATGAACGTTAAGAGGGTATGTCGGAAAATATCAAACATGGAATGGCAACAAGGGCTTTTTTCATACTTTGCCGGTTTGTACTCTATTATATGGCTATCAACGTGGTGTAGTTTGTTTGTGGAAGTTCGCTTTATTTTTCGAGAAATTTTGATTTTCGTCAACACTGGTCATTTTGCTTGTTTTCGGAAAAAATATTCACCAAATTTATTCGTCTCTAACAACAAACTTTTATGACTTTTCGATATTTTTGATATTATCATCTAATTGCATGATATTTCGGCTTTGTTATGTTTCAATTTGAAAGGGTTTTAAGAAATAGGAGTTATTTTGTGAATTTTTAAGTAATGCACATTTTTTACTGTCCAAAAAGTACAAGTTAAAAACCCGTCATTTAAACGATGTGGGATATGACAAAATGTATCCAGCTTTTAAGATTCACAAAGGCGAAACAATGGGCTTTATTTTGATATAAAATTTTGCTTGTGTATTTTTATTTTTGTACGAGAAAATTAAGGATAAAGTTGAGGAAAAATCACTTTTTGTGTGAAGTGAAATCGACATCGCTGTCTCGACAGTGAAACACATTTTAGATTCACCATCTAAAATAAAATATTATAATTGAATCATTCCCATTTACCTTGTAAATAACTGTTCTATGATAGATGGAAAGCTGTTTGCAAGATTATTTTTTTGATTTTGACAATCTTGGAAACTTCTTTTGCGACGTAGTAAATAGGAACAAATGTTTGTTCTGATGTATTGTTTGCATGTGTCGTACAAACAAAAACAGACAACCAAATAAAATAAGAAACGAATTTAGTTTTTACTTTGTACTGTCTTTATGGTTCTGATTTTGATAACTGAACGGATTGAATGCGAGAAAGAAATTGAAAAATTGTTAACAAATTTTCATTTAGCTTTGAAGCGATACGATAATAAATTCATTCTAGTTTGATCACAGGGAACCCTATAGGTAGTGACATGATTTTCTCTATTGTTATTTTGAATACGCGGTAAACTTTTCGAATGATTATTGCAAAATATAGTTTTCCTTATTCCAAATATACGATTATACCAATATTAACGAGGATTTTGTGAAAAATCTCTTTTGGTGTGAAATGAAATCGATAGAGATCTCCGTGTCTCGACAGTGAAACAAATTATTACACTCACCTTGTAAATGATGACCTGAATATTCCTTATATGATTTATAAACAGCTGTTTGGAAGATTTTACGAGTTTGAATGTCTTCGATCATGATCCCATCACTGCTTGTTTTTGGAAACGACTAGCCGGCTTGCTATTTCAATTGGCCAGTTCACGGGAAAATCAAAATTTCAGGAAAAATGTACGTATCGATGAGCATAAGTATGGTCTGATGATTGAATTACACGTTATTATTCTCAAGATGAAGCAAATATTTCTTCAAACGTACTGACTGCTACAATAAGATATGCTCACATTTACGGTACAGCCGCTTATGTAGTGCACAAAACAGTTAAAATTCCTTCACATCGAAATGACTACTTGACAGCTTGTCTCGTGTATTGAAATTTGCAAGCCTCGACTGTGTGCCCAGCAAAATAACAAACAAAAACAAGAAATTATAATCAAAACCAAACATTCTCAGTACTGCTCTTTTTTTATTTCATTGATTAATTTATCATTCCATCCATTTCATTCCTGCAGTCATTTATTTATTTATAGTTTTATTAATCCATTTACCCTTCTGCTTTTTCATGTTATCCATTCCTTTGTTTTTCGTTTTTCTTTCATTTATTAATTTACCCATCCATCCACCAACTCATTCATTCACCTATTGACTGAACAGTGCCAACTGAACAAAACGCATACTAACGGAATCTTTTTCTTTTTCCATTTTCAATATGATTATTTACCCATGTATTAATTTATCGATAAACACATTTTGATGTATAACTAACACAATTATTGATTTTTCTTATACTAATTTAAAAAAATCTTAAAACGTGTTCAATCAATTTTTCCCAAGATCTCGTTCATTTATTATACCTTTATTATAATTCATTCTTATCATTCTGGTAATGTAAATATTTATATAACTAATGATATTGAAAAAAACATTATTTAATGAATTAAAATGCGAGTGAGTGAATTAACGAATAAGCAAATGAGAAAGTGAAGGAATGCATAAATGGATAAAGTTACATTACCACAATGATAAGAATGAATTAAGGGATGGAAAGAATGGTTAATTTAAAACATAATTAATTATTTTATCTTATTTTGTCTCATGCGTTTTTTGTTGTTGTTGTTATTGTTTTTTTTTTTGAATGAATAAATATTAATATTATTAAATTCATAAATGAATGAATGAACAAAAGTATGAATGAATGAATGAATGGATGGCATTCAAGAAGAGAAACAGGGAATAAATGCATTGTTATGAATAATTGAATACCAATGAATAGATAATAATATGGTACAAATAAAGCCAAAAAAAACAACGAGATTACATCACCAAGTCGAAAGAAAAGAATGCCGAATACTTCGTGGTAGATTTCTGTCATGCGCATAAACGGTGGGATCAACACAGGTAGCCCAAAAACCATATTGTGCAGATTAGCGCTAGTGTCCTCTCGGCTGTGCGAGGAATGACTGACTATGTATGACACCAAGCTCGACGTGACAAAAAACCATCAGCATTTTTAGAGCCGTGCCCTCGGCCTAAAGACCTGGGCACGACTAATAAAACTTACTTGAAGTGATGTTGGACAGGTCTATTGGTTCAGGTTTGGCATCTTTTGGTGTGATGGAACACGATGTTTTCAGTGGTGTGACGTCGTCAATCGCAATGTCTCCTTGATAATTAACTCCTACAAGCCCCTCGAATATTATCTGTAGGATAGAAAATATGGTGATATATCATTCTTTCCATTGATATTTGTTTAAAATAGTGAGTTGAACGTCTAATTGTTTAAAGTTGAATTGTATTACATAATAAACCTTTCCTCGGATGCTGTGCAACAAACTCAGCCTCGAAAGCATGTGATTATTCTTTAGAATTTGACTACAGTCTGCGGTAATATGAGGAATTCAAACATTGATGAACAATTGGCCAGGATTAAGATTGCAATCCAATCCTAAAGAATTAATTAGATGCTGTCGAGGCTGAGGTTGTTGTACAGCATTTTACGGAAACATTGTTTGCACCCTACTGAACATATTGTTAATTGTTGGTCGAACAAATTTTGAAGTTGTGTCTTCATGATATACTCTCACCAAATTGCAGGTATATGCTTTGCTCACATTCATGACACGAATGTATAGCATTTAAGCACTTGTTGCACCTGTAGCACCTGTAGCAAATGTAGCACCTGTAGCACCCGTAGCACTGTAGCACTGTAGCAAATGCAATTTGGTGAGAGTATATCATGAAGACACCACCAATATTGAGGTACGTTTACCCCCCTAAAAATGTATTCACACAACACTATTTCACTGGGCCGTGCCTAAATCTTTCAGCCGGTACAGCAAACTGAACAAGGGCCATGACAAAATGGATTGTCACAAGTACTTACTTTAACAGATCCGGATTGAGTGACAGGAAATAAACCCTTATTCCATGTTCGATTTTCTCCTTTCGATTGCCAGGCCATTTTACGAGCGAGACCATTATCGATGTATACATTGAGCTCATTAACGGTCCTGCCTTTCATAATGTAGTAAAACTGGATACATTTTGCACCAGTGAATGGCGGACTGACAACGCGTGCCATTTCGCCTTGGACACGAGGAGATGATGTTTCAATGTAGATGTAACTACCTAGGATAGCAACAAGAATAGCCTTAGATTCATCTTTATTTAGCGACCATTTTCTTTTCTTTTCGTTTGTTTTTTTCACTTTAGTTTTTTTTTTTTTTGCAAGTTGTTTGTATTTCGTTTTGAATGAATATTCAGAAACATACTCTTTTTCATTCCATTCTTCTTTATCAGTCTTGCTGCTTATAGGCACTCATTTTTGATAATTTTGCATTTTCTTATTTCTAATAATCATATTCCCAGTTCACTACATACCATTTCCAGTCGTGTGGTCATGTGCCGGTCCTGTATTATATGAGGGAGTTCTCTTGGATTGTCTCAGCCAATCAAAATCATCATCGTTAGCATTGGTATAGCCACACCAGTCTACATCAAACGTACAGCCTCCTGGAGGAACTAAAAACAAACAGGTAGAAATGAATGAATGAATGAATGAATGAATGAATGAATGAATGAATGAATGAATGAATGAATGAATGAATGAATGAATGAATGAATGAATGAATGAATGAATGAATGAATGAATGAATGAATGAATGAATGAATGAATGAATGAATGAATGAATGAATGAATGAATGAATGAATGAATGAATGAATGAATGAATGAATGAATGAATGAATGAATGAATGGCTAACTGCCTAACTGGCTGGCTGGCTTGATGGATGGATGGATGAATGAATGAATGAATGGCTGGCTGGCTGGCTTGATGAATGGATGGATGAATAAATGAATTAATTACTCGTGCCCAGGCCCTTAGGCCGGGGGCACGGGTTTTAAAATACAACGCGTATCACGATTTTTTTTCGTCCAAGTCGAACTTTTTCTCATGTTCAGTCTTGCCCGCTCGAGCTAAATCGACGTTTAAATCTGACCTCCCCTCCCCATCCACATTGCTAACTACCCTCTACATTTACGACCGTGGACGTTTGGCTACTAATAACCTGAAACCTATGGTGAGAACTCAGGCTTTATACCTCTACAATTTTTTTCAGCGAAACGTGTGGGAATATTATAATTTCTAACTCCAATAAATAAAAGAAAATAAAGCGTCATATACTAAATCAGTTTTTTGTCTTTATACAAGAAATTACGAAAGTTAGACTCTTTTGTCCTTTTTGTGCTGTTGTTCGCAAAAATTCTTCTGTTGAATTTGTTTATTTTTTTACACTTGCACATGCGCAATGCCATGCATTATTCGAATTGTCGACAAAACAAACTGGAAAATAGTAAAAACCTGCAGTAACTTGTTCAAAAACAAGAAATCTAACTAGTAGTATATTAATAGGTTCGATTTTAGTAACATTAGTTTTGTTTACACGACGTTTGTTTCCTATGTTATTCGTTGTTTGACGGTGAAGCGACAACCTCGTCCCCAGAGCTCTTTATCTCTCCTCACGGAAAAGAGCTATGCGTCCTGGGACGATAATCAGTTGTGACTAGGCGTTCCTTTTCTGTCAGAAGAAGATTGGTAGCTAGTAAATCAACCACGAGGGATTTTTCATCGATTCAGTTCGTTTGTTAAAGTTGTTTTTGCAGTTTATTTTATTACGGCGATGATCATCTTTGAAGGAAAATCAAACCATGGTAATACCCCTTCCATTCGTAAGGGAGCTCTTTTAGGAGCTAAAGACGAAGAGACCAGCAAAAATGTGGTCGCTACTCCTTGCATTCGTGAGGAAACTGCCCTGGCAGTGAAAAACGAAGAGACCAACATGGTCGTCACCCCTTCCATTCGTGAGGGAGCTGTCCTAGCAGCAGCTGTTCGAGTAACAGCAAACAACGAAGAGACCAACAAAGTTTATATGGTCGCCACCCCTTCCATTCGTGGGGGAGCTCTCCCAGGAGCAGCTGTTCGAGTAACAGCAAAAAACGAAGAGACCAACAAAGTTTATATGGTCGCCACCCCTTCCACTCGTGAGGGAGCTGTCTTAGCAGCAAATAACGAAGAGAGTGACAGTGTGCTCGATCTGACAACGTTTAATAAGAAAAAAATGTGTAAGAAATCTGCTACAGATAATTGCATGTTGTTGATTCGTGACTGGATATATAAGGTAACTCTTTTTTTTAGTATATTCAGTAGTGTGTTGAATGTAAGAAAATTTAATCTAAATGCCTTTCCAAATGTTTGTAAAAATAAAATCAATATCGTTATAAAAAATAAGCTCAGTTTTTGCGTGAATTATATTTTTTATTATTGTTTTCCTTGTTATGTCATTTTCACTGTCAAGTTGTTGAGTTTTTTTATTTTCATTCTTATCTTTAAACTGTTAAATATGCTTTATGGAGTCTATGTGATGTTTCCAAATGTACAGTTTCATATGTGTTTGTCAAAAGCCGTTGAATCATCTGTAAAAGTTACAGAAAAAAATACATTATTGATCCCAATAAAGAGCTGCAGATCACGCCATGCTAAGTTTGTTAGCTTGTACTATACTGATCATGATAGAAATACACATGCTCATTACTTCAAACGAGACCGTGAACCAAGCAGGCTTCCTGTAAAACAGGTGATGCGATTTGCTTTCTCTAAGCAAAGAACTTTGAGAAGAGCTGTAAAAAAACACATTGCAACCTCTGTACCCAGGTCATCGAAGATACATAATATCTATGCATATAATTTGAATAAAAAACTGTGTATTGATGAAGATAACAGGTGTCTCTGTAGAAAAAGAAAGGTAGTAAATAGCAGCAAAATCACTAACAGCAAAATAAATAAAAAGAAAACATGTAAAGTTAGAAATAGGTTTCCTGAGTATAGTAATAAAGAATTCATTGAATGTGAATATAAGAGTCTTACCCACAAGATCAGTTATTGTAACTACTGTCTTTGTAGAGACATTGAAAAAAATCCTGGACCCTTCCCACAATGCAATGATGTACAAATAGTCGCTTCAATAAGGTTGATGGAGTCTAGATTGGCTCAACAACGATTGCAGTCGTTAGATGTTGGAGGTGCAGGTGATTGTTTGTTCAGAAGTGTTTCACATCAGTTATATGGAAATTCAAACTATCATATGAACATACGTAATGCTGGAGTTAAATATATGAGAGATCATCCAGAGAGATTTATTGAGAGTAATACTGAAAGTTCATGGCAAGGATACCTACATAGTATGTCGCTTCAAGGTACATGGGCTGATGCACTCATTATTCAAGCTGTTGCTGATGCACTTGATGTCACAATTAATATAACTGAATCAAATCAGGGATTTGCACCAGTTACTATAATTACCCCAATACATTCAGGAGGTAGCTCTTCTACTATTAACATTGCTCATGTTGACGAACACCACTATGTGTCGACTACTGCATTACATCCAGAAACTCATATTTCGATACACAATGGATCAAATAATCAAAATACTCACATCCCAATGAATAATAAATCTATAAAGCTAATATATTCAGTATGTTTCTCTATAATAAAATCATGTAGTTACTGGAATTCTACAACATTGGAAGCTATAAATGAGCATGCTAATGCTATTGACACTGTTACATGTATACCAACTACCATAAACATATATGATGCTGCTATTAGTATACAATATCTACAGACTATCCATGGTACATTATCACAGGGTTCTGACAATGACAAATCCATACTCAAAGATTACATTTTACAAAATATAAATGCCAAAACTACAGGATTTTTGCTTTCCTTTCTAAATCAAAGTATTGCCTGCATTGTGCAACACAATAAAATTTGTGTGAAGTATTTTCTTTTGACATGTGATATTGATAGTGAAGACTTGAAACTGGCAGAACCATCAACTGATATTAACTCGCTTATCGACAGAATATTTTTTTATATTGGAAATAACCACAACAACAATGAAAAGTATGCAATTTATTTTTTCTCCTGTGTAACAGAAGTTGGAAACAATTCAAGACAAAACATTTTAAGGAAATTTAAGTCAAATAAACAAAAAAGACACACTAATGACAAATACAATGACTTTTATTCCCAAATTGAACCTGCAATAAAAAAAAGAAAAATTGACACCAAGAAGCAAAGCTACAAATTAATGGACTCTTCACAAAAAAGACAATTACTAAAACAACATGCTGAAAACTACAAAACAATGGACATGAAACAAAAAAGACAATTACGCAAACAACATGCTGAAAAGTACAAATCAATAGACATAACAAAAAAAAATCAAATGCTCAAAAAACAAGCTACAATGGATCCCATTAAAAGACAATCGTATAATGCAAGTGCTAAAAAAAGGTATCATAATATGAGTTCTGAAAAGAAGGCAGAACAACTTGAAACAATGAGAAAAAGATCAGCAATAAAAAGACAAGCTGAGAATATGTCAAGCTCTGATATTGACTTTTGCATTTCACAATTCCACATCAAAATAAAACAAGGCCCATATTACATATGTACTGTATGCAATAGAATGTTGTATAAGAAAACTGTTTTAAATTTTAAGACTCAAAAGTATGCCAACTACAACATTCAAAACATCTTCTCACACAAACTGTCCTTTGACAACAAGGAATATATTTGTAAAACCTGTCATTCAAAGGTAATTAAAGGAAAGATACCATGTCAAGCAGTATGCAATGAAATGTATGTAGATGACATACCAATAGAACTTTCTTCTCTAGAAAAACTAGAACAAATACTCATTGCTCAAAGAATTGTTTTTGAGAAAATAGTTGTGATGCCAAAAGGTCAACAAAGAAAGATTAAGGGTGCTATATGTAATGTACCGGTTGAATGTGATAAGACATGTCATGTCCTACCACGCCCACCTGAAAGATCTGGTATTATTATGCTAAAACTGAAACGTAAACTGCAATTCAGAGGACATGTGTACTTTCAAGCTGTACGCCCTCAAGCTCTACTGAATGCACTTACCTGGCTAACGGTCAATAATCCTTTGTATAACAACATAACTATAGATATAGAAAGAGTTGATGAAGGTCTTACATCATTAGAGAACAATGAATCCAATAATACTGAACTTCAAATTATTGCAGACAATAATATCCAAGAGTCTGTAAATGAACAGAATAAAAACTCAAATAATATTGAGAGTCACAATGAATTAATTGACAATGCTCATGAAACCACAACTGCAACTCATGACAACTTGTCAGATAATAATAATGAAGAAGAAATTGATGATCCATTAAATGAGTATAGAGCTCCAACTAATGAAACCTGTTTGCAGGCGGTCATACCTGATTATCCTGTTACTATTGATCAAGAAAATGTTTCCACAGGAAATGAAATATACAATATTGCACCAGGAGAAAATAAACACCCTGTATCTTTGATGATGGATAAACAATGTGAGGAATTAGCATTCCCTGTTTTGTTCCCTAAAGGTAGATTTGGTTACAGTGTAGAAAGAAAGGTTAAGTTGACACCAACCAAATACTTTAATGCAAGACTTCTCCATCACAGTGGTAGATTTGCGACAAACCCAGAATATTTATTTTTTGCTCAATTCATAATTGAACAAAAGAAAATCTCTGATAGTATAAATATTGCTCTGAAGAAAGTACATCACCAATCTGTTACTGCATCACAATTGAGATCTAATCCCCAAACCTTACAAAACCTTATCTGTCAAGATCAAGCATACTTATTCTTAAGACAAATCCCAGGTACACCTCCTTATTGGCAGAGATTCATGTATGAAGTTGTAGCCATGGTAAAGCAGTTAGGAATACCTACATGGTTTATGACATTATCCTGTGCTGATCTAAGATGGCCTGAATTATTCCAAATAATTGCTAAAACAAGAGGAATGAATATCACCGATGAAGAAGTTGATGCCATGTCTTATAATGAGAAATGTTCCATGCTAAATCTAAACCCTGTTGTTGTTGCAAAACACTTTCAGTACAGAGTTGAAACATTTTTTACTGAAGTTCTCCTTAGCAACAGCAAACCTATTGGTAAAATAATGTATTATGCCCTACGAATAGAGTTTCAAATGAGAGGGTCACCACATCTACATGCATTAATATGGACTGAAGACTGTCCAAAACTAACTCCAGAAACAAAAGAATCTTACATAGAATACATAGATAACCATGTACAGGCCTATTTGCCAAATAAGGATACAGACCCAGATATGCATGAACTGGTTAACTTTTATCAAAAGCACAGTCACTCAAAAACTTGCAGGAAATATAAGAACATTCAATGCAGGTTTAACTTTGGTCAGTTTTTTACAAATAGAACAATTGTAGCTGAACCACTTCCTGATGATCTTGATGATGAGCAAAAACAACAACTGCTATTAAAACAAAAGGAAATCTTGACAAGTGTAAAAGATAAAATAAATAAGGAATTAAATCCTAGTAAACCACAGGATTATAACCCAAACTTAACTGAAGCTGAAATCTTTGAATCTCTTGGCATTACAGAAGAGGAATACTATGTGGCCTTGTCAATGTCACCTGATGCAGACTATGATTTGCATCTCAAAAGACCTTTAGACAGTTGTTTCATCAACAATTACTTTATCGCTGGCCTCAAAGGATTTGCAGCCAATGTTGACCTACAACCAGTTTTCAACCACTACAAATGTATAACATATGTATGTTCCTATTTTACAAAGGATGAAACTGAGTGTTCTCAGGCTATTGTTAATGCTGCTAAAGAAGCTAAAGCTGCCAACATGAATGTAAGAGATGGTTTAAAAAAGATAGGTGCTGCATTTCTTTCTACTCGAGAAGTTAGTTCACAAGAATGTGTATATCGATGCATGCCTGAACTGTGGCTAAGAAAAATATTCCCTGGAACTGTATTTGTAAGTACTGATCTACCAGATAAAAGAGTAAGAGTTACAAAATCTAAGCAAGAGTTGGATGATCTTGATGAGGACAGTACTGATATATTTAAGTCTAACATTATTGAGCGTTATAGCATCAGACCAAACTGTATTAGTACTGTCAATAATCTCTGTCTTGCTGAATTTGCAGCCTATTATTACAAAGACTATAGAAAAGATTCCCAGGAAACAGTTGATGCACAACCTGAAGTACTTTTTGATCAAATTATTGAAATGCAACATTCAGAATTAGAAAACAGTCTCCCACTTCCATCTGAGATAAAGTTATTGAACACAAAAGAAAAGATGAAATGTAGAAAAGTTAGAGCTGTGATTCGTTATCACACACCAAATAAGACAAAAGAACCAGAACGCTACTTCCATCATTTGCTAATGCTTTACTACCCATGGAGAGATGAAGCCGATTTATTAGGTACAGATCAATCTTATGCATCAAAGTTCTATGAGCCTCATGTTCAAGAAATTGTAGACTCAAATAGATCAGTATTTGAACCTGATGCAGATGCCGTCTCAGAAGCACTTGAACAACTTAGAAACAACCAAGGTAGTATTGCTCACTCATTTGACCCTATTAATGACCAAGAGAATGCTGATTTACAATCACAGATAGAAGATGATACATTACCCGAGGAAGTATTTAATGCACAACTGCCCTCAGACTTGGGATCAACATCTCTATCTGACCAACATATATCCCCAGCAATAAGTGCACATACTCAGCCCACTGCAATATCTGATGATACATTACGTGAAAACATTAGATCCCTGAACAATAAACAACGGTATGCATATGACATTGTGCTCTCATGGTGTAGAAATACAATGAAAAATATGAATAGCCTAAAACCTGAAAAAGTTGAGCCAATTTACTTGTTTGTCACTGGAGGTGCAGGTGCTGGGAAAAGTCACTTAATCAAAACAATATATCATACAGCAGTGAAAACCTTTTCACATGCCCCACTGAATCCAGACAAACCTAGTGTTCTTTTAATGGCTCCAACTGGCGTTGCTGCTATCAATATTAATGGCACCACAGTTCATACAGCCTTGTCAATTCCAAAAGAATCAGGTGATATGCTCTCACCAATGTCTGACCAAAAAAGAACACAGTTACGATTGTCTCTATCTGAACTAAAACTGATCATAATAGATGAGATATCAATGGTTGCAAACACAACATTGCTACACATTCATCAAAGATTAAAGGAAATATTTGGAACATCAAACACAAACCTTTATGCTGGAATGTCTATCTTAGTTTTTGGCGACCTCTTCCAACTTCCCCCAATAAGAAGAAAATCTGTCTTTGAAGATTACAAGAATGATGTTTTCAACTTATGCCATCCATGGAGAGTGTTTACAATGATTGAACTTACTGACATTATGAGACAAAAGGGTGATCATGCATTCACTGAGCTTTTGAACAGAGTTAGATCAGGTGCTCAAACTGAGGCTGATATACAATGCATTCAATCCAGGGCAATTACACCATCGGACACTAACTATCCAAGTGATGCTCTCCATATATGGGCAGAAAATAAACCTGTTAATGACTACAACACAACTAGACTGAATCAAATACCAACACAAGAGTACACTCTTACTGCCATTGACCAATATCCACAAAATGTCAATCAACAAGATATTAACAGGGTTTTGTCAAGACGTAGATCAGAAACAGGTGGACTCGACCTTCATATTACTATTAAAGAAACTGCTAGAGTAATGTTGACAGCAAATGTAGATATTGCTGATAGGCTGATCAATGGCCAAATGGGAACAGTTATAAAAATCAATGTCAATCAAAATACACAAAAACCAAACATTGTTTACATAAAATTTGATGACAAAGATGCTGGAAATAATGCAATATCAAAACATTCACATTCATTTGCTCGTGAAAATCAGGTAGTTCCTATTCAACCAATACTTACAAGAATAAAAGTTAGGCCAGGAAAACCTTCATCTCCAGAAATACAAAGAACACAATTTCCTTTAACACCAGCATATGCTTGTACAGTTCATAAAGTCCAGGGTTTAACATTAAAAAATGTTGTAATCAGTTTTGAGCTAAATAATCAAAGATCCTTTAATTATGGCCAAATATATGTTGCATTAAGTCGTGCAACCTCATTACAAGGACTTCATATTCTTGATAAAATTCAAATGAAACACATCAAAGCAAATCCAAAAGTCCATCAAGAATATGAGAGGTTAAGACATATTTCATCAATTCCAAATGCAGCATCTACACATGAATCACACCAAGTGACAGATGATATTAATATTGCTTTATTAAATATCAGATCTCTTAGAAAACACAGTATTGATATCAAGCATGATAAAAACATCCTCAATTGTGACATCATAGCTCTCACAGAAACACAACTTCTTCCAAATGATCAAGATAATGAAATAAGAACAAACTTGCAACCATTTACACTGTTTAGGCAGGACCATCACTCAGATAAATTCTCAAGTCTTGCATTATGTATAAAAAATCATATGGAAATTACACAGCATCAATACATCCCCTCACTCAATGCACTGAATTTTGTGATAACTCATACAATATCAGGGTCAAATCTATCATTCTTATTATTATATCGCAAACAATCTTCAAACATAGCTCTCTATATCTCTAATATGGAACATATACTTAATACAAACAACATTGATGTGGTGCTTGGTGACTTCAATATAAACTACTTAAACACTGATGTCTGCAGCCCACTTTCATCTCTAATGACTTCTTATGATTATCATCAGATTGTACAAACTCCTACGTTTGTGTCATCTGGTAGTTTATTAGATCACATTTACTTAAAACCAACAGATTTTAAAGTGCTGGAAAATGATTTAGTCACGGTCTACTACTCAGACCATGATGCTGTCAAAATCAGAATCCAAAAATTATAAAAATTAGTTAATAAGACAGTCACCCTAAGCACAACTATATATTTACTCAAAGTGAAACATACCTAAGATCTACAATTCTCTGTAGCATAAAAGCAAAATTCTCAATTTACTTGGCATTGTTCAACAAACTTTTTAATCACAGTGCTTTTGTCCTACTATTAAGGAGACTCTACAGGATCTGTTATCATTCAGATCATGTGAGGCAACTCATTTGTTGTCTCAAACACAGAATTCCAAACATCCATCTCAAGGTGAGTCCATCTCTTTCAACTCAAATTAATGCAAATTGGTATTACTTCTAATATCATAGCATTGTGTATCTCTCAACAGATCTAACATCCAAGATAATCAACTATTTCTTCAACAATATCAAAGTGAACTATCTCCAAATAAGGATGCATGTAAAATAATTGTGGAACCATGAACATTAATCAAGCAATCAAGTCATAAAAGAAACTATGCAAA
The DNA here is from genome assembly GCA_918843875.1 of Diadumene lineata. Taxonomy (NCBI): domain Eukaryota; kingdom Metazoa; phylum Cnidaria; class Anthozoa; order Actiniaria; family Diadumenidae; genus Diadumene; species Diadumene lineata. The sequence goes on along the minus strand of OU974074.1, from coordinate 6,282,769 downwards.
TAATATCTCAGGTGTATACAACCTATGGAATCATAATCACATTAAATATATACATCAGAGGTCTCTCTAAATCACAACACTGAGTGACCAGAAGTCAACCTATGGTGAAGTCAAACTACCAAAAAACTGTTATTGTGGAACTCAGTCAATAAATGGATAAAGAACTACAGCAAAATATAAACAAGTTGCTATAAACAACTCAATATTAGCCCCACCAGTACTGTATTAATAGATGAGTGGAGCCTGTGTCAACAGCAATTACTAAACAATACAACGCATCTTATACTTTAAAGGTAATTATTCAAATTCATAAAATTAACACCAGAAGAAATCAAAACCAATAGAACCTTTCAAGCAATCGAAAAAAAATTTAAGTTACTAGATATGTTACACTGAAAAGCGTCTGGACAATACACAAAAAAGCCTAATTTAAGTAAAACTGACAAAAATATTTGTTTCTGAACATCTATTACACTGAAACGATCAGCATCAAAACTGACTCACCGATCTAAAAATACATAGTATAATAATAACTTTTAAAATGTAACTTATTGATCAAATCTCGACATGGATGTTCATTTCGGCTCTTTCAAAATGTATGATTATAATAAAACTTGATTATATTAGGCTGTATGTAAGATTACAGTACACGCACTGAAATTTCAAAATAGATATCTTACCGTCATACAACGCTATCCAATATTATGCTCAATATAACATAAAAATACGAAATAAAATAGTTTATCATTCTTTACAGTTGGTATTCAAATGAATGCATTCAACACAATTAAAGCTTTGTGCAATCCCGGTAAAATGGCCTGGAAAGACACAGGGAATCCGACGACACCACAGGAAGCTAGCAAGAGGAAACCTTGCGGGGTCCTTGTGCGGATAAAGATTGACAAGGGCTCTCCAGTAGTATATTACTGTCCAGATGCCAGGCTGATTGGCTGATCACATCTATCCAGTAAAACCGGTTTTACCATCCTGTCCAGTCATCATATTCCTGTTTTTTAAACTAGTTCTTCCCAGTAAAATTACTCTGCAAAGTCCTACAAAGTATGTGCACGCCCATGTGCATGCACATGCATTCTCCAGGGTGGCTGTAACTTCTTAGTGCGATCTCAAGTGTAAACCATTTCAAGGTAAAGCTCACTTTTCCACACCAAATAAAAACATATTTAAACTAAGTAAACTTAATTCCATTGTTTCTTTCGGTTTTGCAGGTAATGTATTCCATACAAACGCTGAAAGATCAAATACTTCGCAACTTAACGTCATCACCAAGAAAAACCAACTATCCTTTGAGATGCGCAGTATTAACCAAAAGCAAACCAAAGCCCACCAGTAATGGCAATAAGATGTTCTTCTCCATGACCCTTTGTGATGACAATCCAGATTCTACACTGAAAGCACTTTGTTTTCATGAAGAGTACGATGAAATCCTCCAACCAACACAAACCTACATCTTCAAACAGTACAAAGCTAAAACCGGCTATGATGCAAATTCCATGCAAATCCACCTGAACTCTGACACGCTGATAGAAACATCTTCCATTCAATACAAGATCGAAAAAAACAACTTCAACATCGCTCAAATAGTAAGAAATGAAACTCAAAATATTCATTTTATCAACATAAAATGCAAACTTGTCCATATAGACGACGCCGAAACCGTGGGAAAGTACCCAAACCAGTTTCTCAAGCGGGACGTGACATGTTCAGATTCAACAGGAACAATAACATTAGTTTTATGGCGAGATGAAGCCAAAAACTTTAAATACCAAGTCAACGACACAGTTTCCATAGAAAATGTTATTACATCAACATTCAGGAACAACATAAATATCACAACAACACCCGAAACAGTCATCACTCACGTTGAGGATCCGCTTTTAGAAGAGCTGCAGCTACCATCTGCACCATTACACCGAAAGACCGACATTTCAATGATTACAACACTAAATACCAAAATTTTGTCCCTCAAAGAATTCCAAGCCACAGCACAATGTATAAACTGTCGAATGAATAACGTACTAACACCATCTCAAGAAGTCGTCCAATGTACATCATGCACAGCTATCTTCTTAGTAAAGGACGCGAATATTCTTAATGAATGTTCAATTCTATTGAATGACAGTGCAGCGGAAAGCCAATGGTATACAGCAAAAACATCAGTGAGTATCATTTTCACATCACACCAATCCTTTTTTCCCATGTATTCATATGTACCAGATGTATGTATTCAGTCTCAAAGAAATTTTATGAATACCACAGTACCTGTGCCCCTGACAGCAAATGTCACCCATTGCATATATTTATCATTCAAAAGTTGATAGTGCCTTCAACTTCTCCTATATATAAAATCCAACATTCATATAATGTAATATGGCACTTTTAAAATATATTTGATTCCCAGGGGGATGGACAATCGGGTATGTTTGTCGTATCTTTTTGGGGTAAAAATCAGCTACTTGGTATCTTTTAGGGTCAGAAAAGCATGTCAAAGTTTTGTTGTTGATCTTGGGCTTCCTGTGGTGAAATACACAACGGTCCTGTTTTAGGTTTAACAGTTTCTTTTCGGCCAGAAATCAAAATGTCAGACTTGTTGTGTATGCTTTCACTCCAAAAATTTAATTATCTAATGAATTTTGCGAGAAAAATCGCTTTTTTTCGTATTGCTGAATTACTGCAATGCCCAAATATGGTGGGTACAATCCTTATAAATGAATATGTGAGGCTTGATAGAAAACGACAACATTCCTAACAGAAAGCTTGATATTGGCAAATAACTGGAAAAGCAATTTCGCTTTACATTATTCTCAGCCTTGCACAGCTAATATAACTTTTGTTATATTCTTTGTTTAACTGTAGATCGTGAAGAACATCTTTAAGTGGATGGAGACCAAAACCACCCAACCAACGATGAAGGATATCATGAATGTCTTAAAATTAACGTACACGTTAAGAATAGATATGAAAAAAAAAATGGTTGAACATGCACAGTTATGTGAAGACAACGAAGAAGAAGAAACACAGATTAAGCCTCCGGACACAAAACAACCTCATCATGAAATGCAAGTAGAATGTGAAGTAGACGAAACCCCCATAACTTCTGACAAAAAGAAAAATGACTAATTCAAAAACTTCTACCAACATTATATAACGTATTACACCGTCCTATAGTACAACGACATTTCTTAGATGTTACACTGCTTTGTTTCTTTTTGTTTAGAAATATGACTGCATCATATAATGCTTGTAATGTTTGTTCTTCTATAGCTACATTGTATAAATGTATTCTATATTTATTTAGTTCCACAAAATATCCATACCCCGCCCGCAAAGAGATCTAATACTCTCACTTTCCTTTCCTTGCAATCTGATTTTTTTTGTCTTGAAATCCACCTCTCTAGAATTTCAAAATCCCTTCTTGGGCATGCATAAACTTGATTATAGGTATTTTTTGGAACTAATATATTTTGTTCAACATTTTCAAGTTAATCATGTATTGTTGAGTTTTTGTATTTGCTATAACTGCAGTACACTGTAGAGCTTCATTACATACTTCATGTGATATACAGAAGTCCATATTTTACAACTGGACCGTTCACTATAATTATCACAGTGAAAACACCTCAAGCGTAACCACCAAAAGTTCATAATTGATTTCATTTTTTGAATGTTCATTTGATTATTCGATTTGAATATTCAATGTTAAAATTGACCTGTCGAATGGGTCTTGTGCATTTGAAACAAGAAGTCAAAAAAACTTTGAAAACCTCAAATTGAAAGATTAAATTGTCTAGATTATCCTCATTGAAGTATTTGTTGGCAAACGAAATATGTTCTTTTGATTCTTCAGGATTTTTTTTGCAAATACGTTATTTTGAATTTTGTAAACATGTTTTCAAATTTGATTACTGATGGAATTTGATGGGTACGCTTGAGGTGTCTTGAATGTAATCACAGGAACAAAACTGGAAGAACGACGAAATGATGTGAACCAATTTTTCTTGACACAAGTCTTTTTTTTAAGTTTTTAAAAAGACTTCACAAAATCGTTCTTATTGTCGTTTTGCCACAAAATAATCTGTGGCTTTTTCCACTCCTCTTGTTAAAATTGTTTACAATAGTTGTTTGTTACATTTATGTTAACTTTTCTAACCAATTAAGATTAAAGGCGCTCTATAAGCACATGTATCTACAAGAATGTGTCACCTTCATTATCTTCTATTTAGGAGTCTTAGTGGGGTTTTGTTGTGTTTCGATTGGTGGAGTCCATTTGTGTGCAAAGTCATGTCAGAAAACAGTGAGTGTACATGTGTTGTTTCTTGTATTTTGAATTAAAGACAATAGTCATGTCGTCGCAAAGAAGGACTTAAAACCTTGAAAATACTAAGAAAACCTTTAATTACACTGAATGTTGGTTTATGAAAGCTGTGATAAACAAGTATGGACAATAAAATACAGTTTAACATAATAGTCGGCACTGTGTTTGCTACCGTCTTGACAAAATTTTCACCACCAGGAATGTTCGGCAGTCACACCTTGATATAATCATGAAAACATCGCAATGACATCGAATAAATTTCCGATGACCCTGTGATTTGTCATTCTGCGAAAGTTTCGAAGCGTTTTGACTCGATTGGGCTTCCTGTGGTTCATTGGACTCCCTAGCCCTATCTGAAGGCCATGGTCATCGCGTCAAATCACGTGAAGTCACGTGATAGTTAAATGAAGCCAACTGTGCCTCTAATATTCATTGCCGATATTTTACAGCAACTAATGAAAATTTAGCCAAATTCTATAAAAGTATAAAAATTTTTATCAGTTTGAAATATTTTTCTTTTTCCTATTGCCCCATCCCCCATCACTTTTCTGATGGTTCGTCCACATTACAGTCGGACTCCCTCCATACAAACACTGCAAAATGCGCCAAAATTATCTCCAACCAGCAGATTCCAACGGATTAAAATCTTTTTTTAGAACTGCCGTGTAGGGCTGAAATATGATACGGTCTTCCAGAAAAATTAAGCCTGGATGGTCAGCACTCCCAACTTGAAGTTAGAAACGAATCGCAAACAGGCAGTAAGAGACAATTAAAACATGAGGCCTCGTTACACTCGGCATTATTGCAAACACAGACAACACAACTCACTCCACTACAGCTCATCATAAAAGGGCACGAGTCAACCCTGCCAACAGGGTCTAGTTAATCAATGAATAAACAGATGAATGAAGTAGTACAAAATCCGATAAATAAGTGCAACTATTGGTAACATCTCTGACTTACTATCACTTGTGTGGAGGCAGGCAACACCAACGTCTTCACTATGGTCACAATACCCATGATTCCATCCTCTAGTGTCACAGTCAATTAACCGACTCTCATTACCACTACACCGCAGACGGTCCAGATGAATTGGCCCAGAACCTTGACCAAAGTCGGCAGACGCGTACACCTCGAGAGCGTCTTCAAAGCCCAGCTGCCTGCATACCACTTTGGCATAGTTGATATCCCAATAATCATCACAAATGGTCCCCCAGGTTTTTTTGTGAAATATCTCGACACGACCTTGCCATTTATCAGCTGAGCCACTAAGGCGAATATCACCTTCATTTGGAGTTGCTATAGTAAAAGGTTCAATACAATACAATATCTTTACTAACGAGGGTTAACAGAATAACCTATACAGATTTTCAAATGTACAGCCTCCTGGAGGAACTAACAACAGACAGATAGAGATGAATGAATGAATAAAAGAATAAACGATGGGATGAATGAATGAATGAATATGGATGGATAGATAAATGGATGGATGCATGCCGAGTGAGTACTTGAGTTTGTAAATGAGTGAATGAATAAATAAATAAAAGGAAAATGGTGAAATAGCATGGGAAATGAATGAATGAAGAGATGAAGGCGTCTTTTAAAAGTCACTTAATGGCTAAAGAGTAAAAGTTATCCTAGAAAAGTTTCTGAAAATTTACTGAAATCTAAAAGAACAAATAAAGTCTCTGTGTATGTTCTTTTCTAGAGTTAACTTTAAAACATTACCCATTATATGACTTTCAAAAAACCACATCGACTTTGTTCCCTGGCAACTTGAAAAAGACTGTAGTGTGTAGATTGTTAGTTGAAGGTGAAGTCTTCGGAATTACACAGGTAGGTTTGAAACTCACCAGAGATTGCTGTGAAGAATATAACACTCATAAAGCAACTCAACACAGCTGGCCTTAAGAATACCATTGTGAACCTAAACAAACAAAGCAAAATAGCAAGTGAAATGTGAGGTGGAACTCTAATCTCACTCACGTCCGTTACCAAGAGAATATGAGATAAGAGAGCTTATCCCCCGTATTGCGCTTTTCACTCATCAAACAAAAATGTAAATATATGATTCCACATGTGGTTGAGAATCCGACAGTAGTATATCAGTATAAAATGATACGCTGTCAAGGACATCATGCGCCTAGGTGTAATTTTTTTAATTTATATAAAAAGGCGCTTTAATCAAGAGTTCAGGTGTGGATTTTTCAGAAATAATGAGCTGGCAGGACGCCGGTTCGAGTTCCGGTAAAGTCTTTTTTTTCTTTTTTTCTTAGTGTCTTAGTGTCTTTTCTTTTTTTCCTTTTTGATTTGATCTTAACATATTTTTCACTTTAATGGGTAACTGTTTTGCTTCAAATCTAAACCGGCTGATAAATGCTCGCCCCGGTTTGCTGGTGTAAAAAAAGCAATTTACAGCGGTTCAATAGTATTCAAATACATCTACGTCCTGTACATTTACTGCATGCAATCTGACAGAAATAGTTGAAATAAATTATAATATTTTAGACCAGGTTTTCATACGAGCTTACAATTAATATAGAATTGCACGTCCGGGATCAGTGGAAGACGTCGAGCTTTTACCTAGAGAAAAGCTGGTTAAATCGCCAAAAACAAATGCTTTTAATTTTGACTTATTAATTTGAAAACACACACACACACACACACACACACACACACACACACACACACACACACACACACACACACGAAACGAACAAACAAACAAAAAGAAAAATCGGTAAAATAGTAAAAGATACACAAAAAAATCGAAAGAAAATTAAAGAGATCTGAAAATTTCATTATAAAAATTCAATCAAAAAAAATAATCTGGACAGTGTCTAAAACTTTAAATACTCAAATACTTCATGACGAGCTAGAGAGCCTAGTTACCGGCGTGAACGAGTACTTTCAAAGTCCCCGTCTCAAATTTCGGTTCTATTCAATGTATAAGGAATACTTGCTTAACGTATGTCAGCGTAAGGATTAACGCAGCAGGAACTATGCCTTGTCCAGAGCCTTTTAGTTCACAGCCAAAATGATCTTTATGTACAGTGAATAGTCAATCATTGACTATTCATTGTACATCACGCACTCGATTGAGGATTTGTTTCACAAGATCATTATTTATATAAGATGGCGCCAATTTCAAAAGAATTTTTGATTCCATGAAAATCGCGTGAAATGTTGAAAAGTCTTTGAGCAAATTTATATGCAGTCGCTACCGCTCGATTCACAGAGGCCGATTTGTTACTTTGAGACAATGTACACTCCAGTAATCTCGACGAAAATCAAACTTGGTGTCAGTAAATTCTTCAATCTGTTGCTGTTTACCTAGTAAGTTTTGTAATACGACTGGTTTTGTAATATTTGACGATAAATACAAGAACCTTAGCTACTATGATATGTTTGACGAGAACTCGCTTTTGGCGCCAATTCTTCATTTTGGTGATTTATTCATTTTGTATTCATTTTGGTAGTTTATATATTTCAGTAAACAGCCGAGAGAGAAAAAATTCTTAACAATTTTTATGTCATCATTCGGATGCTTCATTGCCTTCTGATAAATTAATATAAAACTGCCTTGACGTTTGTGAATCGACTACAATTTCTGCTATTTTGTATTGACTGTCTTTGTAATTGTAATACTGTAGGCTGCATTTATGCCGAGGCACTCGTATGCCTGTATAATTTGTATGCTTGCTTAGATCACTTTGTTTTGTAAAAGATCTGTAGGCTGCATTTATGCCGAGGCACTCGTATGCCTGTATAATTTGTATGCTTGCTTAGATCACTGTGTTTTGTAATAGATCTGTAGGCTGCATTTATGCCGAGGCACTCGTATGCCTGTATAATTTGTATGCTTGCTTAGATCACTTTGTTTTGTAATAGATCTGTAGGCTGCATTTATGCCGAGGCACTCGTATGTCTGTATAATTTGTATGCTTGCTTAGATCACTGTGTTTTGTAATAGATCTGTAGGCTGCATTTATGCCGAGGCACTCGTATGTCTGTATAATTTGTATGCTTGCTTAGATCACTTTGTTTTGTAATAGATCTGTAGGCTGCATTTATGCCGAGGCACTCGTATGCCTGTATAATTTGTATGCTTGCTTAGATCACTGTGTTTTGTAATAGATCTGTAGGCTGCATTTATGCCGAGGCACTCGTATGCCTGTATAATTTGTGTGCTTGCTTAGATCACTGTCTTTGTTTTGTAATATATTCTTTGTAAATTATGTTTTTGCAACTAGGTAATATTACTTTTTTACATCAGTTTCGAGATATCCTTTGATATACGTGTCAGTTCAATTGAGCAATTGCGTTTTTTTTATTATTTAACTTGTTATTTTTCGGGAAAAAAATTGTATGCTCATCTTGCATACGGCAATTAATCAATTTAGTTTCGACATTGCTAAATTACAAACGAATGCATTGATTCACTGTCAGTGAATGAGAAATAAGGTAAGAGAGTTGAAGTAGACTGAGATAGGCAGATTGGTCAATCCGTATCGAAAAACATTTAGAAAATTTCTCTCATAATTTGTTATTCAAAAAATTTCACTGAAAGTGTTGTGTTATCTCGTTATATAATAAAAATTACGTCATCCTATTTTGCTTTATCGTAATAAATAGAGATCTGCTATCTATAAAAAAATGACATCAATGACATTACAGTGCTTAACTTAAAGAGATTAAATTTAATCCGTAGTAACCAGGAATCCCTGCTGTTTACCGTAAAAAGGGCTCTCTAGCTCGTCATGAATTAATGTTTAAATTTGTTTCTGCAATTTTTAATAGTGGGACTGGGACCATTCGTTTTTGTATCAGGTGGTGTGTGTGTGTGTGTGTGGGGGGGGGGGGGGGGGGGGGGGCGGTCATTATGGTTGAAAAATTGTCTGGCCCCTGCAATCTCTGTTATTATTATTATTATTTTTTACCATCCTCATCATTTACCCCATTTATTTTCTAATGACCCTTCCCCCTTATGTTCAAGATAACCAGAGCTGATGTGTTATGTTTTAGTTTCTCCTTTTAATTTTCATGCTCCCAAAAATATCGTGTAATTCAAATAACTCCAAAGTGCAAAGTCCAGGACGAGAAAGAAGATTTGCTATCGGGCACATAATGTATAACCTTCAAAATTGCAATTTTTCAGCTTTTTGAGTAATAAATAAGTTCAGTTTTTTTGGGGGAGATGGATATAGTTTTGTCAACCACCCAGAGGGGGTTTGGGGTGTTGTGGTCATGCTCACCCTAGAAAATGCCTAAAATTTAGAACCTTAAAATGCGCTTTGTAGCATTTTGGATGATAAATAAGTTCAGTTTTGGGGGTAGACAGATATAAAATTGGCAATCACCAATTGGTATTTATTTAGTGGTGTTTGAAGGAATGCTTCCCTGGGAAAGTTTTTAAATCTAGAATATCCATTTTTTAATTTGTAACATTTTGGACGAAAAAGGTTCTGTATCGAAATTAATTTCATCAATTCCCAAAGCCTGTATAGAAAAAAAGAAAAAAAAAAGAAAGAAATCTAGCTTATCATAAATATTAATAATGACACAACCCTATGTCGCAGCAATAATTTAAGTCCCGAATGTAAAAAAACAAAAAGTGCTCAAATTTAGTTCTTTATGAAGTACGATTTACAGCATCTTAGTAAGGAAATGGACATTATTTTCATGCACCCTCCCCCCCCCCCCCCACCGGCCCTCAATAGAGCATAATTTTTTTTAATGGACCCCCAAAAAGTTGTCAAATGTTTTCGATCCTCCCCCCTCCGCCATACCTGATAAGATATAAACTCATTAGGATCAGAACAAAATCAAATGATGACTTCTCTTTAAAATTCCCTGGATATGTAGAATATAGAAGAAAAACAATGTCACACTTTTTGTTAATTTTACACTTGAATACTTAGAAGTTAATCCTTGGAATTAGGCCTAACTGTTTTGAAGTCTTCCTGTTAGATGCTCAAGTGTTTTTTTGTTTTTTTTTCCCTTTAATTTTACATGCTGATTGCAAATTACTTTATCTAACGTAGTTGATACACTTGGCATTAAGCTGGTTTGCAAGTAGTCCACGAATGAAACGTAAATTTGTTAAGAATCCCAACTGGCTACATTCAACGAATGTTTTTATAAAACGAAAACGTTAATAGAATTCACAACTACAACAAAAGATTTTGACAAAGAACTTACCTCGTATATATTTACACTAGATGGACAAATTAAATTCAAAGTGATTTAGATCTCCAAGGGTTTGTGTTGCTTATGATCAGAAGAGGAAATGCAGTTGATTGTTTCTTTACGGTGACATCTGTACTGGCCTTTACCGAGTAGAATAATTAATATGCAAATTTGGCATATTATAGAATTTCAAGCATGTCGTCTGGAGTAGCACCGCGGTCAAACGTCAATCAGATCGTTTGGCAAAATTCATAATAAAGTGCGTGAATATTTGGGCTTAATGATTTTTTTCTACATAACAACTCTTTGTTAAATTTTCTTTGTACCTTAAGTTTATACTTTTTCAATTCTTTTTACATTTTGAGAAAAAAAAGGTTAAAAGTTTTCTCTTTCGTAGCTTTTAAAAAAATCCTTACTCAGAAAGCACTGTGACGAGATCAGTTTGATCGGCATTTCTTACAACCTCGTCCCCAGGGCCACTCTGTTCGTTTTTTTTTTGTTTTTTTTTAATGGCGGTCGCTTACACATTGACCACGGTACTGGCTGGTTTGACACGTGACTGTCGACCATATTGATTTGACAACCTCGTCCCCAGGGCCACTCTGTTCGCTCTTTTTTCAAAATGGCGGTCGCTCACATATTGACCCTGGCACCAGCTGGTTTGACACGTGATCAACGTGATCGTGAACATTTTCTCTGCAACATTTACGTCAGAAGTTATGTTCAAAATTCTCAAAAATGCGGGATTATTTTTGCACGAGGTTCTAGGAAATCTTAACTTATCATATATGCAGTAATATCCCAGCCCCTCAGCTGAATTGAAGCACTAAAACCATCCGAAATTACATTCTAACATTGGCCAACTATGCGAGCGTAAAACTTGCACCACACAGCCGTTCGACTTGCAAATTAGCATATCGAAGTCGCAAAATACACTAAAACAAATACACTCGTATAATACCAGGGCATCAAAATCTCGAAACCTTTACATAAGCTTTGCAAGAACTAATTTATTAAAAAATTCATTTTCATTTGCTGGTGTAAGACTATGGAATGAAATTCCTCTAGCAGCTAGAAGCTTATCAAAGCAATTATTTAAAAAGAAAGTCAAGAAGTCATTGTTTGATCAGCTATGTTCTAACGGTTATCATGTTGAAATCTCCAATTTATTCAAATCCATTGATTAGCTTTTAATAATTAACCATATCTATATCCATCTTGAATCCTGTGATACATCTCTACAAACTATAGCACATTTATCACCAAATTAATCAACGAAACTACCACTTCTATTTCTATATCATAGACTGACATTATTCATAATATGTATATAATAAAACATAGTAAGTCTGTTAGTTATAATATAACATATTTAACATAATATTATTGTAAATAGCTGATATATATATATATTTTTTTCCCAACAACACCCGCCTCGATTAGTTCAACTATTTGCGGGTGAGTGTTTTGTTTGTTTGTAATTTTATTTATTTATTTATTTATTTAATAAATATATTTGATGAGGAAAAAAAAAAAAATGTTCTATGCACGTGCAAATACATTCGCATAGCATACAAAACATTTGCATAGCACTGCACGCTATGTAAATCAGAAACCGGAAGTCAGGAATCAAGAAAATAGTTACTATAATTTATTCAACACCATTTTCGTTTTTCAGGTCTTGTCATTATGCAAATACTATAATCAGTATGTTTTGAATATGCCTTATTTGTTTCCTGACTTCCGGTTCCGCATCATTTATAAACTACTACTCTTGATCTTCAAATCTGTCAACCATATGGCTGCAAAATACCTGATCATGACAGATCTTCTACATGCGTATAAGCCAGTCACTTCGCTCGTCAATCACCTACGTTTAGTAGAACGAAGGTTTAGAACTGACACAGCTATGGTGGCAGGGCTTTTAGTGTATGTGCTCCAGTATTATGGAATAAAATACCACTTGAAGTACGTTCTTTGCCATCTTTGTTCTCATTTTTTCCTCTTTTTTTTTAAGTGTAATCTGTATAATCTAGTAAACTCTAGTAGCCCAGGAATGCAATTTGCAGTGCCTTTAGGAATCAGTACAACCGCTCAAGTGGAAGTGACGTAAATGACAGAAGATTATCACAATGACACAATCCTCTATCGTAACCACAATTTAACTCCTGAACCTATACACGTTATATCACTTGTCTTGAAACTGAGTATTTCGTAACAAGGCTATTGACTTTCAAAAATGAAAAATACTCAAATTCAGTGAATTATGAAGTACGATTTACAGTATTTTATGAAGAAATTGACGCTATTTTTTAATACCCTCCTCACTATATTGAGCATACTTTTTTCAAAAATAGCCAAATTTTTCGATTCCCTCCTTCTCAAAAACCACCGCAAAAAATGAACGGTCCCTTACCAAATACAATAGAGCGAAAAACACGACTTTATATGGAATCGGTCTATCAACCACCTATGCAGTCTGAAAGTGCACTCAGTTTAACACCTGACAACTTTAAGGACTTTTTGCTATTTTAAAATTTACAACCATGATAATATAACTTAGCAGATCTTTAGTTAATGCCATTGAACATGCATTAAAAATTATTGATATTTTGTCCAAAATTACATTTCTTGCTACTACATGTGACCTAATCTGCATTTGAATTCAACATCACAAAAAAATTGGATTGGAATTATTCTTAAACGTTTCGAATTTGTTAATATATACATGAACATGTTTTGATCAATATTATATTCCATAGACCTTGTAACGCTTTTTCAAACGTTCGATAGAAGCAACGAAACAAAAATCTATCTTAGTAGCTGGAAAGAGCACCTCACAAATAGCTCGGTAAAGTAGGCTAATTTTACATGCAACCGTTTGTATGCCAGCCGGAAATCATGTTTGCCTATCGGAAGGCAAGAATTTAATTCCGGCTGCCATACAAACGTCTGTAAAATTGGCTGACTTTACCCGAGCTATATCTTTGATCTTACCTCGTATATCACGGCCGTTTAGTTCCCCATTGGCCTTATGCCGTAAATGCCCGCGATATAACCATAATGCGGCTTAGGCCATTAGCAGCTTTGTAGCCACGCCGAGTGTCTTCGAGCTGATGTTTTGACGGGGGTGCGGACTGCATTTCTCTAACAAATATCAGGTTTATACGTGAATAACTATTCAAAATAACAAACGATCTTAACTGAATGAATGCTTATGTGTTCTAAGTGCCACATTGAAGCTGTAGACTAGTGCGTGCGGTATGTCTTAGGTGAGAAGATGTACTTCGCGTCGACTTCTTACCGTTGTTCGAACCTGCAATCGCTTTATTTTAACATCAGATATGAAAGGATGGACTCGACGCTGTTGTTTGAAGGGCTAAGATTAGTTTGTATCATTTCGTGATGGGTTGAGTTTATCTGTTCTAATTGGACTGAACAATAGTTTTCTGGATGTCATGCTTCACAAGTTCATCTTGATAATGACACAAGGTCAAGTAAAGATGCAGAAAAGTATGTTAGCAAGGAGTGGCCTCACTCAGGTAATTTGTTAAATCAATATTTAGAGTGCCAAACCATTCTTGTTTCACATATCGTTTTTGGAACGGAAAGATTGATGTTTTTAAGGCAGCCGGTTTAATCAATGATTACAAGGCGTTATTGCTAAAAACTATTTATTTCATATTGTCTTATGGTTTTTGCATGTTACATTGTACAGTATTTTTTTTTGTTGAAATCCACTCCATCATAACTTTGTTTGATTGACTATGTACAAATATACTGAATTGTTTGCTTGTATTATATGTTTCATATGAAACTATCCATTTATAACTACACATTTATTCATGGTTTGCTCTTGACTGTCAATACAATCATCAGGATTTCTTGATAATTTAACTATATTTCCTTTGCCTTGCAGGAAAAAAATTGGCTTGAGTACAAAACTTAACTAGCTGTGTATGGTAAATGGTAAGTTACTATTACAGCACATAATTTTTACTGGCACAATAATAATTAAACATCAATACAACATTCAATAACTAAACAATATCCAATTCTATTGACTCAATCAAAATACACATGAGTTCTGATTGGGTGATACCAACAGTGTGTTCCTAAATAGCTACTTTTTGTTAGTATTTATTTATTCATTTATGTATTTATTTATTTAATAAATTGATATTTATTAAATAAATAAATTATTTTTTCATTTATTTCATAAAGTGGTTTCTCTGCATCTGCTCAACCAAACCTCAATCAAAACTTATCATTGAAATTTGCATGTTAGTAAATTTACATTTTGTTACCTATTGTAATAAATTAAAGAAATTATAAAAGCTAGACGTACATCCTAATCTGTTTTTACTTGCTGTAATCGTCGCCTTATCGTAGGCTTTCTGTAGTCAGTCATGGTTGCATTGCTTTGGAGCCACTGAGCTTTGGTGATCAAGGCCAATCTGTCACATACATTCTGTGTTGTTGCATATCTTCTGTGTAGCTGGTTCACAACTGGATGGATGGACTCTGAGCAGTGTTCTGCTTCCATGCCAACTGATGAAAGTAGCTTTGCTTTCTCAGGTACTTCATATGGGAATGCCACTTCATGCTTACACTTCC
Source organism: Diadumene lineata (assembly GCA_918843875.1). Taxonomy (NCBI): domain Eukaryota; kingdom Metazoa; phylum Cnidaria; class Anthozoa; order Actiniaria; family Diadumenidae; genus Diadumene; species Diadumene lineata. The sequence continues at coordinate 6,267,630 of OU974074.1, read as the reverse complement.
AAATATCTTAGTACCCCCACATAAGTTCTTATTTTGACTGGTTTTATTGTCTTGGCTATTTTAATAGTGTTGGACTTCTGCATCATCTTTTGCACATCATTGCCTATTAGTGCTCCCTTGTGATAAACTTGTCTTTTTAGTTGCATATCTTCAAGTACCTAATACAACAAATGATTCTGGTTACAAGGGCTCTAACAAATAATGAAATCATTTGATATTTATTATTAAGTGAACTATCATTTTCATTATAACCTTTATTGCAGAATATTATTTTGATGAAGGGATACACACCTGTTTAAGTTTTGTTTGAAATGGACCACTTTCTTTTGTAATCTTGTCCACCATTTCCTTCAACAGAGATTCCTTCTCTTCAGCTTGTGTTACATGGGCTTTCAACTGCCGTGCCTTGTCTCTGGCTAACTTTACCTCTGGATTTCCTTTGCTTGGTATCTTGTACCTGTTAAATATGCACTATATAAGATTTTGTTGTTGCAAAAAAGGGCAAGCAAAGCAGTGACTGTGATCTTTAAAGCCTTATTACATGATTACCCATCTCTTGAAGTTGCAATCTGTCTTGTAAACAAGGGTATGTAATATATATCAAGGTGATCATATACAAAATGCGAGATAGCACTGATTTATCATATTTAAGTTTGATCATCTTTGCTTGAATGTTTTGTGATAGTGACAATTGCTGTTGCAATTTTGTCGTTGTTTCTGTTAGTTTTACTTGTGTTTCTTTTTGCAAGTTCTTTAAATGTAACAATTCGTATCTTGAGTTACGCGTATGAGTATACATTGTTTCATAAAGTTTTCGAAAATGTATTGGGTGATCATTACTAGGCGAATTTTGATTGGTATTTATGTTAAAGTCCAGAATACATAGCTTTTTCCATATATGATTTGCGTGGTACAGCAATTTTCGTAATTCACATGAAGTTGCAGACATTGCACAAACATCTTTAACCGGTAAGTACAATGCAATTTTTATAATGATTTCGTTGGGTAGATTCAGTAGGCTAAGTTCCATAGAATTAAGAAATAAACCTGGCTTGAGCTTGTGACTGGTGTTTTTTAAGATATTTTTTAGACACATGCTTTTTACCACGACTATCTTTTTTTGGTGAGCCAATTTTTCCATTTTTTTTACACTTGTTGAAGATTCTATAGCATGCTGCACATATTTCTTCTGTAGTTTCCAACTTTTTACAAAAGCAAGCCTCTAGCTCTTTTGAATTCTTTTCGTTTACTTTGTAAATTCTACTAGTAGATGTTGTCGCGCAAATAGCGCACTTTTGAAGCAAACGTGGCATCAATTTAACTAAGAATAAATTGACATCTACATCGCGGAGCCGTGTTTACTTGGCAGCCGATACTAGAATAAATTAAATTTTCCGGTTGGATGCTGCTGCAAAGGGAGTGTCGGCGGGCCATTGAAAATGTATCGCGGGCATTAAGTTGGCTAACGAAACGGCCGTGATATATTCTCACAAGATAGACAAATTAAATGCCTAAGTGATTTAGATCTCCACGATTTCGGGTTGTTTATGTGGAGGAAGACAATTACAAGGCTGTTAAACCCAGAGGTTTTCGAATTCAAATCTGGAGAATGGGGAAAAAGTAGAGGACGTGACGTCATAGTTATCTAACGATACCTTGACGGAATCCACCGAAGTGGACCATCCGACCAAGTAATTCGGTCCGAATGAAGAAGATGAAGTCACATACTGCAGGAATCATGCGCATTGAGCGCATTGGTTTACTTATCCGTTTTCATATATCCGGTTTATATATTTCCGGTTTGCAGTTGAAAAATATGGGTTGGGTCAACACTAGTCTCCTTTGCATCGGTTTCCGGTCTGTTCGAAAAAATCTCCAGCCCAGTAACGTGAGATTTTTTCGAACAGACCGGAAACGGATGCGAGGGAGACTAGCTCAACACAATATTTTCTCACATGTACATTTCTGTTATTGTCCTTGATATGATTTATCATTCCGGCGAGAACTTCAGTATTTCCGTGGCTTTCCTAAACAATGGAGGGGGGTAATTCGTACATGGGTTATGACTCAGATGACTAAGAAGAAAATCGTTTAATTGCAGCTAAAACCGTTGTATCGGGACCAGTTGATTTTCGAATCTTTACTTCATTTGGGTTTTTCTGAGACGTCAATCATCAGACGGCTTTGAACATGCTGCATAGAAGTTAGACCGTTAACAACAATTCAACAGTTTACTTGAGCTTTTCTTGATAAATAGCCGAGATAATTAACTTGAATTGAAAGCAATTCAAACAGCTTTCAAATATTACGAAGAGAATGAAAACATCTGTAAGTCCTACTGCATTTTTAAGTCCTTTGAATATGATCGTTTCTTGGTAAAACTTTTGATTTTTATTCACACGGCCTGAACGTTTCGACAAACGACTGGTTTACATATTTGATTGAAGTCTCAGAAAACGGAAATTGATTAAAAACTCTGAATAAAGTTGATCGCGATACAACGGTTTTAGCTAAAATCTTCAGATGTTGGGAATTGGTGGACTACAAAAATTAAGGAGAACAAATCAATTCACATGAGTTTAATGTTACGAGCCGTTTAGTGACGAGCTCCTTGGCGGACGAAAAATGCCTGCGTGAATACATTCAGAAAAATATATGGAAGAAGAAGTTGAAGAAAACGCTGTAGCAACGCAAAATCGATCCATTTCTTTCGCCTTTCTTTGGCAACCAAACTTCATGTCCCAACGGCATTTGGAATAAAGAAACTCCTCACAGCAGTTTATTGGCAGATTATCGATATTGTCAGTATTGAAGAGTGTTGAAAATTTCAGCTCAACTACAGATCGGAAATATATAAACCTTATATATAAAAACCGGAAGCTAAGTTAACCAGATATCGCTCAATGCGCATAATTTTTGCAATATGTGACGTCATTTCCGTCATTCGGACGGCCATCTTAAAAATGCAAAAAATTCGCATTGAATAACTTTCAAGTTTCCGAGTAAACCAATTCCCTCCCCCTCCCCTCCGGGATTACTAGCCCACTCAAAACCCACACGGATTTGCATTTATTCAGATCCAAGTTAAACTGACTGCGCATAATGCACGATTATTGTTGTATTTATTTGTTATATTCGTTTCAACAGGTATCTTGTAGGTACCTCTACAGTGTTGTCGTCAATAAGCTATGTATTCTCAGTGAACACAGCAGTACGCTATCTCAAATGATCGTCAAGGTTGTATAGTATACAATGCATATACATAGAATAGTTTTGAGTAGGACGCATTTTGAAAAAGTATTTAGATTAAAGACTATAACATAAAATTTGGACGCTTCGGGTTCATCTTTCGGGACGACTCCGAAACGTCGGTTTTTGCGATAGACGTTTTTATTCTAGTTTATTTAAAAAGATAATAATAAAAGAATTACTATGCTAATAATTTGACATTCTTTGTTTGACGCAGGGTAATTTTGAACTTGTTTTACACATTGAATTAACAGCAGATTTTGTTAAAAAACATTTATTTAATTGCAGTCAATCACATCAACTACACGTCATTTACATGCATTACCTACAAAATACATTACAAAAATCGCATCTACCCACCCCTCCCTCTAATGAATATTTTAGTAGCAACAGATTTTTTGTAGGGATGGGTGAAGGTAAATTAATATTACCTTTCTCCTCCCCAGAAGAAATCATAGAAGGGGATCGTGCTTTGGTGCCCAAGAAACAACGGTTTCAAAACTAGGTACTCCTTCAGTGTGTAACTTCGCAACTAATGTTCGTTGTCTCACAACCTAAAACCCGAATTGTTTGATTACAAAAATGTGCTATTGTTAACCGTTATTTTTGTGTTCACGCAATTATAAAAGATAATCCGCAATTAGCACACTACAAAGTCCAATCAATGTAAGTTTTAGAGCGCAGAACGCCAGTAGAACAAATGAATACAGAGCGCTAGTAAAAATTAAGTGATGAATACGTCCAGCAAACCCTGGTTTCCATATATAATCGCTCACGATCGCCGAAAGAGGGTCCTAGTGGTGTTACCGAAATCTCAGTTCACTAATATTTTTTGCCCAAATATCAGTTAACTGCTAATTTTCATAATCAAAATTTTACCTTAGTTGGGCAGAAAATGCAAAAATTCTTGAAACGTTTATATGAATATCAGTTAACTATAAATTATAATTTCGCAGTTAACTGTTAATTTCCTATATTAACTATGTTTTTGGGTTAAATCTCAGTTAACTACTAATATTTTGGCCGAATCTCAGTCAACTATTAACCCCATTAGGACCCTCCTGAAATTAGCAATGCACAGATCGCCCATTATCGCTGTCAACTGTTTCCGTGTGTTTCGATCGTTGAAAAGTGTTTCCATATAATCGCTGACGATCGCTCGCTGAAATCATTTTCAGCGATCCGGCGATCGTGAGCGATTATATGGAAAAACCATGCTTAAAAAAACATTTACTATACTCGTGATCACTAAGATTTACATTTGCTTTTTAATTTTTACAACGTACTAACTTAGCTGTTAAAAACTGCCCGATTTGTGAAATCACGCGCAAAGCGCGCTCATCTAAAGTCAACAAGAATGTGAGGATTTGTGAACACACTCAAACGCTGGCAGTTTTACTTTAGAAATAGTTTCGAAGATTAAGGATTGAATTATTAGACTTCACTATTTTTCTACAAATCAAACGAGATGATCAAGTACGTCAGGGCTCTGTTATGCTGTTACTGTAGTGGGACCATGGTCATGATCGTCTTCCATGGAAAGCAATGGATCGTCATCGTGGTCACCGGACGATAGGTGGGTATATCTTTGAGACATTAGATTACTTGCCGAACGCAATGCAGATCTTTTCCTATAAAACATCCAATGTGAATTAAACATTGTAAATAAATGTAGAAATGTCAATCTTAATAAACTGGTTATCTTCATCACAGTGACCTGTAATTGTCGACTAAGAATCCTGATTTCATAAGCGAAACATCAGAAGGATTTTTTCTTAAGGACGGACCATTAGATATTTGAGGGGGTTTGGGCAAATACCAAAAAATATCAAGCAAAGCCTTAAACATGATAAGACATATAATTTCAGCGCGCGAGGTAATGCATGACCACGCACATGCACACACCTTAAACTTGAAGAATTTTCATTTTAATGACGTCATGAAAATATACAACGAGCGCTTTTAAAAATTAAAAAAAACCCTCAAAAACTGAGCAGTATTTTTTTTGCAATTTACAGAATATTGTTTTAGTGGTATAATAGAATGATTTGCAAATTTTCAACGATTTTCCAACTACAGATTTTTTTTTAATTTAGCAAAAACCATTATTCCGTTATTTCTAAGGTTCTACAGTTGGAATTTTTTTGTCATGGTAATATATGCTAGGTCATCGTACTGAAATCCACTTTTAAAATGCCTGCTTTTTTTTTTCTACTTTTTTGTCACTTTTTTGCTACTTTTTTGTCACTTTTTTGTCACTTTTTTGCTACTTTTTTGTCACTTTTTTGTCACTTTTTTGTCACTTTTTTGTCACTTTTTTGTCACTTTTTTGCTACTTTTTTGTCACTTTTTTGCTACTTTTTTGTCACTTTTTTGTCACTTTTGCTACTTTTTTGCTACTTTTTTGCTACTTTTTTGTCACTTTTTTGCTACTTTTTTGTCACTTTTTTGCTACTTTTTTGTCACTTTTTTGTCACTTTTTTTGTCACTTTTTTGCTACTTTTTTGTCACTTTTTTGCTACTTTTTTGTCACTTTTTTGCTACTTTTTTGCTACTTTTTTGTCATTTTTTTGTCATCTTTTTTGCTACTTTTTTCACTTTTTTGCTATTTTTTTGTCACTACTTTTTGTCACTTTTTTGTCACTTTTTTTGCTACTTTTTTGTCACTTTTTTGCTACTTTTTTGCTACTTTTTTGTCACTTTTTTGCTACTTTCTTGTCACTTTTTTGTCACTTTTTTGTCACTTTTTTGTCACTTTTTTGTCACTTTTGTCACTTTTTTGTCACTTTTGTCACTTTTTTGTCACTTTTTTGCTACTTTTTTGTCACTTTTTTGCTACTTTTTTGTCACTTTTTTGCTACTTTTTTGCTACTTTTTTGCTACTTTTTTGCTACTTTTTTGCTACTTTTTTGTCACTTTGCTACTTTTTTGACACTTTTTTGCTACTTTTTTGTCACTTTTTTGTCACTTTTTTGCTACTTTTTTGTCACTTTTTTGCTACTTTGTTGTCACTTTTTTGCTACTTTTTTGCTACTTTTTTGCTACTTTTTTGTCATTTTTTTGTCATCTTTTTTGCTACTTTTTTCACTTTTTTGCTATTTTTTGTCACTACTTTTTGTCACTTTTTTGTCACTTTTTTTGCTACTTTTTTGTCACTTTTTTGCTACTTTTTTGTCACTTTTTTGTCACTTTTTTGCTATTATATTTCATGATTCAAAATGATTGTTTAATATTTTATATTTGTATATATACATTATGATAAGTGTGATTTAAAATGACTGTTTTATTTAATGAGTTCTTTTTTACAAGTTTTACATTATTCAAAATGATTATTTAAAGATTTTATTTTAAAGATTCACATATTTTATAGATAATGATATAATTGTTTAATGTTGCATCATATATATTTATATATAGATTATGGAAAATGTGATTTAAGGTAGTTCGGGATCCACACTTCCCGCCGATAGAAATTTCTAAAACTTTTTACTCGTGCCCAGGCCCTTAGGCCGAGGGCACGAGTATAGTTCTGCAGACAGTTTTTTTTTTTTCGCTGTTAGAAATTTTGGCAAGTTCAGACATGTTCCATCAGGTCTGACCGAATTATATTAACTCACAAAGAAAGAAATTCTAATGCGCCAGCGCTTTTCACTTTTTTTTTGTTCTCAAGTAATCTTTCTTTTGCAATTTTATCAGTTATTTTTTAATAAACAATTTTTTAAATAATTAAAACGAATGCTTCCATGTCGCATCAAAACAGCTAAAAAAAATAATTAAAACCAATGCTTCCATGTCGCATCAAAACAGCTAAATAAAACTTAATTTAAGGAAAACCAATTCGTGGAATTGTTAAGAAGAATTATTAGAAGTGAACAAGATCAAAAAGTAGCAAGAAATTCATTGCGAAAGTGAGAATTTTCGAGCTTGTAGACGTATACATATCGAAGTTCGCTCACTCGAGTTGAAGAACGATTGTTTATAGCGATGTGTATTAACAAAAGCGAAAAAAGACAAATATTTCAAAAGGATCTTTTGGTATCTTACCCAAAGGAGACTATTTGGTCACTTTTCAAGTCTAAAAGGATCTCTTTTATGGCTGAACTTTGCGAAATTGAGAGAAACATAACAAAGGGCAAACAACGAATAATGTTCACTCGCTATGGTCCACGCTTCAACTGATTGGAAAATCTGCCGAATTTTGAAAGAAAAAGCGAAAATTTGCAGTATTTTTTCGTGAAAAATTGAAGTAAAGTGCAATTTATTGAAATCTTGTTTATTGAGCTTTTATGCTGATGTAGTTTTTGTGTAATTCTTGTTGATTTTGGAGTATTTTTTGCCGTTAAACAAGAGGTGGTATGGATGATAGTTTCCTGCCTTTTAGTTGCTGCGAGCGAAGCGAGTAGATTGCTTGGGCTGCCTGTGGTATTATAAGAGCTTAAAGGCAAGTTCGAGATGTCGCAAAGAAACCGTATTGCATATTTTGTGTTGTTTTGTTTCTTGTTTTTTGTTTTGTTTTGTTTTCGGTTTTTAAGAACCTCCGTTCTTGGGCACGAGTAAACCCTGAATTCAGGGTCTAGTTCTAAAAAAGGTCTGACACATATAAAAAACAGAAATGAAATAAAAAATAGGGGTCACCGTGCTTGTTTTGGAACTGTGGGGGTAGTAATAGGCCCATTTTTGTCCCATTTCAACTAAAAGAAGTAACATCAAATTTGTTGAAAATAATATTCTTGCGAACGAATTTGAAAGTTTTTCACAAATCTGCTATAAGAGTCTGACAAAATGCTCCCTTCGCTATAGTTCTCATGAATTTACTCGTTGGAAAAGACATCGACTGAGATATTTTACGGATATTTAAATGAAGAGCTTCATTAATTTTTTGTACACTTTACCACAAAAATGTCAAAATTACCATGTTTTAGTCTCGAAGACTATATATTTTTTATTTCAAAATTTTAAAGCTGGGTTTATGCCAAATATAAAAATTGAAAAATAATTGGGTGTCACCGTTCTAATTTTGGAGCTATAAGCAAAAAAACGCGCGGAAAATAAGATGATTTCAATATTTTGGACGCGCGGGAATGGACACTAGTTGCTTTTGAGGCCCGTATGCAATGCTATGATATTATATTTTAACAAAAAGTTCAAGAATGACCATATTTTGGCTGTAACAAAAAATTTCTTTTTAATCGCACGAGAAATTTTATTTGATTTCACATGCGCGAGCAGGATGCGCAGTAGCAAGAGTCCCGAACTACCTTAAAATGATTATTTTATTTATGATTTTTAAGGTTCACATCGTTTAAATGATGATTCAAGATGACTTCTAATGATAAAAGTTGATGATTTTATAAAGGCAACATATGTTATACAAATTGCAATAAAAAATACTTTGTTGAACACTAGACAACAATATAACCAAGGTCTATTTGTAGCTTGCGCAATTGCAAAAAAAAAAATCGTAATAACATTGGGGGAGTTGTTTTTATTCGGCTGTGAAATAGAAGTTAGATGAAACTGCACTTTCTGAAATCTCATTCTCTTGCTTTTTACCAATACACATTGAAAACAAACATTTATTTCCTGGGCTTATGAAAATCTCCCTCAACGCAACACATTTCTGAAAGAATGATATCTTTATTTTAATGCTCGACTACACTTCGTGATATTTTGAGCAGAAAATTATGAAACTAATTACCTGAAGAGGCATTTCATGTAAGAGCTAGTGTAACACACTTTGTGAGAAATTGCACCAAATAGCACTGATTTGCATAATTTTGTTTTTGTACACTTCATGCTTTTATTAAATGCACTTTACTACATTGTTCAAAATTGTTTAATTCCAATTGAAAAGGCAAAGGAATTAGCATAAATTAAAATACCTAATTAATGTCTTTCTGAATTCTGTACGTTTTATACTTTGATTAAATGCACCCTAATACAATAATTACATATCAGTTATTAATAACACAAGCTTTTGCATTTTTCATTTTTCATCTCTCATAGATGAAAAAAATCTCTTTTTGGTAAGGGAAAGGCCGTTTTAAAAAAAAGCACCCTAAAAACTAATTGCCCCCAGAGAGTGCATTTACAAGGCATGCTACACCATATTTCAAGGGATCTGAAATTGACAATTCATCCTTGCTCTTTCAATTGATAAACTGTTTTATAGCAAACAAATAAATATTTACTTCAGGTGAATTATCTTATGGAAGTTACATAAAACTGAGCAAAATTTCACAAATCAATGCTGACCACATAATATTCAGACTCAACAAATTACTTTCAAAACATGTAGATAGCTTTTTGTTCTACAATTTTAGATTTAAAAAAATAATAGCAACATGGATAAAAAAAATTGTTTTTGTCCTTGGCCCATACATGTGAATTAACATGGATATAATGCAGATACAATGCTGAGTTCTAAAACTCCGGGATCCCTGATCTTTTGATCTGTCTGATGACTTCATGTAGTCAAGTTTGTTTAAATTTGTCTTTTTAGTGCATGCTCTTTTCAAAGTTAACCTGGGATACTTTGCAATTTTAAACTAAAAGTCAAATTTGGTTTATGTGATATAAAAGAGTAACGTAATGATTCCTGGCTTCAATGGCATTCTTGGGGCTTTGTAAATTATGCTCTCCTTCTATGATATGCGCAAGTTCAACAAAATGCATGTCACAGTCAACAAAGCTTCCTTGAAAAACTACATTCCTAGCAACTTGGAGGTCTGAGAGACAAGGCGTTATGAGATATTGGACCACATTGTTTAACTCTGGCATGGAATAAAGAATATCAGGTCTTCCTGGTGGAGACTCTCTGTTAGAGGAAGCTCTAATTCTGTGAGTATTCCAAAGTTTCATTACTAAATTCAGTTCAGCTCTTAGAATCGGAATAAAACAATAGAGCATGCATTGCACATGTATGGGGTCACTATCATCATACAATCCCTGTTCCTTAATCTCTCTTAGAAACTGAATCCACCAGTCGGTATTACTTCGACGCAGCTGAGACCACCACGACTCAATCCTTTGATTAGATAATGAAGTACCATACATGAAGCTGCTTTCCCCTGAAAAGGAATCATTTGAGTTTCTTCTTAGAAATCTCTGAATGCCACACAGGTAAATATTTTCAGTACCTCTGTCACCTCTTACAACTCTTGGCCCACCTCCTGCATGCTGTACACAATCCAAAAAATATCGTGAAACAATTGCAGGATCTTTATTAGTACTTCCCACTTCAATCCACATTATCGTCCTACTGTAGCCATCAATTGCTCCATGAACCGAGATTCTGTAAGGTTTTAGCTTGTCATACCCATCTAGGTGCCAGATAAAGTTAGGACCTCTGCCCCGATATTCTCTACGTCTTAAACGTCTTCGCAACCGATCTTGTACTCCAGTAGGGTCAAGAATCTTAAGAGCTCTTCGAACAGTTTCCCTACTGACAACAAGGCCATGGTGTACACGTAACCTCTGGTGCATATGACGGTAACCGACACAGCTCCCACTTCCATTCAATTCATCCTGGATTTGTGTCACCACTGTCCATATGCTGTCTGGATTAACTCTTCTTCGCAAGCCTTTTCTTTTCAAGATGCGCTTTAATTGCCTCATACTGACAGGGATAGCATGGTTCACATTTACCAACATTACTATCTCCGAGTAACTAAGACCCAGTTTGAAGTATTGCTCTATTAAATCATCGCGTTGCACGGGGCCCCTTTCGAAAGCAGGATTATATTGATATGGCATTGTTTGAGGGTAAAATCTTCTTCACTTGCTCAGTAAATCTAGAAGATCGAATGAACTTCACACACTGTCCCAAAACGTTGATGTTCAACGTGCAGCCATGTTTAACACATGCAAAACAAGTCACGTGACAGACATGTGACAAAAAAGTAGCAAAAAAGTGACAAAAAAGTAGCAAAAAAAAGTGACAAAAAAGTAGCAAAAAAGTGACAAAAAGTGAAAAAAGTGACAAAAAAGTAGCAAAAAAGTGACAAAAATGTAGCAAAAAAGTGACAAAAAAGTTACAAAAAAGTAGCAAAAAAGTGACAAAAAAGTAGCAAAAAAGTGAAAAAAAAGGAGCAAAAAAGTGAAAAAAAAGGAGCAAAAAAGTGACAATAAAGTAGCAAAAAAGTGACAAAAAAGTAGCAAAAAAGTAGCAAAAAAGTGACAAAAAAGTGACAAAAAAGTGACAAAAAAGTGACAAAAAAAGTAGCAAAAAAGTGACAAAAAAGTAGCAAAAAAGTGACAAAAGAGTAGCAAAAAAGTAGCAAAAGTGACCAAAAAGTGACAAAAAAGTGACAAAAAAGTAGCAAAAAAGTGACAAAAAGTAGCAAAAAGTAGCAAAAAAAGTGACAAAAAAGTGACAAAAAAGGAGCAAAAAAGTGACAAAAAAGTGACAAAAAAGTAGTAGGCATTTTAAAAGTGGATGGCCCTAATGGATCACCGTAGAAATCCATATACAATGTTTTCAAAAAAATACCGCTTAAAATTAGAGTTTATATTTTTTCTACATTAAAAATGAGCTTTATTATGACAGCCATAGCGTTGCTATGGTGACCGGTCACCAGATCATTTGTTCAAAAACTGAATCTTTGACTCAAAATCTTTTAAATATAGTCCATCTATGAGCTTGGGAGGCACTTGATATTTAATGAAACTCTGAGATCCGAGACGCTCTATAACTATATGGAGCCTCCTTAATAAGGTGCAAAATGGACACGATTAGGTGCATCTTGCTGTAACTTTGGAAGAAAAAGCTACATAACATTCCCCGGTGTTATACTTACTTGTATATAACGTAGGCAACCACAGCGACTCCAACGATAGCTAAGATCACAACTATCGGTACGACAATATCGATCGTCTTACTATTTTTTTTACTGGTTTGTGCTGCTGGTGGCATAACTGGTTTCCTAGTAATAACGACGTCATAGCCTGCCAGTTTGTTTTTCTGTTTTTGCGACATAGTAGTGATCATGTCACGAGGAAGGACATTACGGCTGTTCTGAATGGGGACTAAGACGATGAATTTCAAGTTTAATTTGCCATTGAATGTCGTCGGCCAGTTATCGAGCACTATGATGTCTTGGATTTCAAACTTTGAGCCATTCCTGGCGAAAGAGAGCATTAATTCTAGTAAAAGATAAATCAAGTCCATTAATTCTAGTAAAAGAGAAATTTTACTTAGAAATTAGAATCGAGAGCTGGTTGTTAGTCATCTTCGTGATTTATTTGTTCGCAAACAAGTTCTACTTACACAATCTTTTTGCACGTTTCATCTCTAGAGCAGTAACTGTTCAACTCATTCATCAAGTTTGTCTTGAAGGCATCTGAGTTCCACTAAAGAATTAAGAACAACACTTATGTTAAAGTGATACTGACCTTCTGTTGCAAGACGCTTTTCTTTCAACGTTAAGGGGGCTTTTATTTAGCATATGGAGGGGGGATCGGCAGAATTGTGGGGGGAGGGGTGAAGTTTTTTAGAAGCCTGGTAGGTGGGCTCACAATATTGGATGTGTTCTGAGGGGAGGTTAGGAATTTTATGAATTGTCATAGGGGGGTTGTGATATCATTACTAAAATGCTAGGGGGGGATGGATAATGTATGGAGACAGCTACATGAAATTTTGCCAGATCTCTCCCCCATGTGCTAATAAATGAGAGCCCCCTAAGTCTGTAACGGAGGCAAGTTACGCGTATACGCGTACTGGTTGTGATTTACCTTGTGGAGGGTAAGCTTGACAAAGGCAACGTCTGACACTTCAATACCTTGAAAACCAGCGGTAAATAAGTCATATATAGAATATTAGATATACATGATATATGGGATATACAGCGGTCGAACCACATGCTGGCATGGCATTGTATTTCCCATACAAATCAGACGCGAATATTGTATAAATTGCTTATGAATCTCCCAACATAGTATAAATGTTTTGTGAAAGAAAAGTGAAAATATCTTCAGTTGATTTTGAGAAAATAAAGGTTCAACTTCATGCAAATCAGGACGAGTCTGTATCCGATTTACAGATGTCTTCATGGGTATGATCGTGATTTTCATGGTTTTTGTCTTTGATTAGTTTTATAATAATAATATAATTCATATATATATCCTTGTCACTATACACATATTCAAAAAGCAAAACCACAATATCACTCATTCGATTCGTTACGCACATTACCAACGCGTATTACATATAGATTAAGAAAAATATAACAAAGAATATTTAGAAAGACTTCAGTTTACTCTTACTGAATAAAATTTGAGATTGAGTGCTTTTGAGTTCAACTGGCAATGCGTTCTAAAGCTTGATAACAACACGATTAAATTCAAGACATCGAAATAACTAATGATGGTGATAACAATTATGATGATACAGGTAAAATGAAATGGTATGGCAGACGATTGGTTATGGTTACCATACATAGTACGAAATGATGGAGTCCTGTTATGAGTGCAAACGATACTGTTACGATGCTGCTACAATACTTAAGAAATTACAGCGACGACTCGATACAGTGCGGTTTTCGACCCATGCGAAATAAACTCGAGTAGAGTGCTTTAGTTGTCATACCTTCAGTGGCATCACATTTAGGGTCAGCCACGTGTCCACCACTTGTAGAACAAATGCAGAAACAAGAATGCTTGATAGTTCTGTAACACGTCCCTGGGCAATTTCTGCAGTCCTTTTGACCTGACATCGGATAAAAAAACATTATAAATACACCACATTTCACAACTAATGTGTTGTAATGTTGCATAATAGCAGACTAAAGCTTTGGTTAGTCGAGGCAACGTAATTGTTGCGGCAAAAATGTTTCCACAGGCTGCAAGACCAGGAAACATCGTGGAGACATGATCGCGCGATCCGGAACATTGTTGTCACGTTTAACCAGGCCTTACCATATCCACTGAGATATATGAACAGGTATAGATACCTAATACTGTAACACACTCATGTAAGGCTGACGTTTGCTTATTTACTTTTTGTCTAAGATTCAATAATGTAGAGGTACCGAGTGTGAATGAGCCTCGGATAGAGACAGTACCAGTGCAAATGTACCAGTGGTGAATTCTAGAAACCTATTTAGTAGAAATACCATAGAGAAAACACAGATTACCTGGAGTGCCTGTGGGATTTGAAACTGAAAACAAGAACAACGCGATTAAACAATGAAAGGTGATAATGACTGTAAAATTAATCAACCAATGAAATATCGAATAACCAATTAATGAACCACATAATCAATCAACCAAGTAATCAAGCAATCAACCAAGTAATCAAGCAATCAATCAATCAATCAACCAAGTAATCAATCAATCAACCAAGTAATTAAGCAATCAATCAATCAATCAACCAAGTAATCAATCAATCAATCAATCAACCAAGTAATCAATCAATCAGTCAACCAAGTAATCAATCAGTCAACCAAGTAATCCAAATAATCAATCAACCAATCAAGTAAATAATCAAGCAACAACCCACCAAACGATTGATCGATCGCTCGATCAATGAATCATGAATGAATTATTTGATTAAATTTCAAAACCAACCAAATCCAATTATTGTTTCTTATTAGTGGTCCTTTTATTTTAATTTATTTACCAATCAGACTCTTATCCAGTCGTTTCTTATACTGTGCGCATGACATACACGTAAAGATTAATGGGAGTAGAACATGCACGAAGAGAACCTCTCTTCCCACGTGCCTTTGCGCGCAGAAGTCATTTCCCAAAATCCTTTGCGTTATCCTTTGCTTCAACTATGCTCCAATCTTGCAAGTTGAACGTTATTACGCTTTGTGTCATGCGTTCTGTAAAACCATTTAGTAAAAATACGATAGAGAAACTATAGATTACCTGGAGTTCCTATTGTCTTGACAACTACAAACAAAAACAAAGCGATTAAAAAATGAACAACCAAGTAATCAATCAGTTAACCAACTTATAGATTACCTGGAGTGCCTGTAGTCTTGGCAACTGCAAACAAAAACAAAGATATTAAGCAATGAACAGTATGATACTAATGATGGTACAATAAGTCGATTAAATGATTAACAATCCATCAATCAACCATTCAAATATTTAACAATCAATCAAATGATAATTATATCAATCAATTAACAAAGAATCAATGAATCAAGTAATCAATCAAACAACCAACTATAGATCAAATAATTCAATCAAATAATTAACAATCAATTAATCGACCACGTAATCAATCAACGAATTAAATATTTAACAATCAATCAATCAACCAATTAAATATATTAACAATAAATCAGTCAACCACGTAATCAATCAATCAATCAATCAAACAATTAAATATTTAACAATAAATCAATAATCAATCAATCAATCAATCAAGTAATCAATAAGTCCATCAATCAATCAAAGAAACTATAGATTACCTGGAGTGCCTGTAGTCGTGGCAACTGCAAACAAGAACAAAGCAATTAAACAATGAACAGTATGATACTAATGATGGTACAATAAGTCAATCAAAGAATCAACAATCAATTAATGAATCAATCAAGTAATTAATCAATTAATCAATCAATCAATCAACCAAGTAACCAATCAATCAATCAGCCAAGTAATCAATCAATCAATCAACCAAGTAATCAATCAATCAATCAACCAAGTAATCAATCAATCAATCAACCAAGTAATCAATCAATCAGTCAACCAAGTAATCAATCAGTCATCCAACTATAGATTACCTGGAGTGCCTGTAGTATTGGCAACTGCAAACAAAAACAAAGAGATTAAACAATGAACAGTATGATACTAATGATGGTACAATAAGTCAATCAAAGAATCAAGAATCAATTAATGAATCAATCAATCAATCAACCAAGTAATCAATCAATCAATCAATCAACCAAGTAATCAATCAATCAATCAATCAATCAATCAAGTAAGTAATAATGCAACAACCCACCAAACGATTTAACCATAGATAAATCATGATTATCTGGTCATAAACTAAATTTGAAAACCAACCATCCAAATATTGTTTGTTTTTAGTGGTCCTTTTATTTTCATTTACAATCAGACTCTTACCCAGTCGTTTCTTATACTGTGCGCATGACATACACGTAAAGAGTAATGGGAGTAGAACATGCACGAAGAGAACCTCTCCTTACACGCACCTTTGCGCGCAGAAGTCATTTCCCAAAATCCTTTGTGAAAGTACTGAATGTGTACGAGTTTGCACCGGCCAATCAACGTCTCCCATATACTTACTGTGTCCACAAACTATGGTGACGTCAGTGTCATGCGTACATCCATGTTTGGCAGAAATCAATGCAAAATAACCACATAGGCCAAGGACAGGCTCGTCCCCATTACACTTGAACCGTGATACGATAGGATCTACTTTACCCGTAACCTGGAAGTAAATTATACATCATTAGGAAGTGATGGGTTTCCTGTGTACCACCTCGGGCTTTCTATGGGCGCCATGTTTAGGCGGATGTTTGTTCACAATATTTTTCTCATCAGCATAAGTCGAAAAATTAACAAATTGGAGACAAAATTGGAAACATATTAGCAACCCAGGTAATCATTGATGTTTTAGCTCATGTAACACCATCGACTTTCAAATGCAAAGTCCCTGGGTGGCAAAACTCAAATGAGTTCATACATTCTCTTAGACTTGCCCAAGTCGACCTCTCTGATATACACAATTTTTGTGATTTGGGAGAGGATTTATGGGTCATAATGAATATATTTTAATGTAATTATAAATTCACGCGCGCTAAAAACACAGAAAGCCCAGCTTGTGCGTGTATATACTATCTAAGTTCGAACTAGAATCAAGTCAATTCGTTCGTATCTATTCTGAGGCCCGAGGACATATCAAACATTTCAATTGGGCTTTTAGGGTTCAGACGAAGGACTTCAAGAAATATAGAAAATAGAGATTTTAAAAATGCTTACGCCAGACCTATTGCATATCCAAGCTAAAAAATTAAAAAAAAGCTAATTTTATCGTGTTCTTTTGATATTCAGAACAGTTTGGGTTTAATTGTGGCTCAAAAATGAAATTCATATGCTAATGAAACAAAGCGTATGACGTAATGACGTCATCGATACATACGCCCATACAATTGAAAGGAATTATGGATTTTTTAATGACATTAAAAAATCAAAAGCAAAATTATAATCAAATCGATGGTGCTGACTGCAAAGAACGCCCATCGGTGACAGATGGTTATGGCTTGTACATTGTCTACCATAATCTATTATCGTACAGCCTTAATTAATTAAGAGACCGGGTAGGGAATGAATTACCAAAGCCACTTCTTATAAACGTATTCTTTTTCGACGACTCCCCTGGATAGCTAAGAGTGTATTTCAAGACGTCCTTTTTCAGAAAAGCCCCCCCCCCCCCCCTCCCCCACAGTTAAACACTCACCTCTCTCTTCCATAAAGTTTTGCCTACAATTCATACGGGGATTGAAACGTGTTGCAACAGTGTATTGTTTTGGTTCCATGCTACGGAACATTCCATTTTTTTGTCAAAAAGCCTTTTCTCATATAAAATCATATATTTTTTGCTTCCAAACATTACAATTTAAGTAAACCACACATATTAAGGTAGTTCGGGACCCTTGCTACTGCGCATCCTGCTCGCGCATGTGAAATCAAATAAAATTTCTCGTGCGGTTAAAAATACATTTTGTGGTAGAGCCAAAATATGGTCATTCTTGAACTTTTTGTTAAAAAATAACATCATATCATTGCATACGGGCCTCAAAAGCAACTAGTGCCCATTCCCGCGCGTGCAAAACATTGAAATCATTTTATTTTCCGCGCGTTTTTTGCTTATAGCTCTAAAATTAGCACGGTCACACCCGATTATTTTTCCATTTTTGTATTTGGCATAAACCCAGCTTTTAAATTTTGAAATAAAAAAATGCATGGTCTTCGAGACCAAAACATTGTAATTTTGACTTTTTGGGGGTAAAGTGTACAAAAAATTAATGAAGCTCTTCTTTTAAATCTCCGTAAAATATCTCAGTCGATGCCTTCTCCAAGGAATAAATTAATGAGAGCTATAGCGAAGGGATCGGAGCATTTTGTCAGAATCTTATAGCAGATTTGTAAAAAACTTTCAAATTTGTTCGCAAGAATATAAATTTCAACAAATTTGATGTTACTTCATTTAGTTGAAATGGGGCAAAAATGGGCCTTTTACCACCCCCCCCCCCCCCCACAGTTCCAAAACAAGCGCGGTGACCCCTAGTTTTTATTTCATTTTTGTTTTTCATATGTGTCAGTCCTTATGTAGAAAAAGTTTTAAAAAATTCTATCGGCGGGAAGTGTGGATCCCGAACTACCTTAACATGCAGAAACGACATTTTCTTCCTAAAACTCATACATGCATGAAGTCTAGCTGTTAAATATTTCGTAAATGAGAGTTTTTTAATGACAAACCTTTATTTTGTAATCAACCTTCGTTGCGATGACTTTAGAGAATCCTAAGTTTCTGCATGCTACTTTAGCTGCATTCATACTCTATCCTTGGTTACATACGGTACCCCACGCCCCCATGTAACGCATCTCCAGTCGACCCTCCATTGATGTTTTACCACCAGTGAGTCTGATATCTGTGAAATAATACAATTATGTCGTTCGTTGGGGTTCCTGTGTAATTTTCATTTTTTGGCCTCCCTGTTCTCCTAAACAAAACTTAAAATGGCTGCCAGTTTGGTAATATAAATCTCTAGAAGATTTTATCGAATTTTTTCCGAGAATTGTGGACGTAAACATCCTCTACAAAAGTATTAAAAACATCAACATCTACATTTTTAATTACGTAAAAGAAATGAAATCAAATGGTTACGTTTAACTAATTAAATTGTAAAAACATACCATAACACTCAGCACTTGCATCGTTCCTGTGCCACCAGTGCCACCAGTTTGGCCGCCACTGTATTTGTCGTTGCGTCTTATTACACTGCCATAACTCCGTCTCGTTGCCCTTGCACAGAACTCTACTAAACCATATTGGACCTTTGCCTTGACCGTAGTGGGCTTGACTATACGCTGATGTAGCCCCACCGAATCCTAACTGTCTACAGAAGACAGTAGAATCGAAGATATCCCATCCGTAATCCATGATGGTTCCCCATATTCCTCCTATTTTGACCTCTACACGGCCTTCGAAGTCACTGTCTGAACCAGCAAGGCGAACTAAGGAATGAAAAAGAGGCGAAATGTTTAATGATGGTGATTATGGCAATGATGACTTTGAAGTGTCTAAATAGTATCAAACGTACAAGTATTTTTAGAAACAAGGCGACAATTTTCTGTCTGATTTCAAACATCTCTTCAGTGATAGGGAAGCGTAGCTACAAAGGTACAAAGTCATATAATAAGAACAAAAGGTGGGAAAGACTACATTGAGATGTGCACCCCCCTCCTCCCCCCCCCCCCCCCCCAAAAAAAAAAAAAGCCAGAAGGTCCGCTCACCCATCTACATTTTATTATACTAGAATTTCTTTCTAGTAATTTCACTAATTTCACGCCAGCTTTGTGCAAAATATGACAGCTACTAATAAAAAAGGCTACTAAAACCCCATCACTGCTCCAGGTCGTTTTTATGTGCACCCCCGTGTAAACGTTTTGGTTACGGCCCTGAAGATGATTGATGATGGTAATGAAAATTTTGCTAGAAATAAAAAAGATCATCGGATGAGAGACGCTAAATATTGATACCAATTCATTTAAATGAAACAAACAACTGTATCTTACTGTCTTTGAGGGTGTTCTTGGTCTTGCAGATAACCCCAACATCTCTCGTATGTGGGCAAGTGGTCATACCCCATCCTTTGTGAGGACACATAGTGATCGCGGGCTCACGTCCTTCACAGTGTAGGTTATCCAACCATATTGTACCTTTACCAGCACCAAATAAACAACAATGCACTAGGTTCTCAACGTCAAGGTAGCCCAGTTGCTTGCAAACTACTCGAGCTGCCGGTAGGTGAAAATGAATACCACAGATAGTACCCCATCGACCATTATGAAGAACTTCAATACGACCAGCTGATGAAACGTTGCCATTGACAAGACGTACAGCTGGAAAGTGATGGAAAAAAAATTGTCTGAAATGTCCTCAGAATGGGTGTACGTATGAACGAATGAATTAAATTATGAATTAATAAACGAACGCATGAACAAATGAACGCATGAACGAATGGACAAACGAACAAATGAACGAATAAACGAACGAGTGCATGAACGAACGAATGAACGAACGAACGGACGAACATTAACAATGAATCGATGAATGACTGAGTAAATAACCTAACGAATGGAGGACAGAATGAATAACTGTTACACTCAATGATACAATAAAACTTACTGGAAGTGATGTTGGACAGGTCTATTGGTTCAGGTTTGGCATCTTTTGGTGTGATGGCACACGATGTTTTCAATGGTGTGACGTCGTCAATCGCAATGTCTACTTGATAATTAACTCCTACAATTCCCTCGAATATTATCTGTAGGATAGAAAATATGGTGATATATCATTCTTTCCGTTGATGTTTGTTTAAAATAGTGCAATGAACGTCTAACAGACCATTTTCAAATTCGTCATTGCTCAGGCTAAGCTAAGCCTCAATTGTAAGTAAATCAACAAAACAGTCCAGACAAAACCATTGGTATTTATATTGTAGTAATAATAATAACTTTATTAAACAAAATTGATTTGCAATCTGACGATTGAAAAACTTAATATTTACAATCAATGTGTATAAAGAAAAATAATGTACATATCTTACATATACAGAAATAATATTAAAAACGAAGATATATTTACATATAAATAGCACATTGTTTTTGGATTGGTGCATTCCCACGGGATGTACCTCGTACAAAAGAATATATCACATACTATCGAGGCTTAGCCTGAGCAATGAAGAACATGAAACTGGACTATTGTTTAAAGTTGAATCGTACTATATTATTAATCTTTTGCGGATTTATTGTTTGCACTCTATCTACTGAATATATTGTTGTAGGTCAAACAAATTTTGAAGTACGTTTACCCCCCTAAAAATGTATTCACACAACACTATTTCACAAGGCCGTGCACTAAACCTTTCGGCCAGTACAGCAAACTGAACAAGGGCCGTGCTAAAATTGATTGTCACAAGTACTTACTTGAACAGATCCGGATTGAGTGACAGGAAATAAATCCTTATTCCATGTTCGATTTTCTCCTTTCGATTGCCAGGCCATTTTACGAGCGAGACCATTATCGATGTATACGCTGAGCTCATTAACGGTCCTGCCTTTCATAATGTAGTAAAACTGGATACATTTTGCACCAGTGAATGGTGGGCTGACAACGCGTGCCATTTCGCCTTGGACACGAGGAGGTGATGTTTCAATGTAGATGTAACTACCTAGGATAGCAACAAGAATAGCCTTAGATTCATTTATTTATTTAGCGACCATTTTCTTTTCGTTTCGTTTTTTTTTTTTCACTTAGTTTTTTTACTTTTGGTTTGGCAATGGCAATATATGTTTGTTTTTCGTTTTTATAGTCTTTGAAATAATCAGAAATGTACTATTTTTTCATTCCATTCTTTTTCAGTCTTGCTGCTTATAGGCACTCTTTTTTGATATTTTTGCATTTTTTTATTTCTAGTTATTATTAATAAATTATTTTAATTATCATATTCCCAGATCACTACATACCATTTCCAGTAGTGTGGTCATGAGTAGGTCCTGTATTATATGAAGGAGTTTTTTTGGATCGTCTCAGCCAATCAAAATCATCATCGCTAGCATTGGTATAGCCACACCAGTCTACATCAAATGTACAGCCTCCTTGAGGAACTATATAAATGAATGAATGAATGAATGAATGAATGAATGAATGAATGAATGAATGAATGAATGAATGAATGAATGAATGAATGAATGAATGAATGAATGAATGAATGAATGAATGAATGAATGAATGAATGAATGAATGAATGAATGGTTCGATGTTTGGATGGTTGCATATCAAACTCATTGTCACAAAAGCCCCTTTGAAGTCACCAGTGTCACACTCCACTTCAGACTTCATATAAACACCGTATAAATTCAATAAAATTTTCAGCATATTGCCGTTTTACTCAAAACCCTCTGAAATAACAACATTTTTACCACGGTTATCAAATATTACACTATTATAGCTGTCATATTGTATAGTTTTCAAGCCATTTCGGCAAACTTTTCGTGGGGCAATTTAGATTTGCAAACAGAGGACTTTTAGTGCTTTTACAAGAGAAATTGACCGCAAAAATCGAATTCTACATAAAATTTCCTGTATTTTGACATATAAATTGTCTATTTTTCGACAAAATTCGATGGGGCAAATAGCAAGAGAAGATGGAGTTCTTTGCGTATTTATAACCATCTTTCTTGTGTCGGTGTGGGCAATAGCAGAGGACTTTGTAGCCGGCAATGGCGATTCTTCGCAGTCAAATCGCAAAATTCCAATGTTTACATGCAGTATCAACAAGTAACATCTATAACTTACTTATAATAACTTTTTGTGTTATAACTAATGTCCAAATAAGCTTCGACAGAATTGATATTGATAGTTTGAGCAGATATTCCACAATATGGGGAATAAGTTTGATATGATAAATGAATATATGAGTCCAACTAAATTAACCCACTATTGATGACATCTGACTTACTATGACTTGCATTGTGGAGGCAAGCAACACCAACATCTTGACTATGGCCACAATAGCCATGATTCCATCCTCTAGTAATGCAGTCAATTAACCGACTCTCAGTACCAGTACACCGCAGACGGTCCAGATGAATTGGCCCAGAACCTTGACCAAAGTCTGCAGATGCGTACACCTCGAGGGCGTCTTCAAAGCCCAGCTGCCTGCATACCACTTTGGCATAGTTGATATCCCAATAGTGATCACAAATGGTTCCCCACGTTTTATTGTGAAATATCTCAACACGTCCTTGCCATTTATCAGGTGAGCCACGAAGACGAATATCACCTTCATTAGGAGTTGCTATAGTAAAAGGTTCAAAGTAAAGACACACTTAATTAGCAATCTTGAAAGAATGGAAATCCACGGTAAATTTAGATCTCCTCCCCCCCCCCCCCCCCTTTAAAGGTGAAACTAAGAACAAAATAAAGAAAAAATAGTTGAATTTATTACAAGATTTATCCGTATTATATTCAATTAATGGAATCTAGGTATAAGATATGTGGATAAATAACTAGTGTCACTGGTGACGTAAGTCTTGTAAGAGATAAGAATCTTACTAGTAGTCATGTGAAAAAACTACAGTCTTTACAGTTATTAATATAAACATTAGGTAAGCCTAATAGCGGACCTCCTATTAAGAGCCTCGCTTAAACAATCATCCATTCATTCATAGATAGATATGTTTATTTAAACCTCTTGCAGCCATAGGATGAATTACAGTCTGGGTAAGTATGATAACATATAAATAATTACGTTCTAATACAATGAATTGAAATAAATAAATAATTAAATAACAAGCAAGTACTGAATGAAACGGGTTAGAAAGTAAAAGTTCGATCCATTTTAGCGCAAATTATTAAAATGACATGCTATATAACAGACCATGCCCATTGCTGTTGTTTTACACACTAACTTGGCTATTTTTTTTATATAAGCGGTTTTACTACTCTTTTTGACATGTAATTTTCATGATTAATAGGGGGATCGTGTTATAATGCACCAGCAGCATGGAAAACACATCAACATGCCCAGAGAGTCCCATGTTTTAAATTGATTTGCATTACCCATAATGCCCAGCGAGCATCAATTCAAATTCAGGTGCATGCCCGGCATATAGATGTCGCACGATGAACGCAAATTTCATGTCATTTGGCATGAACAAGCGTGCCTATATAGCGGGCGCGATTCACTCAAACTACATGCCGGGCATGGAAATCCCAGAGTGCTTTGCAATAGTTCTCCATCATGATCAAATTCACTTGCATTTCTTTTCGTGTTGTTTTTCGACAAAGAACAATACAAAATTAGTAAGCTGTGAAGATGCTATTTATTTTTTTTCTGATTTAACGATGTTCCATTGAACAATGCCATACAACAGTAAAAGTGCACAGATTGGCATTGAATCAATGAAAGGTGTAGTCAGCCATCTTCAGTCTTTGAAGTTTTCGGGTGCTCAAGTTCATGTCGCCAAGCTCATACCGTGTCAACATTATTCTAATAGGTAAGTTCAAATCAAAATGTTTTTCAAATGATTCCTGAAATGAAAAAAGAAGACGCCTTAAGGTAGTTCGGGACCCTTGCTACTGCGCATCCTGCTCGCGCATGTGAAATCAAATAAAGTTTCTCGTGCGATTAAAAATACATTTTTTGTTAGAGCCAAAATATGGTCATTCTTGAACTTTTTGTTAAAAAATAATATCATAGCATTGCATACGGGCCTCAAAAGCAACTAGTGTCCATTCCCGCGCGTCCAAAACATTGAAATCATCTTATTTTCCGCGCGTTTTTTGCTTATAGCTCCAAAATTAGCACGGTGACACCCAATTATTTTTCATTTTTTATATTTGACATAAACCCAGCTTTAAAATTTCGAAATAAAAAATATATGGTCTTTGAGACTAAAACATGGTAATTTTGACTTCTTTGTGGTAAAGTGTACAAAAAATTAATGAAGCTCTTCATTTAAATCTCCGTAAAATATCTCAGTCGATGTCTTTTCCAACGAGTAAATTCATGAGAACTATAGCGAAGGGAGCATTTTGTCAGACTCTTATAGCAGATTTGTGAAAAACTTTCAAATTTGTTCGCAAGAATTTTATTTTCAACAAATTTGATGATGTTACTTCTTTTAGTTGAAATGGGGCAAAAATGGGCCTACTACAACCCCCACAGTTCTAAAACAAGCACGGTGACCCCTATTTTTTATTTTATTTCTGTTTTTTATATGTGTCAGTCCTTATTCAGAGAAAGGTTTAGAAAATTCTATCGGCGGGAAGTATGGATCCCGAACTACCTTAAATTATGTGTTGTTTGACTTATGAATTCAAGGTGTGTTTACGAGCAAAACAAAGTGGTTTTCAGCAGCAAACACAACAACTCACCTTAGTTTCTTTTATCCATACATTGAGCAAGGATTCTTTTGTTCACTTTAGCTAATTTGTGGTGCAATGAAAGGCTTTTCTTGAATAATTGTTTTTATTTGGCCTTGTTGCTTTCTTGTGAGTGACTCCTGCTCATGAACTGAGTAAGAGCTACCCGTTCAAGCTATGGCGTGCTCTTAATGGCGTGATAGCCGAAGTACCGAAAACAACCCCCGAGAAAAATCCGAACTAATTTCCCTAATAAATTTTCACAGATCATTCTCGATCCTTCTGGACGAAAATGCTGGCGTTATTTCTGTGTGACGAGAGTGTGTCGAGAGTGTGTGGAAAATAACGGTGCCCATCCCGTCTGGTTTCTAACAAAAAGCGCCTGAAATCTTTCTCTTTTTTCTAGTTCTTTGGCTATTGGTATGTTTATTTGTTGCTGAAAAAATCATTGATTTTCATGCAAAAGGTAAGTTTGACTATTCCAATTGAATTGCTTATAAAAAAGCTAAATTTCTTCGAAGCTTGGAAAAAAACTTTACTGCCAAAAAACCAAACACACAACAAACTATAAAATTACAACCAAGTTCACTCTTTACATGTAAATCGAATTATTAAAGTATAAAATATATTAATTTAAAAATGCCAATTGCATATCGTGTTTTCTTCGACAAATAGACAAAAACAAACAAGCGAACAAACAAACTGAGTTCACAGAAACACAAATTACAGACACATCTTCAAAGTGATCGATTGATTTATGATGATTCATAACATGATTTACTGTCATGTAAACATTTGTGAAATCTTTTCTGTGCTAAAATATCCCACAACTGATATTAATTAACAAGTAAACAAAACATATCAAAATTCTGACTGTTTGTATAAAATGTAGTTAATTTTGTTTTTCGTTCATTTTTGAATATTTTACAATGTTTGTATTTTTTGTTAGGTTTGACCAGACAGCACTACTCAATGCTAGGAAACCCTGGAATAGGCTATTTAGGTAAGTAATAGAAAAATATTTTATGAGACATTGAAATTATCGAAAACTTTAGCCATTTGCAATTTCTGTAAATAAAAAACTATAAGCAAAAAGAAAAACACGGAAAAATTATTTAGAGTTACTTGTACTATTTTGTTAGTGGCGTTAAATTTATTTCAGAGTTAAAACTGCCACTTTATTTATCAATTAAATTGGTGTACTTGTTATGTAATTTATTTTGAAATTCTAACGAAAAAAATTGGTTTTTTTTTTCATGCAGACGTGTTTTATCGACAGACTGTTGTGCGCTAGGCATTAAGTTTTGAGTGAATTGCGCGCTATCTTGTACATGCCCGGCTTGTAGTTTGAGTGAATCGCGCGATATCTTGTACATGCCTGGCATGTAGTTTGAGTGAATCACACGCTATCTTGTACATGCCTGGCATGTAGTTTGAGTGAATCGCGCGCTATCTTATACATGCCGGCTGGCATGTAGTTTGAGTGAATCGCGCGCTATCTTATACATGCCGGCTGGCATGTAGTTTGAGTGAATCGCGCGCTATCTTATACATGCCGGCTGGCATGTAGTTTGAGTGAATCGCGCGCTATCTTGTACATGCCGGCTGGCATGTAGTTTGAGTGAATCGTGCGCTATCTTGTACATGCCTGGCATGTAGTTTGAGTGAATCACACGCTATCTTGTACATGCCGGCTGGCATGTAGTTTGAGTGAATCGCGCGCTATCTTATACATGCCTGGCATGTAGTTTGAGTGAATCGCGCGCTATCTTGTACATGCCTGGCATGTAGTTTGAGTGAATCACACGCTATCTTGTACATGCCTGGCATGTAGTTTGAGTGAATCACACGCTATCTTGTACATGCCTGGCATGTAGTTTGAGTGAATCACACGCTATCTTGTACATGCCTGGCATGTAGTTTGAGTGAATCGTGCGCTATCTTGTACATGCCTGGCATGTAGTTTGAGTGAATCACACGCTATCTTGTACATGCCTGGCATGTAGTTTGAGTGAATCGTGCGATATCTTGTACATGCCTGGCATGTAGTTTGAGTGAATCGCGCGCTATCTTATACATGCCCGGCATGTAGTTTGAGTTTTGATTTGTTCGTATCCAGTCCTCTCTCCAAAACTGTAATGCTGCCACTACGTAAGGGATAAAGAATGAAAACGAGTGTTCTATGGGATATAGAGTCCCGAGCATAAGATAAAAGGCCACGAGGGCGTAGCCCGAATATGATCATACTCACGAGGGAATGTTTGTTGTTTACTGTAGATGAGTTTTTTAATAAAGGTGGCTGAGTTTTATGTTTTCTCTTTGTATTGCTTATATATCAATGATATCAACGATTTTTTAATCATGTCGGCAGTATGTTGATATCGATATCATTTAACGCTTCGAGTTCTGTAAAGCAATGTCCCGGCAGAATGACAATTTACGAAGCGAATAACATTGCAATATTAGCGAATACTAAGCCAGTGATTTGCATAACTAAAAAGGTTTGAGCTGTTTCTTTCAAAGAATTAGCTTATATTGTCTTGTGTTGTTCTTTCTTTCAATTTCTGCATGCGTTTTGGAATGATAATGGCAGTTTATTATGTCATTGTTTTAGTACAAATACCGTTGGAATGCTTTGTTTTGTCCGTGTTGTAATCGAAATCATTACAGGTCGTCATTTTGCAGAGCAATGGCGTTTATCGAAGCTAGTGAGATTTTTACCGAAAATGCCGATTTACTTGAATTGGAAGACACGCTAGACTTCAAAGAGGAAGGCCATTTAACTGGCAGATGTAAAGCTCCCACTACAGAGGAAGAAATACGAAACTGAGAAGAGATAATACTGCTAAAAACAAGACAAAATACGCAGTAGGCAGTGAACGTTAACAAAGCATGGACTGAACATCGAATGGTGAGACAAGTCTAACACGTTAAGTTTAATTCAATTTTTTTCTTTAAAGTATATAGTATATATCAGTTTGTTTAAGAAAGATATTTCTTGTAAGTTAGCTATTTGTCTTGTATTCAAGATTATTCGAAGCCATCGAGGGCGAAGCGTCCTATACGCATATACGCACGTGTGTACTTGAAGTTACCGAAAATTTTGAAATTTTTACCAATTGTTTCTATTTTTAAAATTTTATTTGTACGCAACCAAGACTTTTGTGATGAAAAAAACACTTTGATTAAATTGCAAAATTGAATCTAAGCACGAAAACAAGAACACAGTATTTTTTTATCAGTTTACTTAGGATTTTTTAGATCATATGTACTTGTGCATACCTGAAAAAATGACCACGCTGCGCCCCGGCAATGAAATTTATAAAATGATAATGTTAAATAAGTTATGAGAAGAGTAATTTTAATTTCTTATTTCTCCACAAAATACAGTGAAACCCCTCTATACCGGACCCTCAGATTACCGGAATTCTCTCTATACCGGACAATGTTTTTGGTCCGGAAATTTTCCCTATACATCTTTTGTAAAATGAACCTCACTAAACCGGAACCCCTCTATTCCGGAAACCGGACAATAATTTCTTTTCAAAACGATATTTAACAATAGAATTTACCCCGCTAGTCCGGACAAAATTGCTGATTTCAATAATTTAAACAGCTGGCTGGCATCTGAAATCGCCTTATTTTGTCAAAGCATTTCCAATCTTCGGAAAAAGTGCCAAAGTTGACAACGAAAATGTAAATAGATATAACATGTTTACTTTATTGATATAGCGATACTCAAATGCAAAAATGATCGTGACTTTAATTTGCAGTGTGTATTTCAATGAGTATGCAAAAACCTCAATAAACCGGAACCCCCTCTAAACCGGAAATTTTATTTGGTCCCAGTAGAGTCCGGTATAGAGGGGTTTCACTGTAGTAATAAAATATCGAAATTGTTGAAGTTAGTTGTTGTATCTGTACCTCATACGTGGAATTTTATATTTGATTAGTATGCTTTATATAGAGCATGCTAATGAACTTTTAAAATAAAAGAATTGAAAAGAAATCATTAGTATGCTCTATATATAGAATACTAATTAGATATAAAATTTCATGCTTCCTTTACCCCACAATTTCCCTGTGCTTCAAAGCCCACACCACTTGACACCTTAAGTTACTCTATGGAATATAGAGCATCGAAATACTGAGCGTTGATTGGCCGAGTGGGTGTGATCATTTTCTAATTGAAATTAGAACGCAAATGGCATGAAATTAAATACGCCATGCCAATTACTCCTATAAATTCATTTCATATGGACCAATAAGGAGACTTTAAATTTTCTCTTGATATGGGCATTATTTTTAGTGGTCCATGCTATTTTAACGTTCATAAAACGCATGTTTACACCTTTTTTGTCAGTCATGCTAGAAAAGATATATAATCGGATGTGAAAATAGCTAGCAATCTCGCATGACATTCCGATAAATCATGCCTCTATCTGTTTGTTTGGTGGATTCAGTGCGCTTTTGCGCACCTCGCTAATATTCGTATTAGAAATTGCATAAAATTAGACACAAATTCATGCTAAAAATAGCACAAATGATAAGAACACATCGAATTTTTACTTTCTAACCCGTTATGATCAACCACTGCACAACATACAAATAACCATCATCTATTATGATGTCATTAAGCATTAACTAGTTAGGTTTGTTATCAATAATTTATCAATCAAATAATCAAAAAAAGCAAACAAACAAATAAATGAATTAATAAATAAACAAATACATATATATCAACATCAAAAGGATTAATTACATAGCAAATCATGAGCAATTGAAATGTTTAAATGAATCTGTGAACAGCTTCTTGAAAAACAGTGTTTTCAATATGTATTTTACAAAACTATGCACAGACCGTGCAATCCTAACGTCTACAGGTAGGTTGTTACAAAGATAGTACATAAGTCGTTTCTTTCTACTCAATCTGGTCATGCAGAAGTTACTTTCTGCCATGGGTAATCAGGTAGGTCTGAAGCAATAATCGGTTCAACATGATTCGTGTTTAGCTTACGACACACAGGACATCCCACTACTTCTCCTAATTGAAGACTAATGCCTGACCGCCAGACAGACTCTCGAGCTCGGACACGTGCACGGTACCTCAATATACCTTGATGACCAGCATACAATTTATAAAGAATATCTAACCGCACTGAGGCAGGTATGATTGGTCTACTTCCCTTAAGGAACTGTACGTTCTCCTGCATAAATCTCAACTGAACATTTCAGATTACTTTTGTCAGTCCAAAGTTCATTGTTTTAAGTCACAATTTGTTTACATACCTCATCCTCATGTAGATGGGCTCTCGACTCCTCTTTCTACTCAATCTGGTCATGCAGAAGTTACTTTCTGCCATGTGTAATCAGGTAGGTCTGAAGCAATAATTGGTTCAACATGATTCTTGTTTAGCTTACGACACACAAGTTAGACGTTGGCTGATTGGTATATCTTGAATGACTTGGTTGACATACAGGTCTGGCCCATGTGACGGTGATGGCCTCTTTTTCAATTTGGGCATAGCTCTTTTTTTGCAGGATGAGAGCGATCTCAACTGATAGGATATTGGCCGTCATGTCATATCTTCTTGTTGCTGTTCCAGTATTGCATGGAGTCCTTATGAGAAGGCATCAGTAGACACACGAGTGTCAGCTTTAAAGTCCTAGTGTGCCATCATTACTTTATAGTAGTCTGTTTAACTGATTGAAAGCTTTTTTTGTGGACGTTCCCACACCCAAGCGTTCTTTTTGCTTAACAGATCCCTTAAAGGTTTATCAGATATCATATCACATAATTCAAAGGGTTATAAAACCACTTTAACACACTTTGTCTTACTGCGGTTATTGCTTTTTCATCTCTTAGTGAGCCAAACTGGAATACAAGCTTTCGAAGATTAACTTTGCATTTTGATAAATTAATTTTGTTTTGACGACGTCGTAGATGTTGGCTTACCCTGCTTTTACATTAAATATGAACAAAAAATCGTCAGTTGTACTACCAATCGAGTACCTGGCTTGCTTCTGGTCTTGCATTTAAAAACCGTCATGTTAACACTCGTGCTCGGCACTCGACATGGTCCCCGTTACAATAATAATAATAATAATAATAATGGTTTATTGGCAACATATCCACATAGTGGCTCTTCATTTGTCAATACATTCATTACAAACAAATATATATAAATCCAAACAAATGTAAATGAAAATTTAAGGTTTGTTGAAAATACTAAATATTTCCATTTAGGTAGTGTTTTTGGCATTTGTCTATCAGATATTGTTTCAGATCTTTACAAAAAAGTGCGTATTCCTTGAATTGATTTGATGCTCTAATATTGGGTGGTAGATTGTTGAATACTTTTGAAAGTTGGTCTTGCAATGTGTCTTTAATCAGAGGTATTTCTAGCTGCAAGTGTTTGCTTGATCGTAGCACTCTGGGAGGGTTATGTATCTTGATGGGTAGGTATTTTGGCCAGGATGGAAAGTTCAGAGCTTTGTATGTTAGTTTTAATAGTTCCCAGTCTCTGTGCTCTTTAACTGGAAGCCACTTGAGGCGTATAATATCTTCTGTTGTTGTATATTTACCCATGACAAAACTGGCAGTCGCTTTTTGGACACGATGTAGCCTGTTTTCTAGATATTGTGGGAGGCTATTATAGATGACGTCATTGTAGTGGAGTTTAGACAGGACTAGGGACTGTGCTACAGTCTTGCGTAGATGGTAGGGTAGTATATGTTTCAATTTTCGCAAGACAGCTAGGGTGGAATAGCATGACTTGGTGGTAGAATTAACATTCACTGTCCAATGGAGGTTTTCTTGTATTGAGCATCCTAGTAAGTTGTGACTTTTAACGCGATTCAATGTTTTACCATAAGCTGTTACGTCTATATTAGTGTTATGTAAATGATGGTATGTTGACATTTGTGGAGTTGAAAATGCCATCAATTTTGTTTTGGTCGAATTTAGAACTAAATTAGAGTCTTTTGCCCACTTTTCGAGCTTGTTAACTGCCGTTTGTAGTTCCGAGACACTTGTGTTGATGTTTTCTACGCGACGATGTGTATATATAGTTGTATCGTCTGCATATTGATGGCATTTCGTGTCAATCTGTTGTTCAAGATCCTCCACGTATAGATTGAAAATAAGCGGTCCCATTACGGATCCCTGAGGAATTCCAAAGTTTACTTCACAACTGTCAGAGATCTTATCATCAATTTGTACAAAATGACATCTGCCTGTTAGATAGTTAACTGTCCAAGTAAGGTAGTCCCTTGAGAATCCAAGATGGTTGAGTTTTTGTAGAACAGACTTGTATCGGATAGTGTCGGACGCCTTTGAGAAATCCGCCAGTATCATTAAGGTTACCTCTCCACGCTTCATTGCTTTTAAGATGTCGTCTCTTATGGCGAGGAGTACGGTTGTGGTAGAGTGTCCTTTTCGATAGCCTGAGATGTTGTTCTTAAAAATACATTTAGCGTTGATGTAGTCAATGACTTGGCGATGCACAAGCTTTTCATACACTTTTGAAAGGACTGGAAGGATGGAAATTGGCCGCATATCCGATTTGCTGGTAGGGTTGCTGACTTTTGGTATGGGTGTTATCCTGGCGATTTTCCACGACTCTGGAAAAGACAGGTCTTTGATGAAACAATTGATGATATGTGTGAGAGGTCCAGCAATGTCGGTGGATGCGAGCTTTAGGTATTTGGCGGGAAGATGATCTGGTCCGGTAGAAGTATCTGATCTTATAGCCTTTATTTCGCGTAGTACTTCTGGTACTGTAACACCACGTAATTTAAACAGTTCTTGTTGTTGTTTTTGTGGTGGTGGCTGCAGTGTTTCTACATAGTTAATAAGATCCTCTTTGATGTTAGTTTCGGAATGACCTGTAGTGCGTTCAGCTGTGGTCGCGAAAAATTTATTCAGATCGTTGACATCGAATCTTAATGGTTGAGGGGATGGATTGAGATGAGGATAATGCTTTGTCAATGAATTCTTTTTTGGCTTGTTTGATTTTTGTTTTCAAAAGATTTCGCACATTGCGAAAAGCATCCCACGCAGACAAAGATTTTTGTGAATGCGCTTGATGTCTAAGAATATTTGATTGGGTTCCACAGAGAACCCAAACTATAATACTACACTGCGCTTTTCCATTTTTTTGCTCGTTGTCCAATGTAGAAATATTTTATAAAACTTTTTCAGTAAACTGAAAAAAAATTGATTGTGATTTTTTTGTGTGTGGAGATAAACATAATTTCTCAAAGTTTTGGCGCACACTAAAAAAAACTGGTAAGTAACTTTGCGCGGTAATATACACGGACGTATGTACGTTTCACGTATTTTCGAATTCTGGACTTCCTGTTGTCGATATCAAATGAGTTGAAAGGTTTACCATTTTTTCCTCATTATGGTGTTCCGCATGCGCGATCCTTCGGCCAGCGCGCAGCTCCGCTATAAGTGTAACATTTTATGAGACTGCGCAGCCTTAAGAAAGACTGTTTGTGTAGTTTTGACTAAAACTGTTGGTGTGGTATTCAGAATTAAAGAGGAATCCCCTCTGCGGTACAGTAGGGTTTGAAACTCACCAGATATCGCTGTGAAGAATATAACACTCATAAAACAACTCAGCACAGCTGGCCTTAAGAATACCATTGTAAACCTAACCAAACAAAGCAAAATCAAAAAGTGAAATGCATAGTGTAAACACTAGTCTCACTCCCATCCGTCATGGGTGTCAGTCAAGACTGTTCTACAAAGTTGTTTGGGGAACACAGGGGAGATAATGGATACTTACCAACCCACGCAGCTGGTCCACCTGTCAGACAGACATATGGACGGACAGACAGACTGACAAACGTATGGGTAAATGGGTATGTTCCCCAATTCGATTCTCCCCCCTCAAAAACCACCGGCCTACCCATCCCCCCCCCCCCCCCCCCCCAACCTGGTCAAAAATGATCGGTCCCTTACCAAATACAAGAGCGAAAACCAGGACTTTATATGAAATCGGTCTATCAACCACGTATGCAGTCTGAAAGTGCACTCAGTTTAACACCTGACAACTTTAAGGACTTTTTGCTATTTTAAAATTTACAACCAAAATTGTATAACTATATATTTATATTATTATATAACATATCGTTGCATTAAAAATGATGCATTAAACAGTTATTGACATTTTGTCCAAACTTGTATTTCTTACTATTATTTGCATGTGACCCAATCTACATTTTCAATTCACAAAAGATTACATTGGAATTAATTGCGCGCCGTTGAAGTGTTGAATTTGAATACATGCATGAACAGGTTTTGATCAATATTATATTCTATTGTTTTGGTCATAGGCAAAATGACTGAAAACTTCACTTAAAAACACGTGCTGAATTAATCAACTCAGAATGTAAATCAAAATAGCAATGCTTTTGGATATTATTGATAAACAATGCATGGATTTGGCATTGAAACTTTGTTCCCAAAATCGATTACGAGCTTATAATTATCGTTATTTATATAATCTACGAGTCTCGACAATAGAGTGCACGCATTAAAAGTGTGCAACATAAATACCTCTAAACAGTGCTATTTTATGCTATTTTCTATTGTTTTCTTTTGTTTAATTAGAGTGCAAACAATATATCCCTGAAACACTAAATACTAAATAGTACAAAGTAGTGCTAATTAAACAAAAGAAAACAATAGAATTTGCATAAAATAGCACTATTTAGTATTACTAAATTTTCACGGATTAATTGTTTCCACTCTAGTGTTTGCACTCTAACTCATTCAAACTTTATATATACCATTAATTTATACCATTGAAATTTCGTGTAGTTTACTTGTAAATATGACGTAGTTTCAAACAAGAAGTGAACTTCAACATTGAACAAACGTTAAAAATTTTTGTGGGCATTTAGAATTCACTTATGTACAGCAATGAAACCAAAACAAACGTTTTTGTAAAACCCTGCAGCAAACGTTGACAGAATTCGCAACTAAAACAAAAAAAATTTACAAAGAGCTTACCTCGTATATATTCTCACAAGATGGACAAATTAAATGCCTAAGTGATTTAGATCTCCACGATTTCGGGTTCAGTTGTATATGTGGAGGAAGACAATTACAAGGCTGTCAAACTCCGAGGTTTTCAAATCTGAAGAATGGGAAAAACATTCACTCAAGCGAAACGAATCAGGACGTTTTGCGGCCAATCTGAATATTCGATTTCTATTATTCACAAATCAGAAATTGTCCTTGAATCAGTTAAATCAGGTAGCTTTGCGGCCAATCTAAAAATCCGATGTCAGATTGTCTAAAATCAGGAATCTATAACGATCCATTTTTATTTTCAGGTTTCGAAAAAAAAGAATAATCTTAGATTGCATACTCGATTAAACCAGTCAACAACACCATATTCTAAACTTTGATTATACCCATTTCTGGTTCCTGTTTCCTAAAAAGCTGATTGTCCAAACTGAATCCTGAAATCAAATTTCCAGTCTTTGGCAACTTAATATACCCACTAGGGGTAGGTAGAGTAACTATTTGACACTTCCGGTAAAATCCCCAACTAACCGTTAAAGGCGCTCTATAAGCGCATGTGTCTACTAGAATGTGTCACTATATGCGAAAAGATATTGCCAGGAAAATTGTTCAAATTAGTACAAAATTCATTGTCTTCTATTTCGGAGTCTTAGTGGGGTTTTGTTGTATTTCGATTGAGTGGTGTTCGTTCGTGGGCAAAGTCACGTCGGAAAACAGCGAGTGTCCCGGAAGGGGGGGAGGGGGGGGGGGGTGGACTCCGAGTGTAAACGATCGGGAATGCTCGTCGTATCTTTTAGGGGTAAAAATCGACGATTTGGTACCTTTCATTACACCGAATGTTAGTTTATGAAAGCTATGATAAACAAGTATGAACGATAAATACAGTTTAAAATTATACTCAGCACTGTGTTTGCTCCCGTCCTGGGAAAAAAGTCACCAGGAGGAATCTTTGGCGGTCAAATATCCTCGGTATAATCGTGATCATGAAGAGATCGGAATGATATCGAAAAAGATATCCGATGACCCTGTGATTGATCATTGTACGAAAGTTACGAAGCCTTTTGACTCGACTGGGCTTCCTGTGACTCTTTGGATCAAAGGCCAGGGTCATCGCGTCAGATCACGTAATAGTAACTTTCTTATAATTTGCATACAACTCGACAACAAGAGTGTCTACTTTTTCTAGTAGACACAAAAACTATACGCACTGCATTTTAAGACTTGTGTCGGTGTAGCCTGGGCACGAGTAATGAAGACTAACACAGAATTTCGACGTTTCGGGGTCATCTTTCGAGGTGATGTTAAGCCTTGATTAATAAACTCAAGATGACTCCGAAACGTTTAATTTTTGCATTAGTCTTTATTCTAAGTACACAATATAGTTAATTAAATGAAATAAAAGAATTACTATACTAATGATTTGACATTTTTTGTTTGACGCAGGGTAATTTTGAAATTGTTTTACACATTGAATATACTAGTAAACAGCAGATTTTGTAAAAAAAAAAACACATTTATTTATTGCAGTCAATCACATCAACTACATGTCATTTACATGCATTACCTACAAAATACATTACAAAAATCGCATCTACCCACCCCTCCCTCTAATGTATATTTTAGTAGCAACAGATTTTTTGTGGGAAGGAGTGAGGGTAAATTAATATTACCCTCCCCTACCCTGTGAGTAAGACTGTACAAATAAAATCCTGCAGAAGAGGGCAGGGCGTTTTCATTACAACTTCCGTTATTCAATTTTATATAATTTTAATGTGTACAAGAATAGACAATTCCGGCTCGCGCTTGCCCAAAAAACAGCAGTTTCAAAACGAGGTGGTCCCTCATTTTCAAATAGCGCAATTAATATTCGTCCAAAAAAGACGAATTGTAAAGTTATTAAATGGTAGATCGCCACACAATGAATTTGGGCTGAACTGAAAAAAAGGCTGCCTCAGTTTGTAACAGTGTATCAAGAGTTTCCAATCAAACGCGCCAAATGTCTATTGATAAGCCATTTTGGTATTTTTGAGCATGCAATCATTACTCTACAGCGGAAATAATATACGTATGAAATAGAGTGCAAACACTAAATGTGTGCAACAGTTGTTACTATTTAGTAGTAAATAGCCCTAATTAAACAAAAGAAAACAATAGAATTAGCATAAAATAGCACTATTTAGTGGTATTTATGTTGCACAGATCTATTAATTGCACTCTATTTCATGGTTATGTGATTTGCACTAAATCCTAACTACTATATTCGATGAAAGCCTGACAAATAAAGAGCCGCCAACATGCGCAAGTGATAAGACAAGTCAGTGCCAGTAAATAGTTCTTGTCTTGCAGCAAATCGATTTTGAATACAAAAGATGTTTAGAAGCGCAACACTGCAATGAAGGCTGTATCTTAATATATAGTCTTGAGTTTCTTTGTTCATGGTTTCAACTAGGTTCATATTTACGATATATTTCCAAATGACTACAGTTTGGATCGTACGACAACAACTCCAAACTGTCTGCAGAAAAAACCATATACTTTAATCTTAGCAATTACTAAAATTCGAATTGTTTGATTACAAAAATGTTATATTGTTAGCCGTTATTTTTGTTATAATAATTCGCATTCAGTACGCTACAAAGTCCAATCAAAGTAAGTTTTATATAACAAAACGTTTAGTAAAACCAATGAACATAGAACGCTGGTAAAAGCGTTTTACGTTCAGTAAAACTGAAACATTGACTATAACTCAATAAACAGATTTACATTTCTTTGTATTTATGACAACGTAACCTTGCTGTTAAAAACTACTCGATTTGTAGAATTACGCGCAACGCGCGCTCATCTAAAGTCAACAAGACTGAGTTTGTGTTCAATCAAAAACGCAGTTTTATATTCGAGATGTTTCCGACTCACTACTTTATCATCTGGGCCTTGTATTTTTGAACTAACTAAATTGTACTTTAGAAATAATTTCAAAGATTCAGTATTGAAGTGTAATAAAATAGAGAAATTTGGCATTGGACTTCACTATTTTTTTTACAAATCAAACGAGATGATCCAGTACGTCAGGGCTCTGTTATGCTGTTACTGTAGTGGGACCATGGTCATGATCGTCTTCCATGGAAAGCAATGGATCGTCTTGGTCATGGTGGTCATCCGACGATAGTTGACAATAACGTGGGGACATTGGATTACTGGCCGAACCAAATGCAGATCTTTTCCTATAAAATATCCAATGTGAATTAAACATTGTAAATAAATGTAGAAATTATCTACATCACAGCGCTCTGTAATTGTTGATTAACTATGTTTTTTTAAAAAAAAAGTTTTAAACTTCGATTCTGATAACTGAGGAAAAAAACATTTCAGTTCGAGATAGTAAAGCCCGCCGCACACGGTGAGCAATTTGCCTCGCGAGCCATTTCCTCACTGGCTCGCGAGACAAAACACTCACCGTGTGCGGATAAAATTCGTCATTTTTTACCGCTCGCGAGACGTCTTGACGATTTCAAACACGCTAGAAAATTGACTCAGCACCTCGCGAGCGGTGAAAAATGACGAATTTTATCCGCACACGGTGAGTTTTTTGTCTCGCGAGCCAGTGAGGAAATGGCTCGCGAGGCAAATTGCTCAACGTGTGCGGCGGGCTTAAGCTCGAACGTTCGATAACTTTCATGTACTTGCCTGATGTGATTTCAACAGGGTCTAAACGATTACTACAGCACGACGTGCCATAAAAAAAAAGTTTCGTTCAAGTGTCGACCATTTAGGGAAGGACTAATACAAAAGTGAAGGGGAGGGGGGGAGGTGTGGTGAAAAAATACAAACATGGTTAGAAAATAAAAAAATAAAAAAAACATTCAAGCACAACTCGACAGAAAAAAAACATACGACCCCAAACATCCAGCCCCCCCCCCCCCCAAAAAAAAACAACAACAACAACAAACAAACAAGTCAAACCAACCAACCAATTAACCAACCAACCAAACAAACAAACAAACAAATAAATAAATAAATAAACAAATAAAATTTGTCCAAAAAAAGCCTTCCCATCCCCTCTCCGTCCGTCCCTTAGATAGCTCGAATTTGCTTTCAAAGAATCGCTACTTCATTGGCCGAATCCATGCCAGCTGTATAAGAACTGATTTAGCCAGGAAAAGAGACACAGCAAAAAATACCTACAAAGAGTTTGAACTTTGGATGTCCAGAAATCAGTTTAAGGTGGCACGATTTAGGCGCCCATTACTCTAACCATGCATGAAACCAATAGGCTACACAATATTTTCAGATGTTACTTACTTGTATATAATGTAGACAACCACAGCGACTCCAACGATAGCTAAGATCACAACTATCGGTACGACAATATCGATCGTCTTACTATTTTTGTTACTGGTTTGTGCTGCTGGGGTTACTGGTTTCCTAGTAACAACAACGTCATAGCCTGCCAGTTTGTTTTTCTGCTTTTGCGACATAGTAGTGATCATGTCACGAGGAAATACATTACGGCTGTTCTGAATGGGGACTAGGACGATGAATTTCAAGTTTAATTTGCCATTGAATGTCGTCGGCCAGTTATCGAGCACTATGATGTCTTCGATTTCAAACTTTGAACCATTCCTGGCGAAAGAGAGCACAAGTCACTGAATTAGTTATAACAGAGTGCAACACTAAATGTGTGCAACAGTTGTCACTATTTAGTAGTAAATAGCACTAATTAAACAAAAGAAAACAATAGAATTAGCATAAAATAGCACTATTTAGTGGTATTTATGTTGCACACTTTTAGTGCGTGGTACACATGTCGCCTCAGTGTGCACTGGTTCAGCAATCATAACCGGTTGGATTTCATGCGGCCAGTCGCAGCAACAAAATTCTGTCGCGGCGACAACAATTTTCGCCAAAAAATGTTAGTACACACGGGAGGTAGCCTGCGTTGCCGGCGGTCTGCAGTTTTAGGCGAGAGAGAGAGAGAAGGAAGGACCGCCTGCACGATTACATTGGGTTTTTGATTAGCCGCGCACTTTCTTGTTCAACGAGCCGCCACGGACCGTCCTTTTTTAAACCAATGAAATACGAGCGTAATTTGAGAGCATTATCGACGCGTGACGATCAAAACATGGTAGTTCTTAGCTATCACTTTAACGTGTTACAAAAATGCAGAAACGGCAAAAAAAGCTGCTAAACCTGGAAGAAAACCTAATCCACAGAAGAAAAACGACTTTCGTAGACTTTGAAACTCGTGTACGGCAACTTCGAGAAAACATCGTATTTGTCAAGTGAAAATGTTTTCAAACCCGCGTTAGGCTCGCAAGAAACGTTGGCTGCGAACTGTCAACAAATTAAATGATGTAGTTAACAAAAAATGCATGTTCCAAACGTCACTACCGGAAATTCACCACCTCGATTCAAGCAAGATAGCAACAAGAAAAAAACGTAAAGCGATCGTCAGCAAAGAAATCACTAGCTGAATGTTATGTTGATAGTTCAGCCGACAATGATAGCGCATTATCTCAACTGAGCGTTGAAGAAATTCTTGATAGTAAAATAACACAGTTGACAGTAATCGACTACAATAGCTGAGACATTGATATTTCCGTCCTTGATAACCTCCAGAAATCGAGGTTCTAAAACCTGTTCTGCAGAGGCGTTTCTAAATTATTTTAATTCTGCAGAAGTACATTCAATGGATTGCAATTCAGATAGCTGGTTAGCAGTGAAATTATGATGCTTTCTGTTCGCGTAGATTGTAAATTCTTCGATAAACCAAGTACAGTGAAAATCATACCAAAACCAGTCGGTAAAACTCAAGGACATCTTCTACCATTCAATAAATATTCGATCGCCTGTTGCTATTGCTGTTCGATCTTAAGAGTAATCTTTCGATCGTAACTTTCGAGATATTTTAGTGATTTGTATTTATCAATAAGTCGATCGCCATCTTTTGACAGATTTATAATGCGTTACATTCTATGACAGCTCATTTTTGATGGACACCATTTTAGCCAATCAACAATTCCCGTTCACTGGTGAACGGACAACTCAAAAACCCAATGTAATCGTGCAGGCGGTCCTTCCCTCTCTCTCTCTCTCTCGCCTAAAACCGCAGACCGCCGGCAACGCAGGCTACACGGGAGGAAATTGTCGCTGCGACTTGTCGCCTAGTGTGTGCCGGCCTTAAATAGTGCAAACACTATTTAGTGGTAATTAAGAAATCATGAATAATTTAAATGAGGGTGAAAACAATACAAAATCATAGCCATGACCGGGTTTTTAAATCAGCAAGAGATTCGTCCTGATTTGCAAACAACTTTAATTTGAATTCAGTTCTCCAAAAAATAATATTTGTTCTTGTTTGTTGTTGAATAATTTTAGCTATTTATGATTTGGGAAATGTTTTTTAAGCAATATAAAATATTCGCAACAATATCTTTTTTTTATATCTATCATTTTATATACAGCTATTTTATATATTTTATATATTACATAACACTATTTAGACAGAATGGACCTAGCATAGCATATAGAGAATTTGTCTGCGCATGTCAGAAAATTTTAGCCAGAGGTCATGTTTACATTTTTTTCTACGACCGGGGAACTTTTGAGTTCCAATCGCAATCTTAGTGATCTTCAATTTAGGAAAATATAAATGGATACTTAAAGTCTATCACTTTGTAAGGTGCTGTGACTAAGTCAAGCAAATGTGGAGGTTTTTGATCTCAAAATATTTTTGAGCAAAAGTCCGCAAAACGAAGAAGAAAACACAAACCTACTGCATTCGTATGAGGCCTGCTGCCAAAATAAAAAAGTAGCAGAAACCTTTTTCCACAGATTAACAATCAAAGGTCACGGGAATTGTGTGGTACAAAATGATTTCTTATTGAGGATCGATTTTGTGGAGTGATGAGCAGATTATTTGCGCATTTTGCAAGTTTTGGTCAACTTTCCTTCTTGATAAGCGGTATGTTTGAGGGGCTGCGCCGAAGCTAAATATAACTGATGCGAGTCGTCAAACCACATTCTACATCACAGCATTGTTACTTTTTTAAGAAAGATTGGCCAAAATGTGATATTGCGATATTTGTTGACGCCATGGTTGTGTTTCTCCTCTCAAGCAATTTCGACTGATTTGAATACCGAACCTGAAATTAGGTTAGAATGATCTTGATTAATCCAAATAATTGTGAAAACACAGATGAACCACCAAATTTTGTAAATTTCTGGTCAGGCTTTTGTTGATATACTTCTATCTTCACTAAATATAAACTTTAACTCAAGCACGGAGAAGATTTGTCAGTCTTACTCTTTGGTCAATTTTTTCGCATAAATTTGAAGAAAAGTCGAGATTAAATGTTATGCGCCGCTAAGTTTTTCCTTGGTATGCTTTCTTTAATAATCGTAGATTAGTATTATACTTTTGGTTTTCGATAGAGTATTGGCCAAAATCTTTGATCGGCAGTCAAAGACGACCTAGTCTTGTTGTGAAAAGCGGCCATATTGCAGAATCTTGCAGATACTTCATGGTTATAAACAAACAAATTGTTATGCTAATGTCCAATAAGAACTATAATAAGCCGTACGGAAATAACGGCCAATCACTGTATGGTTGGAACAGAGACTTTTGACAGTTGAAGTATCGCTTTTGTGAATTGGGATTAAAGGGGATTTAGAAGGTATTTTTCTTTCGCGTGATTATAGCGGCTTCTACCATTAACTTACGACATGCGCAGACAAATTCTCTATATGCTACTTAGCATAAAATAGCACTATTTAGTGGTATTTATGTTGCACGCTTTGTGTTTGCTTTCTAGTAAAAGAGAAATTTTACTTAAAAATTAGAATCGAGAGCTGGTTGTTTAAACATCGTGATTACCTTTATTAGTAACCGGTATGATCATGGTGTGGTAAAATTCACCACCAACAACAATAACAACAACAACAACCATGCCAACAGCAACAATAGATGAAGTCATAAACTGTGTAAAACCGATCGTTTCGAGAATTATTTGTACGCAAACAAGTTGTACTTACACAATCTTTTTGCACGTTTTATCTGTAGAGGAGTAACTGTTCAACTCATTCATCAAGTTTGTCTTGAAGTCATCTGGATTCCACTGAAGAAGATAAAAACTTATGATAAAAATAAAACACTGACCCTCCGTCGTAAACATATTATTTAGTTCGTTGCAAAAACACGCTTTTCTTTCGGTGAAAACGACGGATTGCGGATGTCCACTACACGACTGAAAAGGTCTATGGGAGATGAAGTTTTTGAATGAATAGCTACAAAAGATACACATACTATCTTATCGAACATAAGAGATCTACAAATTGAGGAAATGACTCTGGTTTGAATAAAATTGATGATTTTCCACCATTCCCAGGAGGCAATTTAAGCAAAAGACATGGCAGCCATGCTGGTGGACTTTTCAAAAGAAAACCACCACCGTGACTGGTGGACCCTTTTGTTTCACTCACTGTCCTGGGAATGGTTGAAAACCACCACCGTGACTGGTGGACCCTTTTGTTTCACTCACTGTCCTGGGAATGTTTGAAAACCACCACCGTGACTGGTGGACCCTTTTGTTCCCCTCACTCTCCTTGTAATGGTTGAAAACCATCAATTACTGCTTATTTCTAATCATTAATGCCGAAGCCCACAGTACCTTTCGGTCGTTAAAACTACATCCGGAATCTTCTTTATCCCCGATAACGTTTTTTTTGAGAAATAGGTATACGCGTAGTAGTTGTGGTTTATCCATGAATGTACTTACCTTGCTGTAGGTTAGCGTAGTAAAGGCGACTTCTGACACTTCCATACCTTGGAGGTTGAAACACAGCGATAAATAATAATAATAATAATATAACTCATTGATTTATCCTCGTAAATATACATATTCGAAAAGCATAACTCATTTATCGGGAATGTTCCCAATGCCTTAATTTTCTTCAAATATTCCGTATTCCATATTCCTCCCGGTATTTCAGATTCCTCTTCAACCCACGTTCATTTATTATTTCCAAACCCGTGCGTGCACATAACGTAAGAACAATATAATTACAAATATTCAGAAAGGAGGAAAGACTTACAGTTTACTCTTACTGATTTTAAAAAGTGGGAGTGTGTTCCAAAGCTTAAGCTTTGATAATGACAATTTTAAATCCAATACATCAAAATAACTAATTGATGGTAATAACAATTATGATGGCACAGTCAAAAGTAAATGGAGTACGAACTGATGGAGTCCATTTGTCATGAGTTGGAAAGATACGGTTACGATGCTGCTACAATACGTAAGAAATTACAGCAACGACTCGATACAGTGCGTTTTTCGACCCATGCGAAATAATCTCCAATATAGTGCATTA
Organism: Diadumene lineata; assembly: GCA_918843875.1. NCBI lineage: Eukaryota > Metazoa > Cnidaria > Anthozoa > Actiniaria > Diadumenidae > Diadumene > Diadumene lineata. The sequence continues at coordinate 6,222,835 of OU974074.1, read as the reverse complement.
GCTGTCGTACCTTCAGTGGCATCACATTTGGGGTCAGCCCCCTCTCCACCACTAGTAGAACAAATGCAGAAACCAGAATGCTTGATAGTCCTGTAACACGTCCCTGGACAATTGCTGCAGTCCTTTTGACCTGACATCGGATAAAAACATAAATACACCACATTTCACAACTAATGTGTTGTAATGTTGCATTATAGCATAATTAAGTCCTCTTAAAAGAGGAAACATTGTTGCTGCGACGACTATGTTTATGAAACAAGTCCAAAACATTTTGTTGAAACAAATGTGCCTAAACCAGACAACATCGTGGAAACATGCGCGCGTGGGAGCGATGCTGCCGGAATATTGTTGTCTCATTTAACCAGGGCTTAGCATATCCACTGAGATATTTGAATAGTGTGACGCAGTTAGAAAGTTGCTTATTTATTTATTGTCTAAGATTCAATAATGTAGAGGTCTCGGATCGAGACAGTACCAGTGCTACTTTAAAAAAAAAACAGTTGAGTTTCCGAACCATTTCCCTGTACTATGTATGCTGCAACCTTGCAAACTGAACGGTCTCTATGCTTAGATCTATTGCCATCGATACCGTACACAGACATTTACAATGTAAAATCAATTATATTTGAAGCATACGAAGCATGAACATTATTCAGTAGTAAACAATGGTATAAATATGATAGAGAAACCATAGATTACCTGGAGTGCCTGTAGGCTTGGCAACTGGAGACAAGAACAAATCGATTAAACAATGAACAGTATGATACTAGAAGCCATGTCGATCTGACAGTTTTATATACATTGGTATGAAAGCAGAACAAAGCCTCGTCTCTTAATCCAAAACTTGGATTGAACGATGTTCTACTTACTCTGACTAGCTTTCATACTAGAATGATACTAATGGCGATACAATAAGTCAATCAAACACTTAACAATCAATCAATCGATCAATCAACCAATCAAATATTTAACCAATATCAATTAAGTAATAATGCAACAACCCACCAAACGATCAAATACTAAATTTCAAAGTCAATCATCCAATTACAGTCATTTCTTATACTTTGCTCATGGTACGACTTGCAAAGAGTAATGGGAGTAGAACAATTTACGAAGAGAATCTCTCTTCCCATGTTCCTTTGTGCGCAGAATTCATTTCCCAAAATTCTTTGCGGTACAAAAAGTAAAAGCAACGAATGGGTACAAGTTTGCACCAATCAACAGCTTCCATATACTTACTGGGTCCATCACAAACTATGGTGACGTCATTGTCATGCGTACAACCATGTTTGACAAAAACCAATGCATCATAACCACATAGGCCAAGGGCAGACTCGTCCCCAGTACACTTGAACCGTGTTACGATAGGATCTACTTTATCTGTAACCTGGAAGAAGTTTTACATCATTAGTAAGCAATGGGTTTCCTGTTTGTGCCTTTTTTAATTTGGACATCATGTTCACCACTTTCCCAATAACCATAACGCGTCTTGTTTTGAGGGGGTACTAGTAGGTTTTGTGATACAAATAAAATCAATTGTTATTCAAATAGAAACGATTTCAATATCAATGACTCCCACTCAGGCATGATGGGTATGTCAAAGTAGAGAAGGCACCAATTTCAAAAACCTTTGTCGGAGAGAATGCTGAAAGCTAAAGGCGGTAGCTTAACGTAATTCCGTAGTTTTGCACTGCGCACAGTTCTACGCATACTTCGAATTTTAGAGATTTGCATTTCTTATCATCAATAAATACAGAGTTATGTCTAAGAAACACTTAAACGTAAAAATATGAACAATTTTTACATTTTCAAACAAAAAATTACGAATTTCTTTAAATTCGTTCCAGTCCACACTCGGTAAAGCCTTGATATGATTGAATTTTGAGGATATTTCTCAAAATATCTCGCAAACCAATACGGGCACCTATCTTTTTTATTTAATGATATCATTTGAAATCATGTGTTTCGTTCAAAACATCGATGAGGCCCGTAAAAATCCGAACATTTTGTCAATTTTTGCTTTATTTATCTTCGCATTTTGAATTTTAGTGCAAATCTTTGGCTTTACATCAGTAGCCCAATGTATAAGGAGCACATTAAAGCACATTCAAAATATTTGGTATTGACCAAGCTCAGTAAAGAGATACTTTTATGAATGATGCTCATTTTCGAATGTTAAATGCTAAATTGACAAAAGTGGGTCTACTTTAAAAAATTATTCTTTCGTTTCCAATACGGTGACCCCATTTTTTTATTTCATATTTTTAATGAAAAACTCAAACTATTTTACTGAAAAAAGTTTGATCAAAATTGCATGGATAGTTTTACTACTACGGAATTACCTTAACCGAAAGAAATTATGGATTTTTGAATAACATAGAAATCAAAGCAGCATTATAATCAAATCAGTCGAGCCGACTGCAACACACATCCATCGGCGACAGATCGTTATGCTTTGTTAACTACAACATTCTATCTTCATAAAGCATTAGAAAGTTTTGCCCACAATTTCGTTCGGTCGTGTTTTCGCATTCGACCATTACCTAACCCATAATTTCATACATGCCTGAAAACTGTTAAATAGTCGCAGTAAAAATAAAATAATAAGACAAACCTTTATCTTGTAATCAACCTTGGTTGCGATGACTTTAGAGAATCCTAAGTTTCTGCATGCTACTTTAGCTGCATTCATACTCCATCCTTGGTTACATACGGTACCCCAGGCCCCCATGTAACGCATCTCCAGTCGACCCTCCATTGATGTTTTACCACCAGTGAGTCTAATATCTGTAAAATAATACGATGTCGTTTGTTGGAGTTCCTGTGTAATTTTCATTTTTTGGGTTTCCTGTCCTTCTAAAGAAAATTCAAAATGGCTGCCAGTTTGGTCAAGCTGGTTACTTCAATCTCTGTAAGTTTTCAGAGAATTGTGGCCGTATATATCCTATACAAAGCTTATTATGAACATCAACATCGACATTTTTAATTACGTAAAAGAAATTAAATCAAATGGTTAAGTTCAACCAATTAAATAAAACATACCATAACACTCAGCACTTGCATCGTTCTTGTGCATGTTCCAGTGCCACCAGTGTGGCCGCCATTGTATTTGATGTTGCGTCATATTACACTGCCATAACTCCGTCTCGTTGCCCTTGCACAGAACTGTACTAAACCATATTGGACCTTTGCCTTGACCGTAGTGGGCTTGACTATACGCTGATGTAGCTCCCCCGAATCCTAACTGTCTACAGAAGACAGTAGAATCGAAGATATCCCATCCATAGTCCATGATGGTTCCCCATATGCCTCCTATTTTGACCTCTACACGGCCTTCGTAGTCTTCGTCTGAACCAGCAAGGCGAACTAAAGAATAAGAAAAAGACATAATGTCTGTACATGTATGTTTACAATATCGAGGAGTATGTTCTGGCCAGTACAGAGACGTGTTTTTTGTTTTTGTTTTTGTTCCTGAAAGACTCGCAAATAAGAGACCCATACGAAGGTTAATCCTACAAGAACCAGTGCATTCGAGCAATGAATTCTTGAAAATGGAGACAACGCATCGGTAATATAAAAACTAATACCATCTGAGGCGGATGTAGCAGAGGGATGCAGGGGGTGCCCACCCCCCTCCTGGAAGGACTTCTAGTCCTTTGTTTTATGTTTACTGGGTAGTGTACCCCCTCCTGAAGATGGTGCACCCCCTCCTGGAAACAATCCTGGATCTGCCTCTGTACCATGGTAACGATTATGATGATGATGCAAATGATTATGATAGTGATGTTGTCAAGGATGACTTTGAAGTAATATCAAATGTACAATTATTTTAAGAAACAGAGAGGCACTTTTCAGTTTGCACTTAATTTTTCCGGGTAGTTATTGTAATTGAATTCCTTTGTATTCGACTAACAGTCGATTTTATTTGCATCACAAAACATACCTCTCAAAAACAGTTTGCACTGTGGTCAGGGCCCTAACCGTATCAGAACTTTTACAGGGAGTGCACATGAAAAAAAACTTGGACCATTAATGGGTTTTTAATAGAAACCTTTTTTATTAGTAACTATCATGTTTTTCACAAAGTCAGCGTGCTTTTCAAAAACTAGTGAAAACCTGTATCACAAATTTAGCTATCAAAGAAAAAAATATTCTGATCGTGTGATTAATGCGAAGAAAAAAAATAATATAGAAATACATAAATTATAGTTTTGTGATCTTGATTCCAAATCTAAAAAAATAAATTCTTGTAATAAAAAAATCGAGATGGATGAGCAGACCTTTTGCTTTTCTGGGGGGTGCATGTGGGCCCTATGCATCCCCCCTGGTTACGGACCTGTGTGGTTATTGTGAAAGTGGCGAATAAGACTATTTTCACTGAGGGTGAAAATACGCTATAAATAAATGTAGCACTGATGACAGCAAAGATAGTTATGTCAATGATGATGATTAAGATGATTGATGATGGTGATGAAAATGTTGCTACACATGAAACCGGTTAGCTGAGTAGGTAGAGTATCGGACTACAGTGCGGGAGTTCACGGGTTCGATCCCTGTGGCCGGACCAACACTCAGGGTCTTAAAATAATTGAGGAGAAGTTGCTGCCTTTGTTTCTCCATCTACATATGATAAGATCTTCACGTCCTCTCGGATAACGACGTAAAACCGGAGGTCCAGTCTCTCTACACTTCATTCTCTAATCTGTATTAGAGGGACGTTAAAGAACCCACACTACTGTTCGAAAAGAGTAGAGAATTCCCGGTGTGTGTGGCCTGATAATACTAATTCACGCTAACTACTAACCCCTCATGATTGTAAGCCGCATGACAACAAAATTGCGCCTTAAGTAGCGACCCGTATAAATAGATTTAAAAAAAATTGTAAAGCGCATTGCGATGTATGAAATGCGCTATATAAGCACCTCACATTTATTAATTTATTTATCTATTTTAAAAGATCATCAAATGAGTGTCGCCAAATTCACTGAAATCAATTCACTGAAATGAAATAAACAACTGTATCGTATATCTTACTGTCTTTGAGGGTGTTCTTGGTCTTGCAGATAACCCCAACATCTCTCGTATGTGGGCAAGAGGTCATACCCCATCCTTTGTGAGGACACATAGTGATCGCGGGCTCACGTCCTTCACAGTGTAGGTTATCCAACCATATTGTACCTTTACCAGCACCAAACAAACAACAAGGAACTAAGGTCTCAACGTCAAGGTAGCCCAGTTGCTTGCAAACTACTCGAGCTGCCGGTAGGTGAAAATGAACACCACAAATAGTACCCCATCGACCATTATGAAGAACTTCAATACGACCAGCTGATGATACATTGCCGTTGACAAGACGTACAGCTGAAAAATGGCAAAGAAAAATGTCTGACATGTCCTCAGAATGGGTGAATGAATGCATGAATGAGTGAATGAATGCATAAATGAGTGAATGAATGCATGAATCAATCCATCAATCAATGAATTAATTATTGATTGAGAGACAAGAAGAGAACGATCGAGGGAATAAATGAATAGATATGAATGAATACATACCGTGGAACCACGGTCGAATGAAAGAATGAATGAATTATTGGGTGGCAGACAGACGGTCAAGAGAAAAGATAAGAAAGACCATAGCAATATATAACGAATGAACGAATGAATGGACGAACGAATGAACGAACGAACGAACGAATGGACGAACGAACGAACGAATGGACGAACGAACGAACGAATGGACGAACGAAAGAACGAATGGACGAACGAATGAACGAACGAATGAACGAACAAATAACAATGGATGTTACTAGTAACAACGGAGGGCAGAATGAATCGCTGTATCATTCCATGATACAATAAAACTTACTGGATGTAATGTTGGTCAGATCTATTGGTTCAGGTTTGGCATCTTTTGGTGTGATGGCACACGATGTTTTCAATGGTGTGACGTCGTCAATCGCAATGTCTCCTTGATAATTAACTCCTACAAGTCCCTCGAATATTATCTGTAGGATGGAAAACACTGTATGGTGATACACAATTTTATATATTAATACTTTTTTCAAAATAGAAAAATGAACGTTTATATGGAGTGAGTGGTTGTTTTTACGCTCTGATAGAAAGAAACCAGCCCGCTCAACCGGGCTGGGCCACTACATATAAACAGCCCCTAATTGTTTTAAGTTGAATACAGAAAAATACTGAACATGCTGTTGTTGGTCTCACATATTTAGGCCTGCATCGGGACTTTAAGTCGCCTAAAATCGCCTTTTCTCGTTTTAAATTTGGCCATTAAGTTGCCTTAATACGGCGACTTAAAGTACCGGGGAATGCCTAAATTTGTATGACCAAGAACAGTGTGTTCAGTATTTTTCTGAATTCAGGCCTGAATTTTGAGGTAAGATTAGCCTCCAAAAACTGTATTCACACAACACATATGCATTTTAGCCTGTATACTCCTGTTCCCCACTCTCCCACCCCCGCTGGGGGAAATTCGGGCATGGATATTTAACAGGGTTGTGCCTACAATTTTCGGCCCCTAGAACAACAAACTTAAGTAGGGCCCTTCTAAAACTGTTTCTCGTGTACATGACCATGTGCCTATACAAGTACTTACTTTAACAGATCCGGATTGAGTGACAGGAAATAAACCCTTATTCCATGTTCGATTTTCTCCTTTCGATTGCCAGGCTATTATGCGATCAAGACCATTATCGATGTATATGCTAAGCTCATTAACGGTTCTGCCTTTCATCATATAGTAAAACTGGATACATTTTGCACCAGTGAATGGCGGACTGACAACGCGTGCCATTTCGCCTTGGACACGAGGAGATGATGTTTCAATGTAGATGTAACTACCTAGGATAGCAACAAGAATAGTCCTATACTTTATTATGAAACCTGATTACAAAATCTTCAATTTCATTTCTTTATTTAGCGACCATTTTCTTTTTGCTTTTTTCCATTTTTTTTTTTTTTAATTTTTGGTTTGGTAAATTCGGTTTGTTCTTCGTTTTATATAGTCTTTGATGTATTCAGAAACATTCCATTCTTTTTAACTCGTTTTTTATTTTTATTTTGTCTTGTTTCTAATCATTAATATTTCTAATAATCATATTCCCATATCACTACATACCATTTCCAGTTGTATGGTCATGAGCCGGTCCTGTATTATATGAAGGAGTCTTCTTGGATTGTCTCAGCCAATCAAAATCATCATCGTTTTCATTGGTATAGCCACACCAGTCTACATCAAATGTACAGCCTCCTGGAGGAACTAAAAACAGACAGATAGAGATGAATGAATGAATAAAAGAATAAATGATGGGATGAATAAATGAATGAATAAATGAAGATATGAAGGGATGAATGAATGAATAAATGAATGAATGAATGAATGAATGAATGAATGGATGAATGAATGAATGAATGAATGAATGAATGAATGAATGAATGAATGAATGAATGAATAAATGGATGAATGAATGAATGAATGAATGAGTAAGTGAGTGAGTGATTGAGTGAGTGAGTGAATTAATGAAGAAATGGATGAATAAATGAATTAATGAACCAATGACTAAATGAATGAATGGATGCATGAATAAATGAACAGACAAATGAATAAATAAGTGCAACTATTGGTAAACATCTCTGACTTACTATCACTTGTGTGGAGGCAGGCAACACCAACGTCTTCGCTATGGTCACAATACCCATGATTCCATCCTCTAGTGTCACAGTCAATTAACCGACTCTCATTACCAGTACACCGCAGACGGTCCAGATGAATTGGCCCAGAACCTTGACCAAAGTCGGCAGACGCGTACACCTCGAGAGCGTCTTCAAAGCCTAGTTGCCTGCATACCACTTTGGCATAGTTGATATCCCAATAATCATCACAAATGGTTCCCCATGTTTTATTGTAAAATATCTCGACACGACCTTGCCATTTATCAGCTGAGCCAATAAGACGAATATCACCTTCATTTGGAGTTGCTATAGTAAAAGGTGCAAAGTAAAAACATTTAAATAACAACAAAATAAGAACAAGCTATAGAAAAAATACTTGAATTGATCTCAAGATTGATCATTATGTAAGTGATGTGCATGAACAAATGGTTTCACAGCTAATGTTAGTCATGTAAAACGTAAGTATCTTAGCCATGTGACAAACTAAATTCTTGACTGGTTGTACAGTCCTTCAAAAGACTGTCAGTGTAGTCTTGACAAAAACCGTGATGGTGAAGTCTTCGGAATTACACAGGGATCCCTTTTACAGTACAGTAGGGTTTGAAACTCACCAGAGATTGCTGTGAAGAATATAACACTGATAAAGCAACTCAGCACAGCTGGCCTTAAGAATATCATTGTAAACCTAACCAAACAAGCAAAAATAACAAGTGAGATGACAGTGCAGTGAAAACTCTAATCTCTGCACTCACATCTATTAGGGATGTCACTTAACACTGTGCTACCCAGATCAAGGGTGGTTCAGGATTGTTTCCAAGAGGAGTTGCATCAAGTTCAAGAGCGGGTACACTACCCAGTAAACATGAAATACTGGGGTTATTTTTGAAAAATATGTAATAAAACAAGGACGTGAAATCCTTACAGGAAGGGGTGCGCACCCCTAGATCTGCCACTGCAGTAGTTTGGGAGCACAGTTGTTTGTGGATGAGAGTGAAATTTACACTTATCATCTCACCATGCTCAACCTGGCAAACAGATGGACAGACGGATGGACGGACTAACAGACTGATGGGTGGGCGGAGAGGCAGATAGAGATACACAGACTGATGGAGATAGACAGACAGCAACAGAGACAAACAAAGAATCTAAATACATGATTCCACGTGTGGTTGAGAGTCCTACAGTAGTATATTATAAAAAAAAAATTAATCCTAAAAATTTAATCACACTCTGACAGAATTAATGTTTAAATTTGATTTTGCAATTTTTTAGTATTGAGATATGATGACTTCCTTACAAAATTCACTGGATCTGAAGAATATGGAAGAAAAACTATCTCACCTTTGTTAGTTTTACTCTTGAATATTTAGAAGTTAATCATTTGAATTGGAATTTACTGGTATCTGATTTTGTGTTGTCCCAATTTGATAATTGTTTTGTCTTTCTGTTAGTTGCTCCAGGGTGTTTTCTTGAATTTTACATGAGCTCATTCAGTCGTGTAGACTGACTCCATAAGTTGGTCCCAGTAACTTAATTTGGCCAACTCTGTCAGTAGTTGTTGTTGTTATTGTTATTGCTTTTGTTGCTGTTATCATTATCAGGATTATATTATTATATTATTATTTTGCTCCTAATTGTGACTTACCAAATACAAAAGAACGAAAACTGCGACCGCTTATGGAATCAGTCTATCAACCATGTACAAAAGTGTACTCAACACTTGACAACTTTAAGGACTTTCGTTTTGCCAGTTTAAAATTTTCCTTGCAAAACGTGTCTCTCTGCAGACTACAAAAATAGTAATCTAACTTATACTTTTATCTTGCGATATGCTCAATCAACTTGGTTCAAAGATGCATACAACAAAGTGTACAAAAATTACATAACATATTTACAACAAAAAATAAAAGTTATGCTTGCACAAAAAAAGCTTTTGATATTCAGTGTGTCCAAGATTGCATTTGTTATTCTCTATTTACTGCACTGATGTGACCAAATCTACATTTTCAATTCACCATCATAAAATATTGGCAAATTAATCGTCGAAGTTTCGAATTCCTTGACATATACTGATGCATGAATAGGTTTTGTTCAATATATTCTATTCTTTTGTTTTGTTGGTGCATGCAAGGACAAAATGGCTGAAAACTTGACTATAATTATTCACGTGCTCGGCTTTTCGAGAACTAATGCTTGGGGATGCTTGGGCATAATTTAAACTTTACTCAAAATCGATTACGAACATATCGTTTTTACAATATAAATACGAGTCTCGATAATAAATCATTCAAACTTTAATTTATACCATTAAAATTTCATGTAGTTCACTTGTAAATATGTCGTAGTTTCAACCACGAATTCAACTTTATCTTTGAACAAAAATTACCGTGAGATTTCCGAGAGTATTAAAAAAAGAATTCGCTTTGTAAAATACAGCAACGAAACCAAATCAAATCGACGATCGGTTGATTATTTCGACATTTTCGACAATTTAATGGAGCAACATCAATAAATCATCTTTGTAAACCACAAACTTTCTTTCTAACTACAACACCAAAACATCAACCACAAAATTATCGTCGAATAAAACTCGTAAAAAGCTTGCAAACGTACCTCTCGAAAATTAATTATAAATCTACATTCAACAAACGTTTTTATAAACTGTCTAAAATCCACTAAAAGTTGGCAGAATTCACAACTGCAACAAAAGATTTTGAAAAAGAACTTACCTCGTATATATTTCCACTAGATGGACAAATTAAATTCAAAGTGATTTAGATCTCCAAGGCTTTGTGTTCCTTATGATCAGCAGAAGAAATGCAGCGGATTGTTTCTTTACGGCGACATCCGTACTGGCCTTCACCGAGCAGAATAATAATATGCAAATTTGGCATATTATAGAATTACATGTTCATCACGTGAGAGAGGTGGATAAATAAAAGAGAAAATGTGGATAAAGTGTGATGCGCCAGCCAAATGAATTTTGAAAAGTCCCTGACAACTATAAAAAAATATATATAATTAAAGTATAGTTTGATAAGAATGATTGAGTGAATAAATGAAATCAGTGCAAGAATGCATGCGTTAGGCGTGAAATGAATAAACAAATTATTCAATAATACAAATAAATTAATGGATGGCTGAATAATGAATGTATCAGAGATAAAATGAATGAATAAATGAAGATTGTTTGTAAATCGGATGGCTTAAAACTGTGTCCCTTAAAAACACCCGTATTCATTTTGGCTTGCATAAATGGTTTTTTTTCCACTAAAGTGGCTTTATAGTAAGCTATCACAAAATCCTGTATGGGATGGTTTAAGACTTTTCTATTGTTGAGCTGGGCGACGTTTTAAATAAGGGCTTTCGGGGTTGTCGTTGTCACTTGGAAAAAAATGAATCTTTGTAATAACAATATAAGTCAGTCAATCAGTCAACTCAAACATACCAAGTGTACTATAGTATCATTTCAGGGGTCGGATTTAGGGGCGGTCACAGGGGTGACTATAGTCATCCCCCCTTTTTGAACAGTAAATTCGTTTTTTTTTTGTTTTTTTTTTTATAAAATTTGATTTCAGCATAGTGCATACATTTAACTTTTACAATTTCAGTCACCCCCTCCCCTCCCCTCCCCTCACTTTTAAAAAATCCTTGGTCCACCGCTGCATTGAGTTTGCGCAAGTATGGAATTGAACGACAAAATACAAGACACATTTTTTTACATCAATTTTAATGAATTTTTGTTAAACATTCCTCTATCTGTCCACGTCGATAGACGTCGTTAAGAAAGCTGACAATTACACAAATAACTATTTACAAACACACAGTGGAAATACAATAAAACGTGTGGAATTCAAATAATGGTAGCTACAGCTTATTCAAACAAGAATGCATTTACAGGCATTTGGCCTCACAAAGTTTCTACCAACATTAAACAATTCGCACTTTTCTCATTAATGGCTGATTGGTTAATTCATCTGAGCAAGGTATGTGATTGCCGGGCAATTAGTAATACATTTGAATTGTTGTTATCTTACAACAAACGCAGGAAAACTGCGAAATAAAACGAACAAAATACTAACAATTAGTAGCTATTTAGTAACTGTTTAGTTTGCTTTTATTTCATGGTTTTCCTGCATTCTAAGCCTGGAAAAACTGTCGTAAAGCTCACTCAAAATGAAAGAGAAATCATGCTTTTCTAGTCTTTCCTTCCTTTGGAGCATGTAAGTAAACACATCCCGCTTCAAACATCACCCTACAAGGAAAGGAAGTTCCTTTTCGCTTTCTTTTAGGATATGCAGGCATGAACTCTTCAACCAAAAGCAAAAGGGAAACAATTTTCATTTTCTCAGGTTGGCGCTTGCATTACTATTGAATAGCACTCGGTTTTTCGAGTGAAAAAAAAAAAACATTATTACAGGCGGGTTCGTACAGTTTTGAAGTCGCTAAATCCCAGACTTTCCAAAATCCTAAAAAAAACCCTCCACTTGAAGAGTTAGTTTTGTAGTTATTTACTTCGAAATAGTAGGATAAATTAATTGCCAAATGTTTCCAGTATTTTATCAACTTTGAAAAAAAAACAACAACAACAACAACGGAAAAGTGTCATAAAATAAAATTATATCAAACAAAGTAGAACACCATGGAATGAAACGACGAAACAATGGAAAACGAGATAAAATAACGTGTAATTATGAAAAACAAAAACTAAATTAAGGACGTCGATACAAGACATGCCCAACTTTCCTTGACAAACTTGCCATTGAGATAACTAATTCGTGCGATTAAAAAAGAAGAGATATACTTTTCGAGCCAATAAAGAATTTTCTCCAAGGTATCAGATGAATACAGTATCGATTATTTTTATTACATCCTCGGACAGCTTGAAAGTTACTTATTGTAAATAAGTAAAAATATTTCCAATTTTCAAAAACACTGTAGCAAGGTGAGAAATAAAGTGTACTAAATGCGTGAAACGCTAAAGTGCATTTACGGGTTCAGAAACGTTATTCCTGCCATCTTTCTTTGGAAACACGAAGTACTGAGAGGAGAGGGGTAATTAAAAAGTAAGAGGCGAAAGAAAGAGACTTAAAGCGACTACTGACATTGCAAATTCTAAAAATTCTTGACATTGGAAAGTGAGAAAGCCTTAATTGTTGGCTTCTGTTTTCACTGCTTCTATCATTTCTCACCAGTCACTGTAAGCTTCCAAAAAAAGCTAGAGCGACTACTTACATTATAAATTTATACATTGATAAATGTATACATTGAAAAGCGATAGTGAATATTTTGCTGAGTTGTGCTCACACAATTGACGGGACAAACTTTTGGACTTGAAATGATTATTCATTGAATTGCATGTAATAAGAATAAATAAAGCTTAAAGGAAAGCTAGAAAAAAGGCCATATCATGCAGTTAACTTACGCTACTTATTTATAACAGGGGCTCAAAATAATATTTAGTTATACAAAGTCATGCCTCGATTAAATTCACTTAGTGCGGGATAACTTCCCGCACATTTTAATTAATATTTTAGGCTCTTCTAAATAGTGCTATTTTATGCTAAAACTTCCTTTTGTCAAATAACGGCTACAACTACTAGCTGTCGACAAATGTTGCGAGAGTTAAGGGTTTGTATTCTATTCAAGGTTTAAATTCTTATTCTTGTTCCGGAATAACACGATAGACTTTGCGTCAACTTTAAGCCTGGTCGTCACTTGGAAAGCAAGCGCGTGCATAAGCAATCAAACATGCACATTTCTCTGATGCTGCTCTCGCTTGTAAAATAACCGCAAGTGCAAACAAACATGAAAACATGCGTTCTTTTTGCATTATTCTTGTACACATTTCACGCTTTTTCAACCTCAAGAAAGCAATTGCCATTATGCTTACGTCTATTTCACTAGTGAGGACATCACTTGTGCTTATGCTCGCGTCTATTCACAGTGATGACATCACTTGTGCTTATGCTTGCGTCTATTTCAATGTGAGGACAGCACTTGCGCTTATTCTTGCGTTTATTTCACTAGTGAGGACAGCACTTGTGCTTATGTTTGCGTCTATGTCACAGTGAGGACAGCACTTGCGCTTATCCTTGCGTCTACTTCACAAGTGAGGACTAAGGCTCAGTTCACGGGCTTGTATCAACTATATGTCTGCAATATTGTAATGAGATATGTATCAAGTAATATACACTGTCAAGACATTGTTTCTTGAGTTACTGTTCTTTAGAGCCCTGTTCGCTTTCATGCGGATTTGAAGTTGCCTGTACACCATTTTAAGGAAAATTGAGGTTCGATAAGGGATTGCCTGGGAACGCAATTCTTGCTGGGAAGGTAAAGCGCACATTTATACAAATTTAGTGCAGTTCCACACAACAATCCCAAAATCCTTCGCGATCATGCTTAAAAAATTACTGCAATTTCAAAAAATATGACCAGAAAGAGTTGTATTCCGATCGTTAAGAAACCTCGGGATTGTTCTCAACGCTGTTAAAATCTAATTAATTCTCTAAAATATCGAGTTTCCAAATATTCTCAGTAACAATTGCAATCACAGCTCAAACTGTTGCTTAGCGACATATTCTGAAAATGTGATATCATTTTTATGATACATTCCTACCCACCCCCCGTGCGTATTTGTTTAGTGCAAATAGCGATTGATGTGTGCATATGATTTTAAAAAATCAGCCTGCGTGGCTGGTGGTCAGCGGTTAAGTCACTTCAAGCTAAACCACAGACCACAAACAACGCAGGCAATAAAATATTATGACAGTGCTGGTGTTGAACTATGGGAAACTATTGATGAAATATTTGATGTAATGCTATGAATTTTACAAGAAACTTATACTCGGTTGCAATTTTCGTTCATTTGATTGTGTCGGCGGGAAAAATCGATTGTTACTTGGTCGGGATGTCCCGCTGCCTTCCCGCGGGTCACGGGACTGTTGTCTGGATGCGTTCCTTAATTGTTCACCGTAAGCTTGCCAATGTGCATCGTCACTGACATGGGTCAAGTACCGGAAACCCATCACTCGCTCCAGGCTACGTAAGTCAAGCCATGTCTGGTAGTTCTGTGCATGTCAAAACAAAAAACAAGCGAGTGTTTAGATAAACCATACACTAAACTAACAGATCAAACTAGACTGCGTCGGTGTTTCTATAAAAACAGTTGTATATCACTCCGACAAAGGACTAACATCCGAAACGTCAGTTTTGCCTTCTTAATTCTATGGAGAATAACTTTTCTACACATTTTACAACCACAAACTAAACTAAACTGAACTGAGCTGAGCTGAGCTGAGCTGAGCTGAGCTGAGCTGAGCTGAGCTGAGCTGAGCTGAGCTGAGCTGAGCTGAGCTGAGCTGAGCTGAGCTGAGCTGAGCTGAGCTGAGCTGAGCTGAGCTGAACTGAACTAAAAAAAGGTATCGGTCACTATTTACAAAAATCACGTTTGAAGAGAAAAGTCTTATGTTTTGCCGTATCAATAGGAGAATAGAGAAGAGAATAACCATGAAACGAGATGACGTTTTAACCCCGTCTCTATACCATAATAGTTTTGAAAACCTTTTATATACAATTTTTTTATTCCTTCGAGAATACAGAAACAATGTAGTCTTAATTAGTGAACAAAAGCAATGTGAAAAGGATTCTGGTCTAGAGATGGGGGTAAAATGTCATTCCGCTTCAGGCTTAAAGAAGGGAAGAACAATGGAAAAAAACACGGAAGAATAAGGGAAGTCGATTGAATGCCTCACCTGTAACCACGGATGGATTAGACATTTGTCGCACGTGTACCGACTTCTTTGTTTCACTTGCAGTAAATTACTGATTAAATTGATAGCTGAAACAACACTAAACCATTTAATAAAATATAACGAGCAAATGAATGCATAAATGAAAGGATGGGTGGTGGGTGTGATGACAAAAGCAAGGGTTAATTGCCCTAATTCATTATGACGACATATCAAAACGATCTTCAAAAAATATGCTGTTTTTTTATTGAGTTTGGCGATTTGATCCTCCACGTAAACAAGAGGTGACGTCATAGTGAACTAGGGCAATTGATTGGTTGAGTTACTTGCTTTCAAATGAAGCCATGTGTGAATGGGTTAGTGAATAAACGACTTGGCGGGTTAATAAATGAATGAATAGATGAGTGACATAAAGAGTGTAGGTAGTATGTCTCACCATCACGTGATATGTCTTGCCATGGATCAGGGGGGTACATGAATGCAGCGTTATGGATCTGATCTTGTATGTCCTCTTCCTCGTTAAATGGGAACGTACCACTTAAACTGGATAAAACACAACAAGTTGCATATAGAAGATTGCAGAGAGGAAAAGTAAAAAAAAGAAACTGAAAAAAGGTGTTATATAGAGAAAATAGCAAACAGATAAAACGACGAGAAAGTGACGAGTGGACTTTATATAGCCCGTAGAGTGTAATGTATGTTGGATGCAGAAGTCGCAACGACCAAACTCTATGGAAGTGGTTTAGTATTTGTCAAATCGTGTGTACTGCGTTTACAACGCTTCACCGCGTCAACAAACAAATGAACCAATCAATGAAATACCAAAGGAATCCCATTAAATCAGAAATTAATGTTCCCCGATTAATGTACATAAAGAAAGGACAGTTCGCAGCGACAAGTTTTGAAAGCAATAAATGACAGGATCAATTGCTGTCAGACATATTGATAGTACAATAGTGTGATCATGTATACGAGTTAAAATACCAATTCGACTGACATGTGTTTTGACTTCACACCTCTGAAAAGATCCCGCAGAAATGTCTTTTGGAATATATTATATCATCGACGTATACTTTTCGCTTGATATTATTTCTATTGTTTATAGTGTTGAATTCGTATATTCGTACTCATATTTGTCGTCAAAACGTAACAACTCTACGTCTTCGACGTCTTACCTGACGTAAACGACCACACCAACAGACCACATATCAAGAGACCTATTGTACGGTTGGTTAAGAAGTACTTCAGGTGCAAGATAGGCAGGTGTACCAACTACTGAACGACGGAATGACTTCTCTTCAATGATTCGAGCAAAGCCAAAATCACACAGTTTAACCTAAAGTACAGAAAGAAATATCACAATTCTTCAGTATACCGAAGAAAGCCTGGACGTCTAATAGTCAAAGTTTGTTGGATATCAGGTGGACCAAAGCTCTCGCTGAGTTACTAAAACAGCTAAGTTATTATTATTATTGTTATTTTATT